>OY757910.1:42945954-43016152 GCA_963585895.1 Sepioteuthis lessoniana
AACAGAATTGAATTCACAGTTTTTTTCTTTCCTAAACTGGTTTCATAACCAAGGCTAAAAAAATCCAGTCTACGCTACTATTTACTCATAGCAGTGGGGAGAATAACTGGATTTATATCTTTCTGAAGGGTATTAGTGCTATGTGAAATGTAATCAGCCTTGTCCAGGATTTAAACTCGTGTCGCCGTGTCAGTTCACTACGATTATAACCATTACACAACGGACACCTCCTCACTTATGTATACTGGCATTAAATGACCCCTTGTGGTTGATATGCCGTAAAACAAAACAAAAATAAAATCACTTATGTGTACCTGGGCCGTACCTACTTTAGTGATATCGATATACATATTCGAGCTAAACATTATCTTTTAAAAAAACATGTGTGCTGCAGAATTGAACTACATTACCAATCATAACTGGTCTACAGAAGTTTGATCAATATGGCTGTGCTAAAATGCATACAAATGTGATTAATGAAAGTCCGTCCGTCCGTGTCGGTAAATCTCGAACACTTTTGGTAAGATTTTAACTAAGCTTCCAGGATATATTAGGACACCACTGAAAAGATTTTAAACAGTAACTGGTCAGTATTATTTGATGGGTTCTTTGGTTGTTAGGATTTCATAGTATATCAACCTTTGTTGGTTATTTAACGTCAAATCCATTTTTATGCAAATAGGCAATTCTATTTAAACAATTCAGGTAAGCATGAGTACACGGTTTAATTGTCAAAACCTTTCTATTTCAAGCTATTCAGTTTATTAAACAGTTCTAATTCAGCTAATTCAGTTTAGTATAAGTACATATTTTGTTTACACACAGAAAAATGTCAAAACTGTCCTATATATAAAAAATTCAGTTTAATGTAAGTATAGTTTTAAAGTCGAAAAAGTTCCATTTTAAACAATTCAGTTTAGCATAAGCACGTACTTTAAATGTAAGTACAGTTTAATTGTCAAAAACATTTCTATTTTGTTTTAGTCAAACAGTTCTAATTCAAACAATTCAATTTAGCATGATTATTCAGTTAGTTCTATTTAACCCATAGATAGGGCCCTATCAGATGCTACCATTCCAGGCCAGAGTAGACTGGGGAGTAATGGCAATGAAGGGGTGCTCCGCATTTCCCAAAGTTCCAACCTCACTGGGACCTCACCATCGGATTTCTTCGTGTCATATCCAGGACACTCATTAGGAGGTCTTATTCCTCTGCAGAGGTACAGTCGGTGTATTCTACAGCCCTAGCCAACTGGGCAATACACAGAGTTAAATGTTAAAACAGTTTTATTTCAGATAGCATAATTACACAGTTTAGGCGTCAAAACAATTCTATTTAGAGCCATTCAGTTTAGCATAATTACGCAGTTTAAATGTCAAAACAGTTCCATTTTAAACAATTCAGTTTGGCATAAATACGCAGTTAAAATGCAAAAAACAGTAAACTCAATAAATCACAGTTCAGTTCTATTTAACCCATGGATAGAACCCTTATGAGGTGCTACCACTCCCGGCCCAAGTAGACCTGGAATCGATGGCAATGAAGGGGTACTCCACATTCCCCAAATTTCCAGAATCACTGGAACCTCACCATCAGATTGTTTAGAGTTACATCTGCGACACACATTTGGGGGTGTCTTACCTCTCTGCAAAGAAGCAGTCGGTGTATTCTACAGCCCAGGCCGACTGTGGTACTATTATTTGGATATGTCGTGAGTCTTCTTTTCTGGAGCTATGGAGAGTGTGATGTACTCTCTTGTCATTATTTTTCAGTCCACTGATCTGTAGTAATAGTACAAGAGTGTGTGTGTGTGTGTGTGTAAGAGAGAGAGTGAGAGAGAGAGAGAGAGAGAGAGAGAGAGAGAGAGAGAATCTTCGTGTGTCTGTGTGTACATGCGTATGTGTGCGTCATAATTATAATGTCACAATGTAAAATCTGGGAACGGAGCTTCAACTTAACGAAGTCATTTATGCAGTCCAAAATCTGGTTCGTAAATACTGTATAAATCTATAGTCGACTTGTTGCACAGGCCGAAAGAAAACCCCGACAGAATATCCGTGCCCTAGGGAGCGTAACCCAATTGTTCTAGTTCAGTAGTTCATGCCATGTAAACCACTGGGTTGAAGGGAACGAATTGTCATATGGTTTATTCTAAGCACCAGCACTTAAAATTTGCAATGGAATCACACCTAAGATATGTTTTACCCGGTCAAATCTTGGCATGGTATATATCTCGGTTAACGACAAAGTCAAGTCTGAAAACAGATTTTGTAGCCGGGAATTTTCATTAAAACTAACAGAGAAAATAATTGGCTATTTTAAAAAATGGAGACAAAATTTGTAATACATAATTAAAAATGAATTGAAAAAAAAATTAATTTACAGTCTTGTTTGTCTAATACACTCTTTTATAAACGATTTTTAAAGCCCCATATTTACATTATCTCGGACTCTTAAAAAATAATCACTACCTTGGCGAAATTTTATTGCATTTTACTCTTCTTTAAATGGGAAGAAATTATCACGGGGACACTATTTCATGTAAAACCATAACCCAGACTATTATACCGACACACGCAACAGCTTAATATATATATATATATATATATATATATATCATGTCGTGCCGCCAGCAAGGATATCCCTGACCATCTCTCGCCACTTCTCCCTATCATTCATCGCCTGCGGCAGGTCTTCTGGGTTACATCCCGTGTCCTCATATAGCTGCTGTATGTAAGTTCAGGCTGGTCGTCCTGCTTTTGCTTGGCCATATGTGGGGGTCCATAGGAGCCATATGTGGGGGTCCTTACGAGCTCGTCCTTACTTCTCCAGCAATGTCCGGCGTGTCTGGCTCGTCTAACCTGTATAATTTTCGTGATGAGTGGCAAGTGGCCGTACAGCTGGCGTCTCTTGGGGTGTTGTCGCCAGGACTTATATTATGATAGAAATGTTATTTCTGTCGGCACCCAGAACTAAGTCACCTCCAGCGTTACAATTCCTACAGTAGTTTACGTCACATTATCCGGTAGTGAAGGAAAGAGACAACGTCCAATAATTTGATTATACACCCACGGTTTCATATCGTTTTATACGCATTCTTATTTAGTTTCTATAATGTCAGCTATCTGCGATGGCTTCTCATATTCTTTTTATTATCGATCTAGTTGAAGGAGAACATATACAAACTTGGTCCTAAACACTGAGCTATGAAGCGACAATTTTGTCCTAAGCACAGTGCGCAGACCCCGCAACGATCCTACAATGAGAGATGAGATGCAAATTAGCGATCCGAGGCCCCATGTGTAGATGTTAAAATTGTCCTAAATATTGAACCGGAGAGCATCATTTTGATTTAAGACATAACGTTCAGGTATTTCAACTGTTCCTTAGCAGAGGGTGCGGATGTAAAATACTTGTTCTTTGTTAAAATGCATGCATACGAAAATGTTTTAACAGACTGCAGGAACGCGATCCGTTGATCTTAATCATAGCCTACGAATACAAGAAAAGTTCCTTGGCAAATGACATTTTGATCATGTGCTCTACGCATAGATAATGCATAACTATGCATTGATTCATACATAAATAGCGTCGTTATTTCTTATAGGCATTATGCAAATGCCTATCGATAAAACCTGGAATTGGGTTTATATGGATACGTAATCCATTAAAAAAAATCTGATTAGCAATTTGAAGCAAGTTTATTGAATATTCAATGTATTATTTCGGGGACTTTGAAGGGATGCTCGTGAAAATTATACCTTTTATTCTTTTGTAAATCATGATTTTCTACATTATATTCTTTATGATAAACTATGATTAAAAAACAACTTTTTCTCCCAGTATCTAGACTCTTGCACCTAGAAAGCTGGTTCAAATTAAGAATAAAACAAAGTTCTTCCAGGAATTTCTGATACATTTAAAAGTTTATTGTAATATATTTCACAACTGTATAGCATCGATTGAAATGAAAACTTAATCTGTTAGGTTTAATATTTCAATTCTAGAAGCAAGGAGAACATGTTATCATGCTTCTTCAGAATCCAACTTAAGTGAATCACGTGACATACTTAACACGTGCGCTATTCGATAAATGCCACAAAATTTTACACATATTTCTGGATATACCGACAAAAAAAAAACGAAAACCAAAAAACCCAGCAAAAACAAAAAAAAGCAAAAAAGCATATGAAAACAAAATAAAATTTGGTAAATAAAACAAGTATTTCGAGTAAATCCGTATTTTTCTCACTGACATATAATTACGTTTTAGAATTTCTACACTCACACATATGCCAGCAAAAAAAAAATTTCCTTTATATTGTTTTTTATTTGGGTTTTATGACATATCAACCTTTGCAGATTATTTAATGCCAAATCCATTTTTATACAAATAAACAGTTTTATTTCATACAATTTGGTTTAGAATAAGTACGCAGTTTAAATGTCAAAACTCAACCAACATTTTTTTTCTATTCAACTCATAGATTGGACCCTATCAAATGCTGCCTGTGGTGTAATGGTTATCGTCACAGGATATGGACACGGCGATACGAGTTCAAATCCTGGACGAGACTGATTGCATTTCACATAGCACTAATACCCTTGGGAAAGGTATGAATCCAAATATTCTCCCTCCAGCTATGGGTAAATAGTAGAGCAGACTAGGTTCTTCAGCCTTGGTGAGGCAACTAGTCTAGGAGAAGGAAAACTCTGAATTCAAACCTGTTAAACTCCGCTTAAAAATTGACCTTGAGCGGAGGGGTTGGTAAATATGATCAAATGCTACCACTCCAGGCCAAAGTGGACTTGAAAGCGATGGCAATGAAGAGGTACTCCATATTCCATAAAGCTCCAGCATTACCGGAGCCTCACCAACAGATATTTTAGAGTCATGAAAGGGCACCCGTTGGTCGTGGATCTTACCCATCTGAAGAGAAGTCGGTGTATTCTACAGTCCCAGCAAACTGAGAAATTTTCTTTTATATATGTATCTCTGTTTTTGTATTATTTCTTCCTGTTTTTATCGTCTTCTCTGTTGATTTTACACACCAGTAGAAGTTGATTACTTCCAAAAGTTGTCATTGAATTTTATTGTTCTATCGATATTACCTGTTAAAATAGTTCTTTAATTTTTTATTATTCGATCTTTTCTTGTTTCAATACTTAAAGCAAAAGCTAATTACAAATAATCCAAAGATATAGCATTCTTTGATCTTACAAATACCGTTAAAAATGAAAAAACTAGTCATTAGATTATGAGAAAGGCAACTAAATGTTCCAGGAAATATTCTGGTATTTATACAATGTTTGAAAAATATATATATATCGAGGTTAAAACTTCAAAATTCTTTATTCAAATTTAAAAATTAAAAGTTGAATGAAACCGTGTACACAAGTCGGTAGCTGATCGAATAAAGCTATGATGTCCGGACGTCTAGCCTGTTGTTTAGGTGTTTAGTTATCCTCACGTGAAGATAAATCAGTGACAATTATCTGTATTATTTATCAAAGTTTTCATTCCAAGAACAACAGAATAGCGCAAGTTCAACACCTTCCACAGTTTTCTTTTTCTTGATCGTAAAGTAAAAATTCATCTAAAAGTTAAGGCTTGAGAAAGTTAATAAGGGTAATATATATATATGACGGTGGGGTTCTACTTATCATCAGATAGGTTTTGTCAGAGGTAATTCAACGAATGAATTACTTAACGTTATTTGGTTTGTTTATTAACTCCTTATAATGCCGAAATATGATTCATTTCTTGATGTTTCATAATCATATTTTTGATTTAGTTGGTTGGGTTTTATGGCATATCAACAATTGTATGTTATCTATGGCCAAATCTTATTTATACGTATCTATTAGATATAAATGATTTGTAAACACATTTTTGATAACATTTTGAAACGAGACTGAGCTCATTTTTTTGCACACAGTTAATGGTTTCAAGTATTTCAATCAAACACAAATAATTCTATGTACTATAAATCATTTTTTCATGGTTTCAAGTATTTTAATCAAATACAAATAAATCTATTTACTATTAACCAATTTTCTTTTGCCCACAGTTAAAGGATTTCAACTATTTAGATCAATACAAATAAATCTATTTACTATAATTAATTTTTTTGCTATTAATTCTTGTCAATATCAATCATTTTTTGCACACGATGAAGTGGTTAGAACTATTGCTGTTAAACACTTATTATTCTGCTCAGTATTACTCATTCGTTTGCACACAGTGTTGTATATTGACCTCCGATCCGGCCGGGATGTCAAAATAGGAAATGCACCTGTGTAAATAACAGGTGCATCCGGTCGAGGAATATCAGGATATTATAACCTTGACCGTGGACAGGTTGAATGAGTGCGAAATTGTGACGCCCACAAGAAGAAGGTGACGTTGAACTATTATATAACTCAGTGCACAGGAAATTCAATCAGTTGGGTATCAGACGGTTTGGACATCAGACGAGTTGGAGATAGGGTGCGGTAGAGAAAACTAGCACCCAGAGCGGCTGGGCCCCCGGTTGATCAGCCCTGGAGAACGGGAAAGAAACGCTGATGGCCATAAGTGTTGGGGTCAATATGTTGCAGTTCTGTTTGATCTCCAACTCATGGTGGTGACTATACAACAAGAGTTAAATTGTTCTAAATTCTACGATGGAGACTTAACACTTCGGTTAAACGGTAGTTTGTTTACACATAGTTAAATTATCAAATATTCTATTATGAACAAATCAATTTACTATAAGTCATTTGTTTATGCACAGTTTAATTGTCAAACAATTCAATTCGTAGACAAGAGCTTATCTAGAGCTACCATTACGACTCAGAGTGAACCCACGAGCGATGGCAATGAAAGAATATTCCGAATTCCCCAAAACTCTAAGACTGAAGCCTCACCAGATGAGAGTTTAGTGCCATATCCGGAACACTCATTAGAGGAGTCTTTCTGCCCTCTAGAGATGCAGTCCGTGTATTCTACTGTCCCAGCTGACTTAGCTCATAAACTTATTTGTAATAAGCGATACACACTTTACTTTTTAGTTTTGATGTTTAATGGCATGTGGTTATTTAATACCAACGACATCCTTCTGGAAGAACAGCAGTTGTACTATTGAACCTCTTGATGAGACGATAAGTGAGGTTCATACCTTTCCCAAGGGTATTTGTTCTAACGTGAACTCGCTTACTACGATTCCGCAATCCAGCGCTTTAAGCATTAAACTACGCGGACACCCTCATGATTTAGTTTCTTTAATTAATGGCATATATACCTAAGTGAGTTATATAATGCTAAAGCCTTATTGTAGAAAAAAAGTATTAGTACAATTTAAACCGGGGATAGGAAAGAATAAGTTGGTTAATGCTTTTGCAAGGGTAGTAAAAGGAAAGTAAATGCACTAATGCAACTGGAGTTCGAACTCACTTTCTACGTTATCTCAGTACAGCACGTTAACCACTATCTAATGGGGAAGGTAATATTTACAAGGCGTATATAAAAATCTGTTTAAGATATCGCAAAAGACAGAAGTCCGTCTCACTCAAATCGAAATCATTCAAATAAAAAGCCAACGATTAAAGTATCGACAATGAAAGTCGACAATATCTTTTTAACGAGTCCATTCATAAGAATGTATATCTTTTCCCTATATTTATAGAGGAGTGGTTATCCATCCCTCGCTAACTGTTTGCAATATATTATACCTCATGACTGGTCTTTTAAGGTTTAATAGATATAAAGACTTGGATTTGATTTGTTTGTATCGCATATCAACCATTATAGGTTATTTAATGTCGAATCCATTTTTATTCATATAAACTCTTCTATTTCAAATAATTCAGTTTAACATAATAACATAGTTTAAAATGTCAAAAACAGTTCTATTTCCAACAATTCAGTTTAACATAATTTGCTGTTTAATTGCCAAAACCTTTTTATTTCAAACAATTTAGTCTATCGTGAGTACAGTTTTTGTTTACCCATAGTTAGATGCAAAAACAGTTCTATTCAGCTTAACATAAGTATAATTTCTAGTTCTATTCGACCGAAAATACAACTCTAACAGGTGCTACTACTTGGGGCCATTGTGGGCCTGGGAGCTTTGGCAATAATGGGGTACTCCGAATTCCCTAAATTTCCAGCAATAATGGGGCCTCACCATCAGGCTGACTGTTTAATGTCATATCCTGGACACATGATGGGTGGGTCTTAGCCTTCTGCAGAGATTCAGACGGTGTATTTGGTAGCCCAAAGCAGATTGGGCTAATGAACAGGTGGATGTCCCTTATGACCATATTTGAAGATACGCACTTAGATTAACGGTTATCATAGTAGGAAATGTATCCGAAGACCCGACTTCACATTCAAGTCAAAGTTGTTTACCTTTCACTTCACGCTAATGCGTTTGGGAAATTGTTGAATCCATCTGATCTTTACTCAAGCTATGGGTAGATTGGATCTTTAGCCTTTTATCTGGAAAAAAGTCTAGCAGAAGGAAACTCTGAATTGAAACTACTTTATCCACTTAGAATATTGACGGAAACTCATCCTACCCGTGGCAAGGAATTTGAGTAAACATATTTATTTAAAATGTAACTTACATAAAATTGCCAACCAACGATCTGTATTGAAGTGAACACCAGAGTAACGATAAAAAATGTAATAATAAAGCAGGAAACGTTTTTCAATTATTCACAAAGTTGCTCAACTGGACCCACCCCATAACTATATTTATATATATATATATATATATATATATATATATATGTGTGTATATATATGCACGTGTAATTACGGTTTGGTTTGGGTTTTTTGTTTAATGGCATATCAACCTTTGTACGTTATTTAATGCCAAATCTGTTCTCCTAGAAGAACAGTAGTGGTAATATTTAACCCATAGCTGGGAGGATAAGGAGGTTCTTACATTTCCCAAGGGTATTTGCCCGAAAGTGAATGTAATAGCGCGACTGGAGTACGAACTCGTTTACAACGATTCCGCATTCCATCGCTGTAACCATTCCACCACGAGGACACCCCCGTGTAACTACGAAATTTTCTACTATTCGAGATTATCTTCCAACAAAATTTTATTATTGGTATGTTAATTAGGACTATGAGCAAAATATTAAAATATTATATTGGAAAATACACGGGGCAATATACTGTGTGTTGAAATAAGAATATTTTCTTCTTATAATATGTTATTTTCTTAGTGTTAAGATTAGACATGTGATTTGGCAACTTTGGACAATTTCCGTATATAAAAAATTTGTATTTTGCCGGAACAATTTCTTCAATCTTTAGTCTAAAAGACGACAACGGATCGATAGTCAGCGTGGATACGCCGGATGGACTTATCTGTATATGTAAACAAAAAAAAAAAGTCAAAAATATTTATAATTGAAGCAAAAATTAGTGTATATATATATATATATATATATATATATATATATATATATATATATATAGTTGTTAGTCCAATATACAAAATACATTGTTGTTTGTCTAAAGCGAGAGAAGCAATAATATTCAAATGAAAAAAATTCATATTTCAATTTTAGTATATATATATATATATATATATATATATATATATATATATAAATCTCCCAACAATGTTGGTAGATTTTTCTTTTTTTTTGCCATATTTGTTTTGTTTTTTGTCGTATTTTGTTTTGTTTTGTTTCGTTTTGTTCTGTGCTTTCTTTGACTAACCCCCGCTCTTTCGCTGTTTGCTTTTTTCTATTTTTTCTCCTCGCATAAAAAGGAAAAAAGTATAGATGGTCCCTTACGACAGGATAGTTGTACTGACCTTCATAGATAGATAGATAGATATGCGTGTATGAGCGTGTGTGCATTAAAATAAAAGAATAGGCATATATATATATATATATATATATGTGTGTGTGTGTGCACGAATGTATTATAATGAACACCCAGCCACACCTATATATATATATATATATATATATATATATATATATATATAGTACACAAACACACACACATATACATATATATATATATATATATATATATATATATATATATATATTATTGATCTACAACTTAATTTTATTAGAAAAGACGAAATCACAAATATGAGAATGACCTTGAAGTATAAAATTATAAAAGTCGATGAATTCTAAAAAATAATGTTTCCGTTGCCGGAAACACTTCTGTTTTTCTTTTACACTGTTAATTCATGAAAATCTTCATATACAGTAGGGTAAAATAAATATTACTACGTATGAACATTTTTATTTTTTATCTTTCAATCATAGCCTGGACAAAGTTTTTGCATACATTTACTGAATAAGGATATATTCTACTAAGATGTGAGCATAAACTTAGGTTACAATTAATTTTACTGAAATTGATACCATTTATTCATTTTCATGAGTGTAAAAGGTAATCGTACAGTATAAAAAATAACGCATTATCTTCATATAATACTTAGTAGAATACCCTTTATTCAGTTCAACAGCCGCTAATCTCTTCCTTTAGATCACAATTAATTTCTTGCAATAATTAATAGGTATTTTGTAACATTCTTCCTGGCATATTGTCTTCAGATTATTGATATTTGCTGGTGCTTTCTCTCGGATTTAAATTTTCAAAAATCGCCACAAGTTCCCAGTTTGATTCAAATCCGAGGACTGATTTTGAAAACATTAACATTATTTTCAGACAACCACTTCTTTGTAGATTTAGTTGTATGCTTTGGATCATTATCCTACTTGAAAATGTAATCGGAAGGTAGCTCAATTCTCTCAACAGAAGACAGCACATTTTGCAAGATGTCTTTATACTTTTGAGCATTCATTTTACCTTCTATTACAGATATTTTGCCCCACCTTTCGCTGAAAAAAAAACATCCTCAAATCATTATACTTCCACTGCCAGTGGTACTGTGTTCTTTGGTGAGTAGGCTTTACCATCTTTCCTCCTCACATGATTTCGATAATTATAATTATAAATAAACAACTCAATTTTAGTTTCATCTCCCCATAACACTCTTTCCCAAAACTAATTTTCCTTTTCCTTATGCTGTCTTACGAATTTCAACCTTGCATCCCAATGTCGTTACAAAAGGAGTGGAGTTGTCTTTGTTGTCCGTGACTTTAGACTATTCCTCATCATTTCATTATTTTTTGTTACTTTAGTTACACTACATACTGATGAACGCATATCTTCCCGCAGCTCTTCACGCGTAACCATTGGATTTCGGTTAATCAGGCGTCCAAATTTTCATAATAATCAAGGAGAAATCTCGTTATAATACCTGTTCACTTTTGTTTACAACTGTGTTACCTCTTGTAAAGCTTGTAATAACTTATCGAAGTAAAAGGAATATTTAGATTGATGGAGATAATTCTATACCTTTCTCCATCTTTCCAAAGCTTAATAATCCATGCTTTTTGTGAATTACTCAACTCTTTACCTCTTGCCATGGTCAAAACTTTCTATTACGATTAGCAATTGCGGAAACTTTCTGTTAGGATTTTAAGACCAAATATAGTTACTGATAACATTATTGGAACCTTCTAGAAGGCTAACTATGGGTACTGATAGCATTATTGGAACAATTTAGAAAATATTACGACAATGTTGCAGTGTACGATTACTTTTTTCTGACATGAAAAATGAATAAATGGCAATAATTTCATGAAAATCAATTGTATCCTAAGTTTATATACACATATAAGTAGAAAATATCCTTTTATATATATATATATATATATATATATATATATATATATATATATATATATATATATATATATATATATAATTTTGTTCAAGCTATGTTTGAAATATAATTTTTTTTTCAAATGTACGAACATTTTTTCAGCCCACGATATATATATATATGGATGATAGAAGCATATCGAGACTGAATCTTCGGGATTTTTTTTTTAATTTTAAAATTTCAAATAACATGCGTGCTAAGATAATCCATTTAATTAAATTTTAGAAAAAATATAAGTAAAAGCAAATCGATTTCTTGACGTGTCGGCGACAGTTGTCAATTCTGAAAGTGCCTTATTCTCCATGTTTACTTGACCTAGCTCCTTGTAAATTTTCGTTTTCCCGTTACTGTAAGATTCTTTCAAGCGTAATTGAAGACCTTGAGAACATTTACAAAAATACGATGGATCTGCTTACACCATATGCGAATATGACTTTCGTAGGTGTTTCAGCTAATGTCAGAACCAGAAGATTACGTGTAGTTATTCATTGGAATAATGGTTATAGTGTTCACTCAACGGTCCGGGAGACCGTGGTTCAATACTAGGTCGAGTTATCCTATTTACCAACCCCTCCGCTCGGGTAGGATATGACACAAGGTCAATTTTTAAGCGGAGTTTAACAGGTTTGAATTCAGAGTTTTCCTTCTCCTAGATTAGTTGCCTCACCAAGGCTGAAGAACACAGTCTGTCCTACTATTTACCCATAGCTGGAGGGAGAATAATTGGATTCATACCTTTCCCAAGTGTATTAGTGCTATGTGAAATGCAATCAGCCTTGTTCAGGATTTGAACTCCTGTCGCCGTGTCCATTTCCTACGACGATATCAATTACACCACGGGCACTATGTCGAGATATACCAAAGACTCAAAAAATGGCACTTAATTCCTCCTTGCTTAACTCTCTGCATTATAAGGCATGGATACAGAGGAGTAATCTACGGAATAGATTAGCTCTCTCGCCCCCCCTCTCTCTCTGTCTATATATATATATATATATATATGCTTGTATTTACATATGTTTGTATGTTTATATATCTATCTGATTATCTTTTGTGCTAAAAAATCCTATACAATCCTTAATGTCATATAATTGTCTTATCTATCTACCTATCTATCTATCTATCTATTGACCCTTCGGCTGGGGCTGTTGAATACACCGACGGCGTCTTTACAAAGCAGTATAACCTCACCATCAAAAAGTATCCTTGATAGGGTACTAAACAATCAGATGATGTGTCTCCAGTACTGGAACTTTGGGGAATATGGAGTACCCCTTCATCACCATTACTCCGTGGTCATCACTGACCCAGATTGGTAATACCTGTTAGGGTCCAATCTATGAGTCAAATAGAAATGTTTAATCCTTTATTATGCTTAAAACCATTTAGACGTCTGTGGCAATAAATATTAAATCAAATTATTAATTTAGAATATCAATACTTCAAACCATTTAACTGCATGCAAACAAATGAACACTAGTTCGTTTAAAAATGTTTTCCCACAAAGTATTCACTTAAAATTATATCTATCTATCTATCTATCTATCCCTTTGTCTGATTGTCTATCTGTCTGTTTGTGTTCCAGTCGGCTGGGCAACTGAACACACCAACTGCTCTCTGCAGGAGGGTAAGACCTTCCACAATAACGAATGTCCAATATTTGACATTAAACAATCGGATGATAATGTTTCAGTAATACTGGAACCTTGGAGAATGCAGAGTACCCCTTTATTGCCATCACTCCCTGGTCAACTCTGGCTCGGAATGGTAGTACCTGATAGGGTCCTATCTATAGGTCAAATAGAACTAAACTGTGTACTTATACTCAAATGAATTGCTTGAAGTAGGACAGTTTTGATATTTAAACTGTGTACTTATGCTTAGCCGAAAAGCAACCAAGTGTCTGTCCGTCTCTTCGTCAATATGTTTCTCACATTGTCAATGGTTATGTAGTAGTCGTAGTCGAGGGCAACCTGAAGGCTGCCTTTTTAATAACTAATACATCGAGGTGTAGGGGAGGAAGCAACTCATTTCCCTGGATTACTCCACTTTACCCTTGATCCGTACCTTATAATGCTGGGTGTTAAGCAAGGAGGCATAGAGTACTATTTTTGAGTCTTTGGTATGACTCGACCAAGGATTGAACCTCGTGGTGTAATGGTTAAAGCGATGAACTGCGGAATCGTAGTACGCGAGTTCGTAGTCCAGTCGCGCTATTACGTTCACTTTCGGGCAAATACCCTTGGGAAAGGTATGAACCCCCTTATTCTCCCTCCAGCTATGGGTAAATAGTAGGACGGACTAGGTTCTTCAGCCTTGGTTAGGCAACTAGTCTAGGAGAAGGAAAACTCTGAATTCAAAACCTGTTAAACTCCGCTTAAAAATTGACCTTGTGTCATATCCTGCCCGAGCGGAGGGGTTGGTAAATAGTACCAAGGATTGAACCTCGGTCTCCTGGGCCATTGGCGAACACTCTACCAATTAGACCAATGAATGCCCTCTTACTTCCAACATCCCTTCAAGCGGAAGTGTGCAGGCAATTTGGTAGATTGGAGTTAAGAGGAAATCGAACTGTAACGATGTTTTTGTCCATATCTTTCATCATCGGAGTCAAGTGACAACATTTTCAAGATACCTCTCTCTCTCTCTCTCTCTCTCTCTCTCTCTCTCTCTCTCTTTCTTAACATGGACTTTAGCACTTGACTTCTTAGACACTCCAAGAAATTATGTTCTCGTTTTAATTTCTCGCTTTTGCAAATATTTAGCGAGACTTTTCCCACCGCCAAGCCATTAGCCGTGATTTTAATTAGTAAAAATCTATAAAGTCAGCCGTGTCTAAATTTTGAAAAAAAAAAAAAACTTGTTTGGTTATTAGTTGAAAAGATTTGAGACAACTGTTTATTTCCTCTTTTCCCTTCCTAGAAATCTTTCACTTATCGTTTCAACGTCTCTTATCATTTGTGACGGCATGGAATCACGCTACTCATTCCCAAATGGTTTAAAACAATAAATCAAAGAAACTTCCTATCAAAACTGATTAGTGCAGATAACTTGCTTTAACAAATGTTTTCTACGGTTTATTTTTGAACTAGTTCTTCTTTTTATTACGTGCTGATCATTTCTACGCGAGAAACTGACGTTGAAAAGCGATCTCTTTAATTGATATTAATGACTTCTTGGGAATGGACGGATTTCACTCGTAAGTTGTAGTTGGCGACCGTAGTCGAGGACGACCCAAAGGCTCCTTTTTCAATAGTTACTACGTTGAGGTGTAGGGAAGGGCGCAACTCCTTGGCCCAGCGGTTAGAGTGTTCGCCAATGGCCCGGGAGACCTGGGTTCAATCCCAGGTCGAGTCATACCAAAGACTTTAAAAATGGAACTTGATACCACCTTGCTTAACACTCAGCATTATAAGGTACGGTTCAAGGGTAAAGTGGAGCAATCCAGGGAATGGAGTAGCGCCCTCCCCTACACCTTGGTGTAGTAGCTATCGAAAAGGGAGCCTTCGGGTCACCCTCGGGTCGCTAACTATTTCACTCGTAATCAACCACAAATCTTTGTAATTTCTGGATGATGTTTAAAGTTGAAATATGAGACTATATAGACGTTGACGAAATAAATAAAAAAGTTTACAAATTATAATAACACATACTGTAAAGATACTCTGCCGCCAAATATTAAGTAAACCTACCGGGGGGTGTCCTCGTGGTGTAATGGTTAAAGCGATGGACTGCGGAATCGTAGTAAGCGAGTTCGTACTCCAGTCGTGCTATTATGTTCACTTTCGGGCAAATGCCCTTGGGAAAGGTATGAACCCCCTTATCCTCCCAGCTATGGGTTAAATAGTACCACAACTGTTCTTCTAGGAGAATGGCTTCGGCATTAAATAACCTACAAAGGTTGATATGCCATTAAACAAAGAAACCAAACCAAACCTACCAATTTTTCTATTTACCATATCGATGGGGTTTTAAATATGCAACCTGTATCCCCAGTAAAGATGTAAGGTTCCACCGTAAAAGGGGAGTTCCTCGGTGTGTCACTATACTGCATCTACAGATCAGTGTCCAGTTCTGAAGATTTAGGGAGTGTGGAGTACCTCTCAATTCTATTACCCCTTGGTCTACTCTGATCCGGTGCAGAAGAACCTGTGAATGTCCCATCTATGAGTCAAATAGATTTGTTTAAAAATTATTCCTATTGTGTTGAACCGTAACAAATCTCTTTAGAAAAAAGTGACAAAAAACATGAACGTACAGTGAAGGCGAAATATTAAATTAAACGAGTTAAAGTGCCGTTAATATCAATCACTATTTGTATAAAAAGGGGGATTTTTTTCTGAAACCAGATACCAGAAGTTGATTATTTCTTGTAGTACATTATATAATCAAAACGAATCTGTAAAATGTTATTCATCATTGATATTATATTATGAAAGATATGGTAGTTAAGTGCAGCAGGTGATCGAGTGTTGATCAGAATATTCCGGTGAATGTGCAAATAGCTGCTGTGTTAAAAAGCCCATAGGATTGTCATTGTTTAATTCAACTTTGGTCATTTTTTTTAATCATGCTGAGTACATATTTATTTGATTCGCTACGAGACCAAAATATAACGCAAGGTTGGTTTAATGTTTATTTACCTCGTAGGAAGCAAATCTTTAGCATGGCTGTGTCCTGTAGGCGTTTCTCTTCAAGGACACTACACGCATCGAACAGTAAAACTAACAATTTTTGGTGAGGGGATGCAGTCAACCTTTATTGAGCTCGCTTGTGTGTCACGTGTCGAATCAAGATATACCAAGTATGACTGTAGTAAGAGCTGATTACAATAGGATGCAGATTATGGAAAGGACAGTCATCCTTTTTTTTACCTATCTAACAACACAGTGAAACTATTTCACTATAACGTTTGAGATAATAATGTCCTTCAACTTAGATTTTTGCAGTAAAACCCTCGGGAGATTATCTGGATTCGTTACCTAAATCAGAGAAGAGACTCTACTTTATTTTTATTTCGCCATCAGTGTCTGCATGAAAGAAGTCAGAAAATGTACTTTTAGGGCGACTCCCTAATGATTATGGAATGCAGGCTCTTATCTATCGCCGTAAAAACGCGTAGGTCGTGAATGTGATTATGGGAGAAAACAACAGAGATACAAGTAAAAACCAGGGTTTTGTGACCAAAACTTGGGGCTTTTCCATATTTTTTTACCTTATCTCTGTTTCAGCCCCGTGAAATGACATATTACTTTCTGAATGGGTCTCGTATTTCAGGAACAACTACAATCATCTTCCTGTTCTTATACTTTTTAGCAATCAAATTAAGATGTGAACCAATATACGGTACATTATTGGTGCCTAGCTAAATGGATGGCAAATAAATTGAAAGGGAATATTAAGAATTGAATATTGTTCTATTATTTATATTCTAGTGAGTTTTTCTCATCAGTTTTAACAGTGTTTTTTTCTCATTTTCAAAGGTTTCCTAGTTATTTTTAAGGATTACAGCTGATTTTAACAGTGATATCGTCTTAATGATTCCGATAATTCTTCTGATTTTCTCTTACCCCAGATTATTTTCGAAACTGATGAGAACCAGTCCAGAGTTCCATCGACAATTGGTATCACTTCTAATTTCATTATCCAGCTCTCGGTTAAGCTCTTAGTAGAAGTCTCTCTTTTTGCTTTCAATCACTGAGACTAGAAATTCCAGGAGTTTGTAAGTTTTTTCTTCCTGTAAAGTTTTTGGATGATTCGTTTGTATCTCAAAACCCGAGAGGATATTTTGGTCTCATTTTTTTTAAAGATAGCTTCTTGTTTGTTTGGCTTGGTTTCTTTGTTTAATGGCACATCAACCTTTGTAGGTAATTTAATGCCAAATCCATTCACCTAGAAGAACAGTAGTTGTACTGTTTAACCCATAACTGGGAGGATAGGGGGATTCATACAAGGGTATTTGCCCGAAAGTGAACGTATTAGCGCGACTGTAGTACGAACTCGCTTACTACGATTCCGCAGTCCATGGCTTTAGCCATTAGACCACGAGGACACCTCCTTCTTGTTTGTGCATATAATATTTGTTAGCATGATGAAAATGAAACTCTTCCAGTATTCCCAATTGATCACCTTTCTTACGTATTCGTTCGTACGACTGTATACCTTTTATGCAATGTTTGCGGTATTCGCTTATTACGTGATCAACTGTTTCGTTTTTCTGTCACTACTTAAAGTAGACTTGCTATTCTTCCGCAGTGTACGGTTTTTTATATGATATTAGGTATCTCATTCTCATTACCTGTTCTTAGCTATGTCAACCCAGTTGACTAGGGCGGTAGAATACACTGACTGCAACTCTGCAGAAGAGTAAGATCCCCACATTAATGTTCCTGTATATGACACTAAGCAAACTCATGTTGAGGCTCCAGTAATGCTGGAGCTTTAGGGAATGCGGAGTACCACTTTATTGCTATCGCTCCTCTGCAGAAGAGTAAGATCCCCACAATAATGTTCCTGTATATGACACTAAGCAAACTCATGTTGAGGCTCCAGTAATGCTGGAGCTTTGGGAAATGCGGAGTACCACTTTATTGCTATCGCTCCCTCTTCCAGTCCGGCCCGGAATGGTAGCACGTGAGAGGGTCCTATCTTGTGGTTAAATAGAACTGTTTGGCATTTAAACTGAGAGCTATCAAATGGCTCATGCTAAATTGAATTGTTAGAAATAGATTTATTTGATCATTTAACTGTGTGTAAACAAATTGAATTCTTAGTAATACTTAACAATATTTGGAACCATTAAACTTTGATGACTTATACTTAATTGAATTGTCAGAAATATCATATTTACCCAACCCCTCCACTCGGGCAGGATATGAAACAAGGTCAGTTTTTAAGCGGAGTTTAACAGGTTTGAATTAAGAGTTGTCCTTCTTCTAGACCATTTGCCTAGCCAAGGCTGAAGAACCTAGCTGGAGGGAGAATAATTGGAATCATACCTTTCCAAAGTGTATTAGTGCTATGTGAAATGCAATCCGTCTCGTCCAGGATTTGAACTCGTGTCGATATGTCCATTTCCTACGGCGATAACCATTACACCACGGAAATATAGATGTCTAACCATTTAACTGTGTGTACCTACACACTGTGTTTACAAATCATGTATTTAATGTATATGTAAAAATATGATTTGGAATTAAATAACCAAACAGCAGTTGATATGCCATAAAAATAAATTATATTAATCTTAGCTATGACTTTTTCATTTTTTCTTTTTGTTTGGGGCTTTAAATATCGGTACCGGTGTTTTTCTTCTAATTTTTGTTTTGTAGATTTTTATATCTATTTTTTCTGTTTTACTCAAAGTTATCCCTGTTTATATTCCTTTTACTTGTAGCTGAAATCAGTCTTTATTTAATCTCTTTTTTTAAATATTTTTTTACATTTACCGATAGGACTTTAGACACAGTAAACTAATTAACTCTGCTGATAGTGTCTGCAGCTGAGCATGATACAGACACGGTATGCATAGAATAACATAGATACCATAGCGAACTTGAAATAAAATATGACTCCACTTGCAATGGATCGACATTTTTCTAGACATCTGCATGAAAAAAAAAAGCTCCGTCAATACTGCTATAGAAAATGAAGGAATGCTTTCCAGTCGACGTGCCTTAAAATCAGTTGAGAGCACTGAGAGAATGCAAACTAGAATTATCTGTGCTTCATTTAATGGTACACCTTGCACTACAATCATCTCTCACTACTGTACTATAAATGCTAGTAAAGAAACGGACATCGTTACCTTTTACGACAAGCTATTTCTCCTTATCCGAGCCATTCTCAAACACTGCGTTCTAATCATTGGGAGAGACATGAATGCTCAAATTGGCAAAGACGGATTTTTTTAAAAATCCACTTACACATTTCGCCAAACAACTGGAACATATGTAGCAGATTTTTCACTCGAAAATACACCAGACTACTTAAGTATTAAATTTTTGAAAAAGAGAGGAGAAACTATGGACCTACACCTACCCAAAAAACAGCTGATTTATATATTGTTAAACATGAAGTGGGTAAATAGGACTCTTAACAGTGAACTTGATAATCATTTGAAGGCGTATCTTCCGATCATAAAATCATCTCAGCAAAGATTCGCGTAAGTCAATGCAGAAATAAGAAACAAATAGTTAAATCTTCTCAGTAAAAATGGTGCTTACTCACCATTAGTGGTATTAGAAACATTTGCACTAGAAGAAATAAGACTGATACTCTTCAGGAGACGTCTGAAAGAATACTCCAACTGACAATGATTGGCCAGTCGGGCTGGGACTAAAGAATACACCGACTGTTTCTCTAAAGAAGGGTAAGTTCCCCCTAACGAGTGTCCTGGATATGACACTAAAACTTCTGATGGTGAAGTTCCAGTAATGCTAGAGATTTGGGGAATGTAGAGTGCCTCTTTATTGCCATCGCTCCCAGGTCTACTCTGGTTCAGAGTGGCAAGACCTCACAAGAGTCCTATCTATGGGTTAAAAAGAACTAAATCGTGATTTCTTGAGTTTACTGTTTTTTGCATTTAAACTGCGTATTTATGCCAGAAAATTGTTTAAAATAGAACTATTTTGACATTTAAACTGCGTACTTATGCTAAAGTGAATTGCTCGAAATAGAACTGTTTTGACATCTAAACTGTGTACTCATGCTAAACTGATTATCTGAAATAAATCTCTTTGGACTTTAACTCTCTGTATTACCCAGTGGGCTAGGGCTGTAGAATTGACCGACTGCACCTCTGCAGAGGGGTAAAACCTGCCACAACAATGAATGTCCTGTTATGACACTATAAAAATTTGATGGTGAGGTTCCAGTGATGCTGGGGCTTTGGGGCATGGACCCCTTCATTGCCGTAGCTCCCAGTTCCACTCTGTCCTTGAATGGTAGCACCTACTAGGGACCTATCAATGGCTTAAATAGAACTAACTGCACACTTATGCTAAACAAATTGTTTGAATTATAACTGATTGACTAAACTCAATAGCTTGAAATAGAAATGTTTTTGACAATTAAACTGTTTACTTACATTTAAACTGCGTACTTATGCAAAACTGAATAGTTTAAAATCGATCTCTTTGTTGACATTGAAACTACTTACCCCAAACTGAATTGTTTAATATAGAACTTTTTTGACATTTTACTGAGTAATCAAAATCTATGCATATACTTAACTAAAATAGCAGAATTAGAAGTGTTTGAATAAACTGAATAGCTGGAAATACAAATGTTTTGACAATTAGACTGTGTACTCACGCTAATAAGAATTATTTTAAATTGAACTGATTATTTGTACAAAAATGTATTTGGCATTAAATAACCTACACAGGTTGATAAAACCATACCAACCAACTGTCAATGAAGAACATTATCTTAGCAAATTTTTGAAACAGCTGCCTATTGAATTCTAACCAAACAAAAATCCTAACGTACAGTTCAATTAAAGTCAATAATAATTAAGGAAAACCAGTTTACATTTAAAAAGAACAAAACATTTTTACATAATAAAAAAAACTCAGCAAATTCCAATACGTAAAAATTAAAGAAAGACTAAAGAAACCAAATTTTACTAAAAAGAAAAAAAAAACAAAACAAAACAAGAATAGAGTTTATGACAAATCAATGAAATCAGAAACTTGCTAAAAGATAAACAGCCATGAGTCGCATTCAAGACAATGAATAAAGTGAGCGGAAGGGAGAGCTCCTCGAAAGCAAAACTAAACTTTTCAACCAAAAAGAAAGTGCACAGAAATCGAAAGAACATTTCAAGAATCTGCTCGGAAACCTTCGGAAGTCACTGATAAATTCATCAAAATTATTAATTGCCAACTGGACATCAAACCAAGACAAGTAACGGGAAAAAAAAAACTAGACGCTGTACTGGAAAGAATGAAAAACAGAAAAGTTGCCGGCCTCCAGAAGTATGGAAGGCAAAAAAATTCGATGGCACAATTATTAGATTATGCATAGCTGTCTATGAATACAAGACAATAAAAAAATAGACAAAAGACAACATTCACCCTTTTCATAAGAAAAGAAACCTCGAAATCAATAAGAACTTCAGAAGCATAACATTTATTGCTACAGCAGCTAAGATTTTTTTATGCTTATCCATGTCAAGCCAAAAAGCGACAAAATTCTTTGGAAAAATCAGAACGGTTTTCGAAGAAATCCATCCATAACTTCACAGATTCTTTCTATCCATCGAATCATAAACTTCTTAAAATTTTATAGAAACAATATTTTTCTGAAATTTCTCCAAAGCATTTGAATCCATACCGAGAGGGAAGGTGGTGCACCTACAATTAGTATGTGGTCTGCATAAAACAACAAATACCGCTATAACGATACTTTACAAAAATACAATAGCAATAATTTTCTCACCAGATGGCGTCACTGACATTGTAGCAGTAGTTTTCCAAGGAGATAAATAAGCACCAAATAATTTTATAATATGCCTAGACTCTGTGATTCTAACGTCGATAGATATAATAAAGGAAAATAGCTTTACATTAAAAAAGCGAGAGCTAGACGCTATACTGCAAAAACAAAGATAGACGTAGACTGGCAAATGATTTGGTGGTTCTTACAAATACGTCTACCCAAGCCGAATCCCTTGTGCATAACCTGGAGTAAGGAGAAGGAAGATGAACAAGACATACGGACAGCTGCTGGAGAAGTAAGACTAACTCAAAAACGACGTTCTCCTTTGAACCCCTACACGTAGATGTACCTGTACTGGCTGACCAGCAAGAACTTACATTCATCAGCTTTGTGCATGGAGGACCTACTAAGAGTTAAGGAATAATCAAGTCGAATAGAAGAAGGGAGTCAGGGAAATCTATGCTGACAACAGGACTTGATGATGGGGTTGTATGCTTTTGATAATTACATAAGAAATAATAATAAATAAATTGTAGGATACGTGCTTCTTAATAATAAATGCCTGTATTTTTAAATTTAATGATTTGCTAATTAATTACGTTTACGGAAACCTTTCATTTTGAAAAAAAGATTTAGAAATATATTTTTTAAAGTATAATACCTTATTTTCCTTTTAATTCTCTATGAAAAGCATTCTTTTTTAAACACTTCTCATAATTCTACAAAAGATAAATAATTAGGGAATTGAAATTGTTAAAGAGATTTTGAAAGGTAACTTTCCATCTGGTAAAAAAATGTTCCAGTAATATTAAAATGAAAAGTGCATTTAAAGTAATGTATTCTTTCCAAATAGATAATGTCGGGATGATCTCGTTATCAAATATCTCTAAGCGTTTTGAAAAAGATTCAAAATATTCATATTACATTTACATTGAATCTCAATTTTTATATTGCTGCATTTTTTAGCAAATTTCAACAAAACAGCGTTTCTATTAAAAGAGAAAAAGGTTCCATGATATATGCGAAATCACGAGAGAAATAAAGCACCGGTATTCAGGGTTTGAAGGAACAGAGAATGTACATACGTCTTATAAAATAGACTGCATATAAAGTTTTGGTGCTTTCAATAAAATATGTCCACTCGAGAAATTAATAAGTTCAGTTAATTCTTGTTTTTTCACTGGAACCATTTTAGCAACGATGTTACATGCAATAAAATCAAAACAAATAATCCGAAGGCAAGTATTTTGTCAAAGATTTCATTATTATATTTCAAAATGTACAAATATAAGCCATTAAAACAAATTTCCTCGTATATAACAATAAAACATGAGAATTACATAAAGATAAGGCGTGGGCAGAGTTTATTACTGTTAACTAAACCGAATGGTCGCCAGGAATACTGTGAAGATGAGCAGAACATTTTGCATTGTTTTTCTTTAAGAGACGAACAGAAATCTAATATTCATCGAGTGTTTTCATCATACAAGTTTATAATACACAGTAACTAAAATAGCATACGCAATAGTACACATTGAGAGAGTGAAGATATACGTTATTGGCAGAAAGATAATAAGCAGGGAGATGGAAAAACACAGAGATACATATACATATGCTCACATACAGCATCCATTTCAAATGGGAATTTCAAATATGATATGATTTGAGATGTACTAGGTGTTTTAGAAAATCATATAATTTCATAATCTTATAACTTGACTAATTATGGTTCAAATGATCGAAAATTTTTATGGCCCAGTCGACTGGGGCTGTATAGTATATCCACTGAAAATCTGCAGAAGAGTAAGTCCTATCTACACACACCTAGAAGGTCGAACAGTTCTATTTCTATCAATTCAATTTAGTATCACTCATTTGTTTGCACTCTGTATGAATATCAAACAGTTCTATTTGACCCATAAATCGGATCTTATCAGGTACTACCACTCAAGGTCGGAGTGAAGCAGGGAGCAATGGCAATGAATGGGTATTTCACATTACCCAAAGTTTCAGGACTGAAACCTCACCATCAGGTTGTTTAATTAAATATCTAGGACGCTCATTGGGATGGAGTTCTTACCTCTTATCATTGATGCAGTTGCTGTATTCTATATTCACAGCCGAATGTGCTGTATTTCAAGTCGACACGTTCATACCAAAACAGGCAAGAATCCACTCTTTTTCTTTCTCTCTATCTCTCTCTCCCTCTCTCCCTCTCTCTCTATATATACATTCATCCAAAAATAGATAGATAGATATTTCCGAAATAGAATGTAAAGTCTTCATGTCAGGCATGGTATTCTTTGCGCATTTTTCACTATTCAGGAATTAGGGTTTCCTGAACACAATTCTCAGATGATCCTGCCCCCACTGATTTTCCATTTCGCTCTCTCTCTCTCTCTCTCTCTCTCTCTCTCTCTCTCTCGCTCTTTCTCTCTCTCTCCATATATATATATATATATATATATATGTAATTTTTTGTGTATGTACATACATACAAAGATATATATATATATATATATATATATAGAGAGAGAGAGAGGAACCTATGACCTCAGTCTCTGAATCCAGTTAGTTTCCATCAACTCTTAAGAAAAATGCAAAATCTTTGCGTCAAACATGGTATTCTTTGTCGTCACCTTTCTCTTCTTTTCAACGGAGGAAACACATGTTTTTATTATTTGTGAGATTCAAGTGGACTTGACAACTCTGATCAGCCGATAACCAACGTCAACTAATCTAGACAGGAAAAGAAAAAAGAAGACATTTGACCACTAGCATTTCTTGACGTGAACACTGTCAATTGAATGAAGACAGATAGCTTGTAAGTCTCTTTTACCTTGTCTTTATTGCCAACACACTCATGACATATTGAATCAATTAGAAATGTATAAAAGGAAAGAAGGAAAGAAACAGACGGTTCCTTCAATTATTCAAAATATTTTTTTTATTTGGAGATACAAAGTGGTTCATGAAACTTTCTAGTTCACAATTGAAACATAGATTGAACACAATATCCTGTCACACATGAAATCGTTTCCAACTGGTTTTATAGTTTTCAACTGCCCCAGCAAAACCAGGCATGCGAACTGACTTTAAATGTGTTAGCGACAACATGGAGATATTTAATCACCTTGACATCGGTAGCGAGCCGTGTCTTAAGGAAGTTATTGTCTAAATATCTTAACATTCATGAACGGGTAAAGTAAAAAATATCCTGCTTCTTCAGCATTTCTCATTAGAAGTCTGACCTAAGCCTTAAATCATATACCTAAGCCTTGCAGTTTAAAGTGCTTCTTGGAAGAAGGGCTCCGCTGGGAATGGCTTGACACCGCCCCCAAGAAAAAAAATGTTATGCATAAGATTCTATTGTACGGTTCTTTGAAAATAGGTAAACTTGAGCTCTTTTTTCACAGATTCTATAAGAATTCTTCGAAGACACGTGTCTGGTAGAATTCTTCGAAGACACGTGTCTGGTAGAAAGAAGTTACATTATTGGGTAGAGGAGTTTACCCCACAGTGTTGTGGCAATACACATGTGTGTATGGAGGATTACTTATGATAATCTCCCCTTTCTCATTTTTTCGCTCTCTCTGTCTCTATCTTTCTTTCAGTCTGTCCGTCACTCTATCACTGTCTCTGTCTCTCTATCACATATGATATTGTGAATAAAATGCAGATCGCATGTCAAAATGCAGACATGAAAATGAATTTCTGTTATGCTATTCATCACATTTTTATGACTCGAAAGATTTAAAATAACTAACAATTTCTTTGAAATATTTGAAGATAATACAGATTCAATAATCAAAATTACAAATAAAAATAAACAAAAAACAATGATTACAATCTCAAGTGAAAGCAAAGTCCACATGAAAAAAATCAAAATGCCGGTTCATATGAAAATAAAACTAACGAAACGAAATCTTAACACATAAGTTACCGTTTCATTTGATAGAGAGCGTTGTGGTTAAATAGATATGAGGATAATGGCAGGGTATTCCACCAGTCTTGGGTAAATATTAGAGCAGACTTGACTCTTCAAACAGGTTATGGCAACCGGTCTTGGAGAAGAACATCTGAATATATTTTCTATTGTTTCAGATATTCATATGATTATTGATGCTTCAATTCAGCAAGTAAATAATCTTCAATATGACACTGAATAAAATGATCGTGCATTTGCAAATTATACTGCGAATACTGGAATTACCCAATTTTTATGATGCATGAAAATTATTGAGTTCCAACCTACTACAATTTATGTATTGACACCGTGTTTGTATACATAATTCTCCTCCTCCAGAGGGTGATGTAAAATAATTGTAGTCATTGCAATTTTAAAGTATATTTCGTTTTCCATGAGTGTTTTATTTTTTTTTTTTAATTTCAGACCGTCAAATTAAAACAAATAACATGAAGATCACTCGATTTTAATGTAGAAGTTCAAAATGGGTCAAGAGGCAGTTGAAGTTTTCAAACGTATTTAGGTTTTGTGGACCATCCATTAACTACATTAATTCCAAAAATCCCATAACCCAGAAAAAAAATTAGAAGGTCAAGAAGATTATGCACTCTATTTTGCAATTGTTGACTGGGAAATATAATCACTTATAAGATGGACGACTATTTGTTATTTTGTTAAAATTTGCTTTCTTAAATAGAATTATCGAACTCTATTTGTATGGTGGAATTTCCGTGTATTCCGTATTTGTATTTACCTCACCATTCCTCCAAGGGCAAGTTGTGAAACAAGATGATTTAAAGTGGAGTATCGCCGGTTTGAATTTAGTATTGTCCTACACACAAACTGCTTGCCAAAAAAAGGCTAGCCAGTCAGCTGGGGTTGCAGAATACATCGACTACATCTCCGTAGAGGGGTAATACTACGTTAACGAGTGTCCTGATTAAGACACTAAACGGCCTAATGGTGAGGTTCCAGTAATGAAGGAGCTTTAAGGGAATGAGGAATACCTCTTTATTGCCATCCCTCCTAGGTCTTCTCTGGCCTTGAAAAGTAGCACCTGATAACTCCATATCTATTGGACAAATAGAACTTAACTTATGCTCAACTGAATTATTTGAAATAGATCTGTTCTATTCTGGTGTCTATTTGGTTTGGTTTCTTTGTTTAATGGTATAACCTTGTTTAACCTTTGTAGGTTATTTAATGTCAAAGCCATTCCCCTAGAAGAACAGTAGTGGTACTATTTAACCCATAGTTGGGAAGATAAGGGGGTTCATACCTTTCTCAAGGGTATTTGCCCAAAAGTGAACGTAATAGCGCGACTCTAATACGAACTCGCTTACTACAATTCTGCAGTCCATCGCTTTAACCATTACACCACGAGGATACCTTTGTGTCTATTTGGATGTTAATAATTGTTTTTGATAAGTTTATCAGTGACTTTAGGACAACTTTTGAGCTGATTCTAGATATGTTCTGTTCACTTCTTTCAGCTTTTAGCTCCCCTCTGCGTTTACCCTTACTTCCTCTTCCTTCATTTACTCTCTTTCATACTAATTGTAAATGTTTATTCCCTTGGAATTTTCTGATTTTATTGATTTGATATTGACTCTATTATACTTGTTTTTTTTTTGCTAAATGTTAGTTTTCTCAGGGTTTTCTTAATTTTCTCTACGATGGCGTTTGTTTAAAATTCTTTAATTAAATATGGATAGTTTTTTAATGCTACATTGTTTTTCTATAGCACTATACGTGTTTTAACGATATTTTCATATTCGTCATTCGTTAAATGTCATTCGGATGTGGTATGAAGAGTATTAAAATCGTTTCTTAGAGTTCCCGTATAAGGATTTCTTATATCAATATTGATAATTGAGGACCATTCATATCGTGAAGACTTAAATGTTTCCTTCTTATTTCTGCTTAGATTAAGGCGAATCTTTGCCTACAAGATTCTGTAATCAGAAGATATGGCTTCAAAAATATGCTTTTTATCAACTAATAGTTTATTAATATATAATCTTGTCTTGCTTTTGAATTACTTGGGAAGATGTCGGTTCATAGTTTCGAATCCTTTCTTTTCATTTTTTTCATGTATTGGTGATGCTAACCTGTTCTCGAGTGAATGATCTGCTTGATTTTAACCCGTTCTATTTCGCGAGCTGTTTTCGCAGAATTTGTCATTTTGGTCATTGCCAATTAATGTCTTCACAAATGATTAGAATGCTGTGTAAGGGAATGTGTCGGACAAGGAAAGATAGCCCCTTTTATTAGTTGATAATGTCCGTTTTATTTCTGGAATAGGTAGAACTGTGGCAAGAAACAATTGTTGTGCGAGAGTTGCCATTAAGTAAAGTATAGACCATTGGGTCCCCGCTATGCAATTTTGTGATTTTAAGGTATGGTAGTTGTGAAGCATTCCTCCGTGGTGCTTTCAATATGTTTCCAGACTGTTTTTGTACAGGCATTTAGAATTGTCGTAGAATCTTGAAAATTCAGTATCTTATTGCCATATATATTATGAGATGACTGAACATATTTTTATGATTTCAGGTCCAAATGAACACCTACAGCAGCAATTGGAATACAGCCAACTAAAGCCTGATTATCACAGCTGGTGAATTTCAAAAAATACAATCTGGAAGCGAGGAAGAACGATATGTAATAAAATTGTTTTAAACTTGAAAGAAATGTCACAGAAACGTATGGAATGATTCCGACTGCTTTCCGACCATCTTGCATAAATCAAACATCAGTTTTTGAGTGGCATAATAGATTCAAGGAAGGCAGTAAGTCTTTGAGGGATGATGAGAGGTGTGGGAGGAGTAAGAATGTCAATACACCAGAGTTGATTGGACAAAGGGTTAGAGTTAGGGTTACTATGTTGAGGTTTTAAGGGAGTTCAGGAAGAGATTCCGTCGGAAGAGGCCAGCACTCTTCAAATCGGATCCGTGACATTTCCTCCAGGACAATATACCAGTCCACAACTCCTTCCTTGTCACAGACTATTTGACCAAGATGGGCATGAAGACAGTTCTCACCCTCCCTATAGTCCAGACGTTGCTCCCTGTGACTTTTGGTTATTCCTTAAGCTCAGAGGCTGTCGTTATGAGACAATCGAGGAGATGAAAGAGGCTGTGATGAAGGTCATTGACACGCTCACACAAGAGGACTTCGATGGGGCCTTAAAAAAGTTGTTGGAACGGCAGAACAAGTGCATTGCTGCCGGAGGAGATTACTTTGAAGGGGACTAGAGTTTCATATGTGTACTATCAATAAAAGTGCACATACGAAAAAAATCTGGAAACTTATTTGATGATCCTCACATATTTACGAACCAAAATAGGTGTCCTCCTTGTAAAAGTATTAAGGGTTTAATGCAATAAAAAACATATCAAATTAAAAGAAACTAAAGAATTGAGTAGCCGGGACGCTAACTCTTCTAATAACTCCAGACACTCGGTGGTAAATTTTCCAAATCTAATTAAATCAACAGTAAAGAATAGAATAATAGTTATTTCCGTTTGGAAATGAATTTCTCTAAGATTCATCGACGGTACTTTTGCTTATATATATCAAGATACTGAGAAATAAACCATACTCTGCAACGAATGATTAAAGTCATTTTTTGATTAATAGGTGAATCAGTCCTCCCGTTCATACTAACACAAACTATATGGTGTTATATAGATAAAATGACTTATCATTAGTATATAGATAACGCCAACAATATTAATTAGAGAAAACTGGTCCATTGGCCTAATGGGTAAAGTGTTCGCCAATGGTCCGAAAGACTGGGGTTTAGTCCCAGGTCGAGTCAACCAATGACCAAAGAATAGTACTTGATACTTCCATACTTAGATTTCAATCAAAAAAATAATGAAGAATGTGACGTAAATAACTTCAGGAATTCTGATGTCGGTAGTGACGTAGTTTCAGTTACCGACTGGCCATCATAACAATATGATATATTTATATATATATTTATATATATATATATATATATTTAAATATATATATATATATTTATATATATATATATATATATATATATATATATATATATAATGCGTTTAAGCAGCAGATTTTCTTGTTGTCATCTTTTATTAAAGAAGACAGGCAAGGATTAGGTGTTGAGTTCTTTCATTAACCTTTTCTTGTTCGCAAGGGAAATATTATTAAACAGATTTCGTCTTCATTTGTGACATCAAGAAAGACCTACTAAAAATATCGACTCTAAATCTTTTTCTGTCGTCGTTAATAAAATATGCCAACAAGACCATATATTGCCTAAACACACACACATGCAGACTCGCAGAGTCCTTAACTATATATATATATATATATATACACGGGATGAAAAAATCGTGAGAAATCGCCAAAAAGAGGACGTTCGTAAATTCTGTTAGTGTGGCGTAGCTAATGCTATAGATTACTTGGCACTAAAGGGACATGTGTTGCGTGTTTATTTGATGAAGACTCTTTTCATTTTTGGGTTTGAATGTTTTATTTTCTTACATTGCATTAGGATTCTGGTTTCAACTTAAGGTTAAAAAAGATACTGCCATGTCGGCTGGGGCTGTAGAATATACACCGACTCCATCTGTACTGAGGGCTAAGATTCCCTTCCCCAAGGAGTGACCTACATGTGACACGAAACAATCTGATGGTGAGGCTCCAGTGATGTTGAAGGTTTAGGGAATGCAGAATACCCCTTCCTTGCCATCGCTCTCAGGTTTACTCTGGCCCGGAGTGTTAGCCCCTGATAGAGTCCTATCTATAAGTCAAATAGAACTAAAGAGCATACTTATGCTAAAATGAATTGCTTGAAATGGAACAGTTTTTGACATTTAAACTGCGAACTCATGCTAAAATGAATTGTTCGAAATAGAACTGTTTTTGAACTTGACTGTGTGTAAACAAGACTATACTTATACTAAACTGAATGGTTTCAATTAGAACTGTTTTTCTAAACTGAATAGTTTGAAATAGAAATGTTTTTGACAACTAAACTGAGTACTTACACTAAACAGAATTACTAGAAATAAAACTGGTAATTTGTATAAAAATATATTTAGGAATAAATAACCTTGAAAGGTTGATACGACATAAAACACCAACAAACAAACAAAGAAAAAAAAATATACCAACTCTTTTCGAGAGGGAAAAGTATTGGTTCACCCCATGTGTGACGATATGCCCTCGGCCCCCCGAATACGACACCCTCTTCGAAACCATTTCTCTTTACGGCCGGTGATCAACTAGTTGTTCCGATAGGGGTATCGCACATTTCTTCATAGCTACAAAAAATACAATCAAGGGAGCGGGAGAAAAAGAACAAACGAACAATATGCTTGGGTTAATTCAAGCACAAGAAGGGGATTTATGTAACATTGCATTCCTTTTGTGCATATGTAGACTAACGCTTGCGTGGATTTCTTGCGAAATTTCTACAAAGCTACTAGGAATGCCAACCCATCTTGACCGGTCTTCTTTCACTGGTCTGCACTCGCTCTCATGCCGATGTCAACTGGCCACTCGCGTCACCCTTCGCCAACTCTTCTTCTCAGTCCCTTTGTCCAACTCCTCTCGCGTTCCCTTACCAACTTCCGGTCACGTCGAGATCGCGGGCTCAGGCCTTTGTTTGGTTTCGCGCCAAAACAGACAAAGGGATCTTCTGCTTGGCGGGCCACCTACAAAGTGTTACACGTGGGCAAATAAAAAGAACCCAAGCAGTTTGAAATTTTTTGTACGGCTGTTTATTTCAGTGAGTAAGAGTGAAGCGGGAGAAAAATAGACAGAGAGGTAGAGGTAGAGAGAGAGAGAGAGAGAGAGAGAGAGAGAGATTTGGCCCCGCGTAAAAATTTGCACGATAACAATCGACTGTAATCTCTCCTGCCGGAATTCATGAGTCTGCAATTTTCTGATGACTTGGTTCGACCATTGCCTCTTTTACTCTAAAACTTTCTTACCGGCTATTTCTCCGTCTGATTGAGATTACCTATAATTAATTTGAATGCTCTTTTTATTACAATTTTCTGTAAGTCATTAAATCAATATGTTTTTTTTTTTTTTTTCTATTTCGCTAGTTTTCATATCCCGATTCCGATCCCCCGATTATGACGCTTCCGAAAAGGGCTTCATTTATTAACTAAAAGTAAGTAAATTTGGCGACCGTTGTCGAGGGCGACCAGAAGGCCCCCTTTTATATAGCTACTACACCGAGATATTGGTGAGGTCGCTACTCCTCTCCCTGGATTGCTCCACTTTACCCTCTATACGCACCTTATATTGCCGAGTGTTAAGCAAGGAGGTATCACGTACCTTTTTAAAAGTCTTTGGTATGACACGATCTGGGACTGAACCCGAGTTTCGGAAAATTAATCTTAATCTTATAATGTCTTCTAGTCACTTTAAAGAGATGAATTAAACAGGTGGTTTTATGAACAACCTACATATGTTTACTAACCTAAATTCAATAAGTAATAAATTCTAAGCCTTTTTGTTAGTTTGAACCAAAAATCCTCATTTAATTAATCTCTATGAAAGCAAAATTCAACAACTAATTTAACTTCATCATAAACCGGTAAAACTTTCTATTGATGTTGTGTGTAGCATGTGTTTTTTTCTTTAAATACTTTCCAACTGGAGACCCTCACCATGTAACAATAGTGGAAACAAGCATACCATATTTCACTTTAACATACTTTGCTTAAAATGAAATTGTTGGAACGGTACAACAAGTGCATTGCAGGTAAATACTGACAGAGAACAGTAGAATTACAAGATACATGTCAAGCTCGATAATGCAAGTTTTTCATGAAATAATAAATCTTAAATGATTATGACCGATAAAAAGATGAATATGTATGTATATAGATTAGATATATAAAACGAAAGAACACAAAACAAACACACATGCAAACATAGATAGATAGATAGATAGATTCATTCATACATACATACATACACAGATTAGGGACAGAGGCATGACGTACCTGAAATGTGTTTCTATTTTTTCTTATATTACTGGCCAATATGTTTCAATGCACTTGCGTTTATATGAATCTTGCATACAAAATAAATGAGTATGGTATTATATTTGCCAAATCGAGGGCCATCACGTCTTCGAATATGTAAAAAAAAACACATCTCTGTTTGGGACAGAATGAAGATTGCTAACGCTAGTCACGAAATGAGTGGCCTCTGAATTAATCTATGTGCAAGGCCATATCTAAACCGATGATTTTTCTCAAGAATATTGTAATACGTAACTTGTCACGATTCACGGTGGCTGCTGAAGCAAGAACATTCTTGTTTTTGAAACGGCAACGAAAATCAAGTTGATGATCATTTGGTCGCAGTGCTGTTAAAACAAGGAAACACAAATAGAGAATCCGTTTCATACAGACAGAGAAAGCGTTGCACACATACACACGCCAAGCCACTTAGAGTAAAGGTTAACAATATAGGAAATAAAATCGGCGACCCTAGTTCAAACCCGAGACATGGCTGGTTGCTTTTTTCCATTCGCGCTAAAACCTTTAGGAAATGTATGAATGTATAAGTTTTCCAACAAGCTCAGATAAAATAGTAGGTCACTCTTAGCTCTTCAACCATGGTAAGGCTACCAGTCTATGAGAAGAAAAACTCTAAATTCAAAACAGTTGCTTTGTCATTTAAAATATGTTACATCCTGACTGTGGCGGAAGTTTTAAGTTCAAACATACAAACGTATGTTACACTTATATATATATATATATATATATATATATATATATATATATCTTTAAAGACAAAACCAATGACCGGTTATTTTAGGACCATCTTGCACAATTCCGAATGAATCTTCTTCCCCATTCAGCCGTGTCTAGTTATACTCTTTCTTCGCTAATTTGGTGCGTTTAATTATGAGGTTAATCCTTTCATCTCTATTACCACATAACCTATATTTGCTATTTGGTTGCATCTTATCTATTTTAGGTTTAACGTAATTGTTCCTCATGGCGTTGTTTTGTGTTGCTGTTTGAGGGGATCCGGTTTCTCTCATCAGGGTTCTTCTTCTTCTTCTTCTTCTTCTTCTTCTTCTTCTTCTTCTTCTTATTATTATTATTATTATTATTATTATTATTATTATGGCTCCTTGAGAGTTTTTAACATCAGCGTAAGCTGATTGTCTTCCACTGAAGTTTGAGTGACAGCAAGTCTCCTCAAGTCTCCAGGACTCTTCTCCGTATTCAGGGTGAACTCAATAATGTAGTAATTATTATCATTTTTACTCCTTGAGAGTTTTCCACAGCGTTTGCTGACGGTCTTTCACAGGAGTCTGAGTGACAAAAAGTCTCCTCAAATCTCCAGGAATCTTCTCAATATTCTGGCCGGTCTTAATAATGCTGTAGTTTGGGTGGTCTCTACTCGTTCTCTTATTTCTAAGTCCTTTTACCAAACTTTTGGTTACAGTACTAAGAGCACCAATTACAATTGGTAAAACCGTCACTTTCATGTTCCACAGCTTTTTCATTTTCCTCGCAAGGTCTAGGCGCTATCCTCCTTCTCGCTTTCTTTCAATTTTACTCTATAACAGAAAAGTCCACAATTCTGCAAATTCTCTTTTTTTTTTCTTTTTGTAATAAGGTCTGGTCGTCTTTCAGAGATTTTTTGATCCGTTTGAATTTCAGAATGTCAGAAGAGATTTTGTGTCTCATTCTCCAGGAGAGATTCTGGTTTGTACAAATACCTTCTTTTTTTTTTTCGTATGGACAAATTTAAATTTCTTGCACGGATTGTTGTTGTTATTATTATTTCATCATTAGAGTTTCTCACATCAGCGTTAGCTGATGGTTTTTACTGGAGTTTGAGTGACAGCAAGTCTCCTTAAGTCTCCAGGAATCTTCTCAGTATTCTGGCTGTTCTCAATAATGTAGTAGTTTGGATGGTCTCCACTCAACCGCCAACTTCTAAGTCCTCCAGTCCCTTTAGTAATCCTTTAGTTACTGTTCCAAAAGCACCAATTTCAATCGGTATAATTGTCACCTGCATGTTCCATAGTTTTTTTCTCTTCCCTAGCAAGGTCGAGGTACTTATCCTTCTTTTCACATTCTTTCAGATTTATTCTGTGGTCCACCGGGACAGCAAAGTCTACAATTTTGCAGATTCTCTTTTTTTTGTTGATTATTATGAGGTCTGGTCTTCTGGCCGGGATTAGGTCATCCGTTTGTATGTTAAAGTCCCATAGGAGTTTATGCGAGTCATTTTCTAGGACAGGAAATTAATGAAATCATTGAATTGAAAGAGGATTTGCGTGAATTGATAGAATCTGTATTTTAGCTGGGTAGGTTGGTTGGTTGGTTTGTGGTTCTTTTGTCTTACGGCGTATTAACTATTTTCTGGTCATTTAACGCCGAATTAAATTTCAACCAATTCAGTAAAGTAAATATAGTTTTACTTTACAAATCGTTAAAGGTCAAAACAGTTATTTTTCAAACAACTCAGTTTAGTATAAGTACGCAGTTTCAGTGTTAAAATAATTCTATTTCAAATCATTCAGTTTAGAATATGTATACAGTTGAATTCTATTTAACCCATAGATAGGACCAAATTAGCTGCTCTCTCCCGAGCCAGAGTTGACCCGAGAGCGAGAGCAATGGCAATAAAGGGACACTCCACATTCCTTAAAGTTCCAGCATTACTTGAGCCTCACCATCTGATTTGTTTAGTGTCATATCCAGAACACTCCTCGAGGGAGTCTACTCCTCTGTAGGGAAGCAGTCGGAGTATTCTGCAACCTCAGCCGACAGGGCCAATTTTACCTGGGACCATAAAATGTATCACTTGAAAAAGGCCTGGTAAATAGCTTTGATTAGTAAATTATGATCCCTAGAACATATTAAGCAATGTTGGGGTATTTTTAGTGTAAATAATATAAAAGTACACGGTTGGTTCCCTTGGTATAATGGCTAAAGTGCCGAACTGTGGCCTCGAAGTAAGTGAATTCCAACTCCCCTCGCTCAATTGCATTCCCTTTTGGTCTAATACACTTGGGAAATGTATGAAGTCCCTTATTCACATAGCTATGAGTTTAATGATATTACTGATATTCTTCCACAAGGGTGGTTTTGGTATTAAATAACCCGCGGATGTCGATATGCCATGGCACAAAGGAGCAAGCAAAAGAGAGTTGAATTTACTACTCGGCGGTTTCTTTCAAAAATATATTTTGAAACGCAGAAAAAAAAAGAAATTAAACTCCGTTAAAAAGAAAAGCTGCAATAGAGATATACAAAGAAGAATAAACATATTAATTTAGATCAGTTTGATGAGATGTGCTAAATTTCAAATCAGAAATCAAAATGAGTTCATATCAATTCCAATTGACTGATCCTTCGAGTCTTTTGATGGGAGAATCGTTGATCTCTTTGATGTAAACTACTTCTTAACCAGAGACAACATCAAAGAATGACTGAGAATCATGAAGTGAAAATGAAACATTAATCAGAGTTTATTTTAAACTTGGCAGGAAACATAGACCTTCGACACTTTAATTATTGACAGGTAAGTTGCCCCATAACTGTAATTCATGAGATAGAGGTACACACTCACATATATAACAACTATTTATGCTCAAACTTCGTTAATTATATACATACACGTATATTCAAAACTACGTATGCGCTTAAATTGCGTAAATGATACACACGCACACACACACACACACACACATATATATATATATATATATATATATATATATATATATATATATATTATTTATGTACTTGAAATGCATAATCGAAATGCATACACACATATACATATAATCATAACTGTTAATATACTTAAACTGCGTAAAAGATATAAGTAAGTAAAGTTGGCAACAGTTGTCGAGGGTGACCCGAAGACTCTCTTTTCAAGTTTCAATAGCGATGCGCTGTGGAGGGGGCCAATATTTTTCCATTGATAGGTACATTATAATGCACACAGTTAAGCAAAGAGTGATCAAGTACTATTTTGGTTTGTCTCGACCTGGGATTGAACTATGGTCTCCCGAGTAACTGGCGAACATTCTACCAAAAAGGTCAACCAAAAATACATACGTATAATTACAAATAGTTTTGGGCGTAAACAGCATAAATCAAAAGCACACACTTGTATATTTATAACCACAACTATTAATGTGCTTCAACTATATAAATTATATACATACACACAAATGCACACACTTACACACATACACACACACGTAATCACAAATGTTTGAATGCTTAGACTGGGTAAAGAATATACGTATAGCCAAATACACTCATATAAAATAACAAATATATTTTTGAGTAAACTACATAAATGAAACACACACACACACACACACACACACACACTACGTCCGTTCTTCTTAACAAAATTTCATGCTTCATATTTTCTTTTACGAATCCCTGCTTGTGCATATACCATTTTTTAGTATTATCAATATTCACTATCTTGAACGATTCCCAGAGGATCACCTTACACACCCAACCGTGTCTAGGACCGTACTCCTTCTGTGCTAGCTTGCTGCATTCGCTCACGACGTGATTAACCGTTTTATCACTTTCTTAGGTTAATCTGCACCGATTATTATTTTTCTTAATATCATTATTTTAGTTTTTCACATCAGCGATAACTGATGGTCTTTCACTGAAGTCTGTGTGACAACAAGTCTCCTCAAGTCTCCAGGACTCTTCTTAGTATTGTGGCCGATCTCAATAATGTAGTAGTTTGGATAGTCACCTCTAGCGTCTTATTTCCAAGTCTTCCAGTCTCCTTTAATAATCCTTTGGTGACTGTACCTAAGAGCATCAATTACAACTTGTATAAACCTTACTTTCATGTTCTACAGTTTTGTCGATTCTCTAGCAAGGACTAGGTATTTGTCCTTCGTTTCGTTATCTTTCAATTATACTCTATGATCAGCCGGGACAGCAAAGTTCACAATTTTGCAAGTTCTCTTTCTTTTGTTGATTAATATAAGGTCTGGTCCTCTAGAAGAGATTAGATGATCCGTTTTTTTGTCAAAATTCCATAGGAGTTTGTGGGTCTCATGCTGCAGGACAGAAGCTGGGTTGTGAATATACAATTTGTTCGTACGGTAAAATTCAAATTTCTTGCAGAATTCCCAGGGGATTACCTTGCCTATCAAGTCGTGTCTAGTCTTATACTTTTTCTCTGCTAATTTGCTGCATTCGCTTATTAATATTATTATTATTATTATTATTATTATTATTATTATTATTATTATTATTATTATTCCTTGTGCGTTTTTAGCACCAGCGTTATCTGATGGTCTTTCACAAGAGTCATCATAAGAGTTAATCTCTTTAAGTCTCCAGGACTCTTCTCAGTATCTTTAGTAATAATAATCTTGGCACGTCCCTCCATTTCCAACTCTTCCTGTGTCCTCACCAAGCATTTGAGGACCATTCGGTGCACGCCAATTTTTGGCGAAATCACCATCGCTTTCTTGTTCAAGAACTTTCTTAGTTCTCTGAGAAGGTGTAAGTACTTAACTTTCTTTTCGTTTTTTTTTTTTTTTTTTCAATCTATGCTACGGTAAAATCCACTATTCAGCAGGCTTTTTAGTTCATCTATTGATCTGTCTGTAACTCCAAATTCGAGAGATATTTTGAGTCTCATTTTCCATGACGGATTCTGGTTTGTTCACATAGCATTTGGTAGTATCATATTTACCCAACCCCTCCGCTCGGGCAGGATATGACACAAGGTCAATGTTTTTTAAAGGAGTTTAACAGGTTTGAATTCAGAGTTTTCCTTCTCCTAGACAAGTTGCCTCACGAAGGCTGAAGAACCTAGTCTGCCCTACTATTTACCCATAGCTGGAGGGAGAATAATTGGATTCATACCTTTCCCAAGGGTATTAGTGCTATGTGAAAAGCAATCAGTCCAGGATTTGAACTCGTGTCACCGTGTCCAATTCCTGCGACGATAACCATTACACCACGGGCACTTCCTAGCATTTGGTAGTATGGTAAAATTTTGAATCCTTGCCCAATTCCTAGTGAACAGTGGGAATTGGGCAAGAATTTCCTCATACAGTTGAGTCTAGTCTTATATGCTTTGGGGGTAAATTTCCTGTATTTGCGTATTAAGTGATTAATAATTTGATCCCTTTCACCACAAAACCAACATTTACGATTAGGTTGCCCATTATCAATTTTAGCTTTAACATAGTTGGTTCTTATTGCGTTGTCTTGTGCTGCTATTTGAGAAGATTCAGTTTCTCTCGTAAAGTTTAGCTATGTCCTGATTTTCTCGTCTGAGGTTTCGTTAGTTAGTCGTTTGAAATATTTATAACTTTGTTTTTCTTTCTATTTACGTTTCATACTTGTTTTTATGTTGATCTTTGTGTTTTCTGCATTGTTTCTGGTTGCTATATTTAGACTCTCGTTGCTCTTTTTACGTGGTCTTCGGGTTTTCATACCGATGCATCGACGTTATCTTTAACGCTAGCGAGTCCTCTTTCCCTTTCTTTTCTTGACACATGTAATCTTTCTACGCAATTTATCAGATGCAAGGCCTTATGTATCGTCATTATATTTCTTTTCCTCTGGTCCTTTTGTCAAAGCTCTTCCTTCACCTATATGAAGAATAGTACCGAGTATCTACGAACAATAATTTTGCCTTTAGTGATTCGACGGCTTGTTAGATTCTGTGGACATGTGGATCGATTTCTTCGATTGCTCTTCTGATTTTCCTAATGACTTTCTCAACCTCAGGTCAGATATGATTGAGATGTCGAGCATAATAAACTTTAGTAGATACAGAGGTAACCATTCCTGTGGAAGCAAAGTAAGCAACCTTTTGTGCAATTAGTGTATATTGTTTAAACACTGCATAACATAACTGAAGAATGTCGTCAAATTATCTTGTCTTTCATACTTCAAGAGTTACTTCATCACAGCTTTTCTTCTTTCAAATTTCCAATACTGCGTTTAGTTTCTTCTCCATAAACTGTCCAAGTATATGTACTTGACTAGTATTATCTTTTTCATTAGATCTATGAAAAATTTCAGGAATCGTTTTATTTCCTTGCAAAAGTAAAAATTAAATAGATTTTCCCTCTTCATCCTAAACCGAAAGCAATGAACAAATAATAAGAAATTTTGTAAATTTTCATTAGAAATATATCATTTTTGTTGTTTTAGCATATTCTTTAAATGATATTTCCATTTCTAACGCTTTTCTTCCTGGTTACTAGTTTTTAATTTGCTTTCGTGGAGCTTTTCCTTCCGCTTATTTCATCGACCGTTTCCCATGCTTATCGTTTATGTCTATTTTCAGTTAATTTTTTCATTTTATTGTTTCTACCTTGAATAGGCGACTTCTCCACACAAAAGTGTGGGCCATTGAAACTAGTTGACAAGTTCACCTACCAAGGAAGCAGTGTCTCATCATCTGAGAAAGACATCAACACGTAACTAGCAAAGGCATGGACAGCTAACTATAGCCTATCAGTTATATGGAAGTCAGACCGGACCGATAAGGTAAAACGCAGTTTTTTCCAAGCAGAAGCTACATCGATACTGTTACATGGACGAACTACATGGACGCTAACTAAAGGTATGGAGAACGAGCTTGACGGCAATTACACAAGAATGCTGCCGGCAATATTGAACAAGTCCTGGAGGCAACACTCCACAAAACAACAGCTACGCAGCCACCTATCACTCGTCATGAAACTATCCAAGTTAGACAAACCAGACATGCGGGACACTGCTGGAGAAGTAAGGACGAACTCAAAAGCGATATACTCTTGTAGACCACTTCACATGGACGAGCAAAGGGAGGACAACTAGCAGTTCTGTGACGATACAGGATATAGCCTGGAATACCTTCCGGGAGCAATGGACTATAGAGATGGGTGGCGATAGAGGGTAAGGGAGATCCGTGCTGGCAGCACAACATGATGATGAGATTGATATTGTAGATGTTCTTTTTGATATGTTTAATCTGTACCCACTGGGATTTCCTAAATTTATGTATGTTTTTATTTAGGGGGTTTCTTTAATGAAGCAAGGGTGCTTTTTTTTTAACTATCTCGTTTTTCTGTAACTGATACTGACTCCTCGAAAATTCTACATATGCCTTATAGTTTGGTTTGTATGCACTTGGTTGATACTTCTATATGAGCGATAGCAAAGTTTTCTATGTTCGGAGTACGTTGTTCAGATTTCTACTGAGGAGTATGAAACCGGTTTCTTACAGTTATTGTATACTTATTACTTTTATCACTGTTAGTAAGTGAGGACGAGTCAAAAAATGAAGCTTTACTTATTTTTTCTTATTTCTGCGTATACCCAGGCGAATCTTCCCCAAGACGATACTTTAATCGGAAGGGTCTCTTTCAAATGAAAAGTATGCCTCACGGTACTAAGTACTGTTTTTCCTCTTTTAGTTTTTAGATATATAATCTTGCTATGTTTGGATTTATTTGAGTTGGTATAAGTCCATAATTTTCTCTTGCATTTTTTTTAAATTTAATGTTTAGGCATACAAGCCTGTTCTTGAGAGAAAATTCTGCTAGATATTCACCATTACTCTTTTTGCTGAGTTGTGCCTGCAGAATTTATTATTTCTCTCTTTGCCTATATGTACATTTACGTTCTCCTGACACACACATTTATTTATACATATAAGATTGCACCTATATTCATATGCTTACATATGTACTATGACTCAAGTAACATAAGCATTCACATACGAACGCATCTTCATGGATATGCATTAATTCATATAAATTGTCGTCTTGGGGCAATGTCATATGTAGATTTCCGAGCAGGATGATCTTCAAGACAGCGTAAGCGTAGATGTTACCTGATTATACGAATAAGAACTTTTCCATTTTCCTTTGAACTGAACCACATGTGTTTGTTCAGTCTTCATACCCATGTACTTTAGCGCTCTGTGCTCGGATATTTTTGATAGTCAGATTATTCATTTTTAAATACATATCCACCAATAGTTCAGAAGTTGCATAGTCTGGAACAGGGAGTAGAAGTCATTGTCCTCTCAGTGAACGTAAATAAAACGCATATCTTGTTTTAAACAAGAAGCCATGTCCATTTCAAGTGGCAAGCATCTGGAATTGATCGACCAGTTCACTCACCTCAGTAGCACTATATAATTTACTAAAAGCTATGTCAACGTATGCCTAGCGAAGGTGTGGACTGTTATTGACATGTTATAGATCATATGAAAATCTGATTACTGTGATAGAGTAAAAGCGTTTTCTTCCAAGCTATGGTTGCGTCAGTACAATTGTATGGATGCACCTCCGGAACTCAAACGAAAGAAAAGACAAGATTTGAACCATGAGTTTTGTTTCGAACAAGTACTGGAAGCAGCAACCACAAACATTGCTGGTGTACGACCAGTTACCTCCCATCACGCAAATCATTCAAGTAAGACTAACAAAATACTCCAGGCACTGCTGGAAGTTAGGATAAATTTATAAGTAACATCCACTTATGGACTCTTACATAAGAACTTATCATTTTCAATCGCCGAGTAAAGACCTCCTCTGCATGGACACCGAATGCAGACTAGGAGCGGTAAAGACGAATGATGAAAGTCAGAAACTCTGTCTCATCATCACGAATTATTGATGATGATAATGATGATAATATGTATATCTGTGCAGCTAAATAGAAGTACATCTATGATTTATGAGTTGGGTAGCTAAGCAATATGGGAAGTCAGTAAAATTTTAAAAGATAGGAAAGGAAATAAATAAATAGTAAAATGATAGGAAAAGTGTTTCTTGACATTAATAACTTGGAAATGAAACGATTCTTTTTTAATGCATCTTAGAAACCGAAGTCTACGGTGTTTTAATGTCAGAAGATATGAATGTTATTAAAAAAACATCTTTAGTACTTGGGTGGCAGAAAAGAAAAAAATGCGTTTGTTTCCCGGATATTAAACCACCATAAATTCAGCAGGGTCAGTCTTGTACTTTCAGTCTGGGGTAAATCTTGAACTCCTTGACTGTTAGACAGAGAAAAAGAGGGCTGCCTGTATGAACAGGATTCCTCCCGTCCTCTCAGCATTTTAATTAGAGTTGGTTTGATATGCGCTGAAATGCTAAGTGCCATACACACGCCACTCGAGAAATAGTTAAAGATAAATTGTAGCTGTCATCAAAAACAACAACCTTACTACGTTACTATTCTAAGCTTTGTTTCTTTTATTTTAGTTTTTTGAAAAACTTGTTTGAACCTTCTACAGTTTCGACAAAAAGAAACTGGCAGTCTATTTGTATTTAAGAAACAAACACAAAGTAATGGGAGGTCGGTTCGTCGGCTTTAATGAACGGCCTTTGGATCGGCACCATTACATTATGTACTGACGAAAATAGTGTAGATTGAGTGAATTCTCCGCTCAATTGCACCATTTTAGTGACCCAAAACGTGAATTCATAAAGCGAGGCAGTCCCTAGGGCGTAATCGTAGACGTGCTGGTGTTATATTCTTACTGACGCAATGATAAAGACAGACGCAGGAAGACTTCTTTAACAATATATTTACCTCTCACTTTATTGCAAGGGTTCGAAAAGGGTTACTCAGGGTTTGCGTGTGAGAGGGATCTGGAGACTGAACAGAAACTTCAATATTTTGACCTCCACTCTTATGGCCGTCAACGTTGTGTCTTTCTCGTTCTCCTGATGCTCAACCGGAGGCCCTGGGGTCCACTCTGCTGGGTGCTGGCTTTCTTTATTGCATCTTATCAGCATCTTCGCTGGTCCCCAAACTCCATCGGGGTTCCTGAGGGCCCCTTCGGCCGGATGTCACTTTCCCTACCACATCTCCTCACTCCGACTCGAACTCGAACTCAACTGTGTTATATAATAGTTCAACGCCCACTCGATCGCCCACACGATCTTTGAAATCGCATGTTTGATCGTCATCAAGCGGAAATAACTGTCATGCAGTTCAGATGTCACTCTCTTCCGGTGCGTCAGTCTATGAGAGTATCATCAGACATTTTACCTTGTCCCATTTTGTTAGCCAATTTCCGCCCACGCGATTTCCTCTCCTAACTGCCATCGGAATGTGTCACTTCCTTCCGCTGCATCACCTTGAATGGCATTTTGGGCCTGGTCGAAGGCCAAAATACAACACTGGACAGTGACATCATAGTTAGCCAGTTTGAAATCCACCAGTGCTGTTGCGTTCCCGTTCGGACAATAACTCTTGGGAAAAGTATGAAGTTCTTTATATCTCCATATATGGGTTAAAAATACCATTACCTTTATTTTATTGACATTGCTTTGGAATTAAATAAGCAGCTAAAGTCGATATACCATAAAACAAAAAGTATATAAGATAGTGTATGAACCAAAAATGAAATACTACTACTGCTACTATAAGTAGCCTATAACTTCAAGAGCAAGCTCGAATGGTTGATGTGATTGACTAGGAATGATGCAAGTAACTATATTATTGTCATAAATATAATCATTATATCCTGAAACTAGAATCTCCCCAGAAAACGTAAGGCTCATAAAATCATCAGGGATTTTAAGATAAAAATGATCACTCCAAAACTTTTTTTCAAAATAAATATATAAATAAAAACAATGTAAATAAAAAGATTGAAAAAACTAAGATACCTGAACATTGTCCGAGTATTGAAAAGGGATATCAAATATCGTGGGAGATATTAGGACAATCCCGAAGTACATGGAAGAGAAACCGGAGGAATCGGAAATACAAGAAAGAACCGAGACTGTCTAGACTAAGCTACAGCAGAAAATGGTTAGAATATTTTCAGAATCATAAGGAGATGGGGAGAATTTATGTCACTCAATCTCCAGTGAAGGCCATGAGTTACTATTGTTGGCACCGAAAACACACGATTATCACAATATATATATATATATATATATATATATATATATATATATATATATATATATCGGGAATAATGATGAGCTTTCCTTATTGTAACAGGAAACATTACTAGACGCAACTTGAAAAGAACACGAGTAATTTTACCATAACAATGTTATTTTTAAAGACAGTCGAGATATCAGATTGTCAATATAATGCCCAAATCTTCAAAATTTACATTATTCATATGAAGATTGATATTAATACAACAAATAAAAATACTTGAAAACACATTTCAATATATATATATATATATATATATATATATATATATAACATTTAGGAATCTAATTAGATTTATTGCTTTAGATTTAGAATTCATAGTGGTTCATCGCATGAATTCACTTACACGTTTAAAACTTTCTACCCATTTTATAAGTCATTTCTAAACTCCCCAATCTTTTTTTTAATCTTTGTTATATCTTAAATGTATATTTATTTTGAGTCAGTGTGAATTATAATCGTTTTCATCTGCATATTTTACATCTTAAGTCTTTTGCACTTAAATGTGTGAGTTTAAGTGATACATATTCTACACTTTAATCCTAGGTAGAAATCTCGATATATTGTTTAAACATTCTTCTATTTTTACAAGGAACATGGCGACCCATTTGTAAGCTATGTGGTCCAGAGAGAGGCCAAATGCAGACAACTGAGAAGGAAAGAACATCTAGTGAGAATTATGCAAGTGATTGAAGCTGTCTTTAGCAAAAAAAATGTCATATAAACAGCTCCGCCTCGACAATGTTGCACATAAAATTTTGTAAGATTAAAAAAGAAAAGTAAAGTGGATTAAAAACGATTCCCATAATCATGTCTAGATGGCAAGTGTTTGATATCCTATTTATATTTACCAACACCTCCGCTCGGGCAGGATATGACACGAGGTCAATTTTTAAGCGGAATTTAACAGGTTTGAATTCAGAGTATTCCTTCTCCTAGACTAGTTGCCTCACTAAGGCTGAAGAACCCAGTCTGTCCTACTATATACCCATAGCTGGAGGGAACATAATTGGATTCATACAATTCCCAAGGGTATTAGTGCTATGTGAAATGAAATCGGTCTCGTCCAGGATTTGAACTCGTGTCGCCGTGTCCATTTACAATGGCGATAACCATTACACCATGGGCATAATTATCAGGGAGAAACGAATTTGTCCGACATCTCCAGTAGACCACTGAGTAAAATTAAAGAAATTGACGAAATGATAAATGTCTGAAGTTTGGTAGAGTTCTGGAAAATATTGTAGAACATTTAAGTCCTAGTGATTCTTATGGCAGCTGGAAGGATTTGAAAATTACAGAAAAAGTGATATTATAAACTGAAAATTCTTGGGATGATTGAGTCCGTTCAGATCCCAGTCGTGTTGAGGTCAGCTAAAATACCGAAGAAAGTATTCTGGGGAGCTAAGGAGACTTTCTGTCGCGCTAAAACCAGTGAATTCCACCAATTAGTATAAGGAGTAGAATGGTTTTAAAGAAAATTATTAAACAAAAATTAGTAATTTAATTCATGACTTCTCTCTAATTTCTTTGTTTTAATGGCGTATCAACTTCCGTTGGTTACTGGATGCCAAACCTATCTTTATAGATGAACAATTGTAGTCCTATTTAACACATAGGTAAGAGATGAGAGGGTCAATATCTTCCCCATGTATATTTGACTGAAAGTGACCTTAATAGAGCGACTGGGGTTAGAACTTGTAAACATAGATCTCGCAGTCTAGAACGTTAGACATTACGCATTATACAAGAAATACATACTTTGAATACAAAAATTGCATAAAATAATTCCCCATGTATTTTTTAAGATTAGTTAGGACTAGAATCGAAAATAATTTCTTTATTAATATATAGAAAAAATGTTGAGTAATACTTTTGACTAGGGTAAATTGAAAACATTGACTGGTTTGGTTTATTAGGTCAATGACATATAAACTTTTTATTGATAATTTAATGTTGATACTTGATTCTAGTCCCAGTCGGCTGGGGCTGTAAAATACACCGTCTGCATCTCCGCAAAAGGGTAAGACACCCCCAACGAGTGTTCTGGATATAACACTAAACAATCTGATGGTGAGGCTCCAGTAATACTGGAGCTTTGGGGAATGCGGAGGAACGTTTCACTGCATTCGCACCCAGGTCAACTCCGGTCTGGAGTGGTAGCATGTGATAGAGTCTGATCTATGGGTCAAATAAAATTGTTTGACATTTAACTGAGTGCAAGCTAATGACTTAGGCTAAACTGAAATAGAACTTCTCAGTCAATTAACTGTGTATAAACAAATGACTGTTAAATTGAATTGTTACTTATAGATAGCAATAGTTGGAACCATTTAACTTTGTTAATACGCTTAACTGAATTGATGGAAATGGAATTGTTTAATTATGTAACAGAGTGTAAACAAATGTCTGATATTTAATTGAATTATTAGTGTTATATAGCAATACTTAAAAACATTAAACTGTGTGTAAACAAATGATCAATAGTAAATAGAATTATTCATATTAGTTAGAAATTAGTGGAATCATTAAATTGTGTGCCAATCAGTTAAACCATTTAACTGTGAACTCTTGTTCGTTAAAAATGTTATCCACAAAACGTGTTTAGAACTCATATATATATATTTAATATATATTTATAAAGAGGATTTAGCATTAATCAATCAACAATTTGGGATATGCCATAAAAGCCAACAAAACCAAATCTTATATATTTAATACATATGTATATAGAGGATTTGTCATTAACTAATCTACAATGGTTGATATGCCATAAAACCCAAACAAACCAAACCAAACTTGATTCATTTTTAAAAGGATGTTTCAAATTATTTATAATAAATGATTGAGTACATGATTGAGCAGTTCCATTTAGCCGATAGATTAGACGCTTGACAGATAATACCACTCCAACCTTGATTGAAAACACGCAATAATCTTATTATTTTGTTATCATTGGGTAAATGTGGTTAATGTAATTGTCAATGGCAAGTCAAATGGAATCGATGACCCATGCTAATATTGTAATATAATTAAACGGCTCATAGAAAATTGAAATTGAATAAATATACAAAGAAAGAAAAAAAGAAAGAAGACATCACCGAATGACCCGGCCAAAGTCCTCGTGGTTATTAAAAATGACTAGGAAAAAAAATCCTAGGGTCCGAAATCATTTGCCCAAGTGTGGAACCATGGGAAAAGGAAATATTTTTGCCCCCGACACAATAGACAGAAGTGAGGGTATAACCAGTTTTTTTTTGAATAGACAGAATTAAAGCGACCGACATAGAAGAATGTTGGACCTCAGTTTTATCTCAAGAGGAGCCGCGACCTTTTAATACAAAATATCAACCTATCTTTCTATTTCTTATCGGACAACTCACAGTAGCGAGCCAGTTGTAAACCCTAAAAGAAAATACTCAAGTGTCTGTGTTTTTTTTCTATATCAACCTTCACGTTCTCCACATTATGCCTGAGTGACCACGTGGCGTACCTGCTTCTGCTTGCTACCTATACCAATGCCTACGATACAATATTCTTGCAATAGATGTGCACATTCACACTAGGAGAAGTAAACGTTCGAATTCAACCTAATAGGTTCTAATTTCTAAAGTAGATTGATGTAGACTACAATTTCCTCATGATATATTTTGCCAAAACACTGGGGCCAAGCTGCAGATTAAGTCTTATACTCCTCTTGAGAAATATCAGTGATATGACATCGAAGAGACAAGGTGTACGAGCAACTCTTAGCCTTCTAAATAATCTTGTCCAGGGCTGCGACAAGAACCAGGTAAAATTTGTCTTAGTAGAGATAGTGATGTTATCATAACCACTGATAATGTTTTGAACCTAGGCCAGTAATGTGGGTGTGTGAAACACTATGATTAGAAATGTAATCTCGGGAGTATTTTATTTTTCGATTAATAAGAAATGAAAACCGGATAGTTATAGAAAATGGAAGAGAATGTGGATGAAAATACTAAAACAACAAAAACAAAACACTAACAATTGTTTTGATAGAATTGAAGGAGGAAAAGAAAGGAATTGTGTAATGCTATGAAAGAAAAGAACAAACAATGAACACCAAACACAGTAGATTGAAAAGTGATGCCATAGTAAGAAAAATACAACTAAAAATAATCGGAAAATATTTCGATAGAACGGGAATAAAACATAGGGACATTGAGAGTCAAATATGATTGGCTTGTTGCATGAATGAAATTCTCAAACATAGCAAAAATGACAAGTGGTTTAAAAATAAAAAATCTTGTAAAAAGAGACTGAATAAAAAAAAAAGCAGTTCCATAAGAGAGAGAGAAAGAGAGAGAGAGAGAGAGAGAAAGAGAGTAAAAGAAGAACAGCGAGGAATCGAGAAAAAGAAAGATGGATATAGATAGAGAGAGAAAAAAATAAAGAGATGACATTGTTGGTGGGGGGCAAAGATGAAATCGTGAGAAATGAGCTAATTTAAAAAAAAAAAAACTACCATAGGAAGAAAAATTTGCACTGACATCTGAAACAGTAAAAACGTCACTTCTTTTTGTTTTCTCAAGCGAATTTTTTTTTTATTCTGGAAACAAATCCAATAAACATTTGTCCCAGCGTATGGTCAAATATGAAATCCACCTCAACTTTATCAATAAATAGAGAAACTTAAAAGAAACTCCAGTAACAACAATCCCTCAGGTAGAGGCATGCATAACTTAATGGTTATCGGCGTTGGTAATGATGTTGGGAAATGCATGAATTAAAACTGATATTGTATAGAAATCTGGGACAACAGCGTACGTAAATAAAACTCTGTAAATTAGTCATTTTAATAACAAAGAGTCCCTTTACTCTCTTTCTATCAATCATTATCATCCATCGCTACTGCTAGGTACTTTAGACTGTATCTGGTGTCCGTACAGAGCTGATAAAAGCAAGCCGGTTATTTGGCACACACAGGTGTATCCATGTATAGAGGTCAATAAGAGAATTTTTACGATTTCGTAAACAATTCTCAATCAGCGGGGATCATTTTGTTAATCTTACTTGGATGTTTTGTACGTGCCCGTACAGCTGCTCTTTTGTGAGATACGGCTTCTGGATTTGTTCAAAAAAAGCCCGTTGGATGAAATTCCGTTTTATTTCCTTTTAGATCAGATTGTCTCAAAACAATGAATAAAATCTGAAGAAGAAGAAGAAGAAGAAGAAGAAGAAGAAGAAGAAGAAGAAGAAGAAGAAGAAGAAGAAGAAGAAGAAGAAGAAGAAGAAGAAGAAGAAGAAGAAGAAGAAGAACTGAATTGTTTAAAATAGAGCTGTTTTGACATTTAAACTGCGTACGTATGCTAAACTGAATTGCAAGAAATATAACTGTTCTGACCTCTAAATTGAGTACTTATGCTAAACTAAATTATCTGAAAAAAATGTTTTGACATTCAAACCTGTGTACTGCCCAGTCAGCCAGGGCTGTAGAATACACCGACTGCACCTCTGCAGAGGGGTAATACTCCTCCCAATGAGCGTCCTGTTATGACACTAAACTATCTGATGGTGAGGTTCCAGTGATGCTGGAGTTTTGGGGAATGCGGAGCACCCCTTCATTGCCATCATTCTCTGTTCCATTCTGACCCGGAATGATAGGACCTGATAGGGCCCTATCTATGGGTTAAATAGAACTAAGTGCAAACTTATGCTAAACTGAATTGTTTGAATTAGAACTGAATTGTTTGAATTAGAACTGTTTGACTTAACTGATAGCTTGAAAAAGAAATGTTTTTGACAATTAAACTGTGTACTTAAATTTAAACAGCGTACTTATGCTAAACTGAATTGTTTGAAATTGAACTTTTTTGACATTGAAACTGTACTTACACTATAGTGAATTGTTTGATATTGAACGTCTGTGCTTATACTAAAATGAATTAGCTGAATTCGAACTTTTTGAATAAATTGAATAGCTTGAAATTAAAAGGTTTTTGACTATTATACTGTGTATACATGCTGAACTGAACTGTTTGAAATAGAACTGATTATTTGTATAAAAATGGATTTGGCGTTAAATAAACTACAAAGGTTGATATGCTATAAAACCCAACCAACCAACAAACCAATATTTCAAATTCTGTGTACTTAAATTTAGTCATATTATTATATATTTGAAACAATTTGAATTTATAGATGGATTAATAGTGTTGAATAGAATTTTAATGTTTTATTGCATTAATCGAAAGCATTTAATTGTCTACAACCACCTGATTAATAGGGAATAGAATGTTTCTTGTTAGATGAAAATAGTTAAACTCCTTTAACTGAGTGCCAAAAAATGACCTCACTCTCCTTTAAAAATGTTTATTAAAATTGTGTTTACAAATCATATATATACTTTAAAATATATATATATATATATATATATATATATATATATATATATATATATATATATATAAAGATGATGAGGTTGGTTTGTTATGTTTTACGGCATATAAAACCATTTCAGGTCATTTCACGTCGAATTGATTAATTTTCATAAAAGTTTTAAAAAATTTCAGTTTAGCATTGGAACAGATTTTGTTTACACACAGTTAAATGGAAAAAAACAGTTAATTTTAAACAGTTCAGTTTTGCGTAATTACAGTTTAGTTCTATTTGACCAATAGACAGGACCCTTCATGTACTAACGCTTCGACCCATAGTGGACTGGGAGTGATGTCAATATAAGGAAGCTACGCATTCCCCAAAGCTCCAGCATTACAAAAACCTCACCATCAGATTGTTTAGTGTCATAACAGGACAGTCGTTGATATTTTGTTGGTGTATTCTACCGCCCCTGTCGACTGGGCCCAGGAGGATTTGGTAGTACATAATCTACAATGGTTGATATGCCATAAAACGTAACACTCCAATCTATTTTTATTTGCATCAAACAGTTTTTTTTTTTTTTACTTAAGCAGTTGTTTACAATATTGTGTTTGGAATAATCATTTTCGGTTAGCCTTGTAATAGAGGAGGGATTTATAAGGATAAGGTTTACCGAAATTTTGGTTTCACGCCTATGAATTCACGTGTGTGCTTTTTTCTTTAAAAAAGAGGCCCAAGCTATCAGGATTTCTTGTTATCTGCTTCTGTTGTTCCTGGTTACCGTCAATACAAGGTTTACGAGAGGCGAAATACTCTTTAAAGAATCAGTTATCTTTTTCAAGATTCTCTTCTGATTCATCAATTAAAAAACGGATCATTAAGTATTAAAAAATATTGAGTAAATGTTTAGTTGGTTGATTGATTGATTTTTACGGCACATCAACCCGTTTAATATGGTTGGAGGTTAGAAAATCGCGATCATTTTTAGCTCATATTTTCACTTTGTGTGTAGCTTTTTCTTTACATTTTTCTTTCTTTCTTTTCTTTTCATTTTTTTTTTTTCACACGGTCAAATCGAAGTTGAATGATTTTGAAACAAATCTATATGACCCATAGAAAGCACACTCCACACTAACAAGATTTCCAGATGTGGAACCTCACTATCCAATGCAGTTCAGTGTTATTCCCAAGGAGGCTAAAGTCTCCCTAGAGAATACAGTCAGCTCATTCTTAAGCCCAACGATAGGGAGCTAAGTAAATGAAATCCTTCCATTCTCATTATGTTTATGTGTAACTTGTGAATTATGGATTCTATGAACATATAAGCCAGTAATGAATTGGCCTTTAAGTATTAAATATTGTGAGAATAAGAGCCTCCGATAAAAGCGTTGAGATCGACATGAAATCTCGAATGTCATAGATAACTCGACATGAAATTTGACATTTTTCGCACTTAAATATTAAACTACAGCAATTGATATTCTGAGATATTCTGCCCCTTTATAAATATTGATTCCCCAATTTTGAAATGTGTGTTGGTCATTTGCATCAGATTTGCATTAACTAGGATATCGAGAAACGCAAGATGGAGTGTAAGTGTCATTGTGGCTAACGTGCTAGACTGAGACATTATAGTAAATGGGTTCGTACGCCAGTGACGCTGTGTCGTTCATTTTTTGAACCAATACCTCTGGGAAAAGTATTAACTCTTTTACACTTTTCGGCTGTGCGTAAAGTGTAATGCTACTGTTCTACAGGAATGGCTTCGGCATTAAATAACTCATAAAGGTTGAAATACCATAAAAATAAACAGGGAAGAGAAACGTTGATGCAGGGATTTATTTTTTGCTAATATGAGCTATTCAATGTCTTCTGGTTACGCTGAAAAGGAATGATGTTACTGTTTTAAAGATGCTTTAGCATTTTTAGAAATTATATATTTTCTGTGAATTTAGTATTATTTGAAAAATAATGAATTTAAACACCAAGCCGCCTTGATTTATTACTGTAAAAACGTGTAATATATATGTGGATATCAATACATTAATCTTACCATCGATCGACTTTAATCATTTTATCTAATATCATAACTTACAATGTACACGCACACATACACACTTAAACATATTTATGTATGTTTTTATTTATAGGTGGTATCACATACACACACAAGCACACACATACACACATACACACACACACACACACACATATATATATATATATATATATATATATATATATATGAACTCACAAACATATATATATATATATATATATCATCCTCATCATCATCATCATGTCGTGCCGCCAGCACGGATTTCCTCTCTCGCCACTTCTCCCTATCATTCATCGCCTCCGGCAGGTCTTCAGCGTTACATCCTGTGTCCTCACATAGTTGCTGTGTGTAAGTTCGAGCTGGTCGTCCTGCTTTTGCACGGCCATATGTGGGGGTCCATAGGAATACATCACTTATGAGCTCGTCCTTGCTTCTCCAGCAGTGTCCCGCGTGTCTGGTTCGTCTTACGTGTATAGTTTTCGTGATGGGGGGCAAGTGTCCGTATAGTTGGTGATTCGTGGGGTGTTATCGCCAGGACTTGTTCAATACTGCTCTCAACATTCTTGTGTAATTTCCGTCTAGTTTCTTCTCCGGCCGTTTAGTTAGCGTCCATGTAGTGCATCCATATAGCAGTATCGATACAACCGCTGCCTGGAAGAAACTGTGTTTCATTTTATCGGTTAGGTTTGATTTCCATATGATCGAGAGCCTATCGATAGCCGTCCATGCCTTCGTCAGTCGTGTGTCGATGTCTTTTTCGGTTGATGAGACGCTACTTCATACGTAGGAGAATTTGTCTTCTAGTTTCAGAGAGGCTCCGTCTAGTGTCGAAATGTTGCCCATTTGGTTGTAACACATATATTCAGTTTTGTGCGCATTGACATGGAGGCCAATGCCAGCTGCGGCTCGTTCCAGACCATGCAGTAATGTCTCTGCTTGATTAGGCGTATTCGCCAGTAACGCCAGGTCATCAGCGTAGTCTGCATCCGTGATTGTTTTTGCGGGGTATCTTTTGCTTCTTCTCTTAGTCAGCTCGAAGCCATTTTCTCTGATTTTGTCGATCGAAGTTCTAAGCACGTAGTCTAGACAGATGATAAAGAGGTATGGGGCTAGCGTGTCTCCTTGTAGTACTCCAGCAACAATGGCAAAGTATTCCGTGTCTCCATCTGGTGAACGTACTATCACCTTTGTGTTTCTGCTACGGTTTCTTTTGGTAGGCCGTATGCTAATCGGATTTGTTCCATCTTCCCTCTGTGGATGGAATCGAAGGCCTTGTTAAAGTCGACAAATAGCAATGTCGCCTGAAGGTTTTTTAACTGGACGCCTTCAAGGATTCTACGGATGGTCAGTATTTGTGAGGTTGTGGATCTATTTCTCCGGAAGCCATTTTGGTTTTTCCTAAGGATGTTGTCTATTTTGGGTTGTGCGCGGTTTCGTAGTAGGACATTGTAGATTTTGGCTGCTATGGATGTAAGTGTTATCCCTCGGTAGTTCTTGGCTAGTCCGAGGTCGTCTTTTTTAGGGAAAGGAAGGATGCATCCCTACATCCATCTTTCTATCCTATTTTGACTATTGACTGCGTTGCATTGCCGGAGCAGTATATCGTCGAATTGTCTAGTCTTCCACACTTCTGGGGGGATCTCGTCTAGCCCTGCAGCTTTCTTATTTTTAATTCTTCTAAGAACTGAGTCGAGTTCTTCTTTGGTGAAAGGACCTAGTTTAATGTCTAATTGCTTACTGATAATTCTGGTGATCGGTTCCTCCGTTATTTTCGGTGGGTTTCCTAGTAGATTTTTGAAATGCTGTTCCCACAGTTTTACTCTTTCTTGTTGGCTTGCAGCTTTCAATTTTGCTTTGGTTGTGCTCTTCCTTCTACTTACTTCGTTTATTGTTTGCCAGGCTATCCTGGATTGTCTATCTTCCACCGAGTCTCTAATCTTACCTAACTTAATTTGTATGTATTCTGTCTGTTCTTTTAGATATATTCCTGCTCATTGATATTGTGCCTTTTCTAGTTTTCTAGCATTTGTGTTTGTTGGGTTCTTCCGATAGCTTTTGGAGGCAGTTTTCACGAGTGCACGTTTTTCTCTAACCGCTAGCGTTTCCCAAGGGACTCTATATTTAGTTCTAGGTTTTGTCGGAATACACTTTGATTCCGCCTCAATGTGTGCTTCTACAAAATTTTCATATTTGTCATTTGGGGTACCTTTTTCTGTCTTCTCTTGTAGTGCTTCAAATCTGTTTCTTAATTCTAATGCATATTTGTCTCAAATATCTCTGTTGTTAAGTAGGGCCAAGTCATAGTGCTTGGTTGTCGCTGTTCGTGTGGCGTTTTTTCGTAGGCTTAGTCGTACTTTGGCCGTAACTATTCGATGATCGGAGGACACACCCTCGAAAGAGGAGTATGCCTCGCAATTCAATGCACTATTTTTCCATTTCCTGTTTATAAACACGTAGTCTATCTGCTTTACTATTATTCGCGTATGTGTAGGTCCATAATTTTCCCTCCATTTTTTGAAAGTTTGTATTGAGGCATGCTAATATATTTTCTATCATGAAATCAATTAGATGTTGTCCATTCCTGTTTGACGTGTTGTGTAGGCTGTATTTGTTGTTTCTGTTTTTCCCGATTTGTGCATTCATATCTCCGCCAATGACTAGCAGGTTGTGTTTCGGAATGCTACGTACTAGGGAGGATAGCCCTTCGTAGAAGGTGACTAGTTCGGTTTCTTCGCTAACATTGGTAGGGATGTAGCAGGAAATAATTGTTGCTTTGGGGGTGCCATTAAACGTTGCGACCATCATCGTAGGTTGTATTCTCTTCATGCTTTTTAGTGTTTTTAACGCTCTTGGTCCTATAATCATTCCCACCCCTCCTACCAATGCATTTGCAGAGTTTTTCCATGCCGATACAGTCACCAGCATCCATCCATTGCCAGTTTCGTGATATTTGGTATCTTCGGTGTGCGTGTATCGGTGTTCTTGTATGCAAATTACGTCTATCTTATGTTCCACGGCTGATGCAGTTAGCTCTGATAGTTGACCTATTCTATTTAGGGTTCTAACGTTAAATGTCGCTATCTGTATTGCTTGCTTGCATTTTAGTAGTTTTTGTTTGAGCTCTGTAGCTGATTTTTCGAACACTGAGGCCAGGGCTCCAGCCTCAGCAGGACGCGCCCCTTTTTTACCCGAGCGAAGAGCGATGCTGTTTATGTATGTGGTTTGAGTACGAGTCATGGTTATCTTTCGATGGCTGTTTTTATTCTCATCTATAGAAGCCATTCTTATAGATGAGCAGCTGTAGTTCCCCGATCGAACTGACAATCCTGGGCGTTAAGCCGCAAGACTCACACGTACATCATGCTGCTTCCCATGTGTACGTGAAAAAAAAAAAAAAAACTTTTTACCTTAAGTTTTAACTTAAGGAAAGTCCAGGGCCGCTGTATATTTAAATTCAAAGTAATTTTGGGGTATATTTTATCCTATCATCCGATTCCGGCCCTAACAGGTTTTTATTTTATAGGTAGAATTCGATTTTGACTTGGGTTGCTTTTTTTTTTTCACTGCTATAAGGGTGGGCACACAGACTTCTAAGCTTTAGAAAAGGTTCTATTCCTATTTGCCCTGTATACTAAAGCATTCGACCAGGGTCGTTATATATATATATATATATATATATAGCTTTTTTTTTTGTTTTTTTTTTACTGCTAAGCATCTCTACATATATGAAATACACTATATTCCTCATTTAAGAACACAATTATTTTAAATCAAATATATGCATTTTTAAATGAACAGTTAAGTAGAATGAATTTACTGACCTCTGTGAAAACACTTCTGGAAACGTAATCACTTCCAACGTATACATACTATTTTAAAAAATGCTCGCTTGAATTATTACTAATTTTACTATCATTTATACTAAAATTTCCACTCCTATATCATGGTCATCGAAGGGGGTGGACAGAGAGAGAGAGAAAGAGAGAGAGAGAGAGTGAGAGAGAGAATGAGGAGAAGTCCATCTTTCTTTTATGGGTTCGTCTTAGCACATGTTAAACTACATTTTAGGTGTTTTGGGGTTTTTTGGGAGGGCGAATTTTGGGGTTTTCTTTAGCAAATTTAGAAGATCGTCTTCCAAAAGTAAAGTTTTTCCGGAAAATTAAGTCACAGAAAAGTCTTCATTCTTCATTTAAACAACACAGAATACAGCTGAGATTTAAGACATAACTATCTTAAATCAAATATGTTCATTTTTAAATGAACAGTTTAGTAGAATAAATTTACTGACCTCTGTGAAAACACTTCTGAAAACGGAATCACTTCCAACATATGCATACTATATCAACCAAATCAAGCAAGACATACAGTATACTGCTGGAGAAGTAAGGACAAACTCATTAGCGACGTCCTCCCGATGACCCCCTCACAAGGACGAGGAGGTGTTGGACGACCAACTAGAAAATATCCTCGACAGCTCTGTACGGACACAGGATGTAACCTTGCAGACCTGCCGGAAGCAATGATCGTGAGAAAGTGTTAGGTAAACCCATGCTAGTGGTTCGACATGATGATGAGGATGATATATATATATATATATAGAGAGAGAGAGAGAGAGATAGCTAGAAATATAAAGAGAGAGGGGGAAAGAGAGAGAGAGAGAGATAGAGAGAGAGAGAGAGATAAAGAGAGTTCCAAATAAGAAATGAAAATAAAAATGTTCATAGAAATTTTCTGTATTCATTCCATCAGAGACAATCATTGACTTCGATTTTACAATTTCAAATATAAGTGCACCGATAATTTTATATAAAACATTGACATGGGATTGATAAGCAATACACTTAGGATTTCTTACAAATAAAAAATATTAAAAACTCCTTCGTTCAGAATAGAATTTTTTCATATTAAGATATTCGGTACTTAACTTATAATCGGCTCTAACTACGTGAGTGACCGATTTTACTTTAATCTGGCTCTGATGCAAAACTGGCGATTGATGAATATGTATTAGATAAGCACTATTTAGATTAGAAAGCAGTACGTTTTTACTATTTTAGCTGCAGCAGAACACCAAATCGTTTTTGTTTTTTTTGTTTGATAGCATACCAACCTTCGCAGGTTATATAAATCCAAAGCTATGCAAACGTTCATGATGTAATCGTTACCATCGTAGGAAGTGGACACGACGAAACAAGTTCAAATCTTGGACGAGGATTTCACATAGCATTAATCCCCTTGGCAAAGATAAGAATCAGGTTAAATAGTTGAACTGATTGAACTCTTTAACCTATCTATGTTAACCGTTTTGGGAAAGGAAAAAAAAAATTCAACCTGGTAAACTTTGCATAAGAAAATGACGTTGTATTGCATCTTACTCGTGTAAAGGAGTTTGTAAATATATCATATCATGCTATCCTTATAGAAAAACAGTAATTACACTATTTAACCCACTTATCGGGGGATAAAAGGGTTTATACCTTTCTCCAGGAGGAGCCCGTGGTGAAATGGTTATCGTCAGAGGAAATGGACACGACGACACGAGTTCAAATCCTGGACGAGACCGATTGCTTTTCACATAGCACTAATTCCGATTCGAAAGGTATGAATCCAATTATTCCCCCTCCAGCTATGAGTAAATAGTAAGGCAGACTGGGTTCTTCAGCCTTGGTTAGGCACCTAGTCTAGGAGAAGGAAAACTCAGAATTCAAACCTGTTAGACTCCGCTTAAAAACTGACCTTGTGTAATATCCTGCCCGAGCGGAGGGGAAAAAGAGGCACCCATTGTGTAATGGTTATCGTCGTAAGAAATGGACACGGTGACACGAGTTCAAGCCTAGACAGCACATTAGTCACGACGCTATGAGTACCTACCTAAGAACGCCAAATAGTACTATTCTCAGAAAATACATCTTCTTACATACGTATCCGACAGAAAGAATATGTTTGAGTGACATTACATGATTTCCAAGAAAATTGGTGGAGACGACATCGAAATGAAGACATGACGATTAATTTCTCTCAAGTTAGATACGTCGTCATAGGAAAATATCAGTTTGCGACCGATGCTGCACCCAACCTCTGGCTCGGGGTCAAAAAAAGGTAGAGAGAAAATGGTTATCTTGAGTCGATAAATGAAAGATTGTATGACAAATCTGAGACCTCTTCCACTCGGTAGGGTGAGGTTTCCCCAACCCGTAATTACAGTTCGCTTCTCGTCGTTTATCCGGTGCTTCACTATTTGCCTGATCCTTTAGAAAAAATAGCCAACTTTGTGTTTGACTGTTTCTCGTACCTACCCCGAGAGTTTTCATGATTGACCCTTTATTGTCGGTCACTAAGACAAGTTCCAAATCCACTAATAGAGGGAGATGGCTACTACATAACATATCTACTTACCCAAGCCCTCCCAACTAGCCCTAAACTATCACATGATGAATTCGTTTTAAGCGAACAGCTGGTTTGAATCAAGTTTATCTTCTCCTAGAATGGTTATTGTGCAAGAGTTAAAGAGATTAATTTATCGTATTAATTCCCTACAAATGATAGAGATGGATTTATCTTTCTTTTTCTATAATGCATTAACGCGATATGAAAGTCAAAAATCCAAGTCCAAGGTTTGAACTTGGTTCTCTGATTCCATTTCCTACGACAATAATCGCCACACGATACAAGATATTTATGTAAAAGTTTCGATATGAAAACTAAACTAAAACACAAATTTAACATATTGACGTTCCCACAAATGTTGGTAAAACCTGGTCTTGCCAGAAGCGAAACCGACAACATCTTACCTATTTTGGAAGCCACATTAGGGCTAAGTGGTATTGGCTTGGAGGTGCCCGTGGTATAATAGTTATCGTCGTAGGAAATGGACACAGCGATACGAGTTCAAATCCTGGACGAGACTGATTATATTTCACATAGCACTAATACCCTTGGGAAAGGTATGAATCCAATTATTCTCCCTCCAGCTATGGGTAAATGTTAGGGCAGACGAGGTTCCTTAGCCTTGGTGAGGCAACTAGTGTAGGAGAAGGAAAACTCTGAATTCAAACCTGTTAAACTCCGCTTAAAAATTGATCTTGTGTCATATCCTGCCCGAGCGGAGGGGTTGGTAAATATGAGTATTGGCTAAATATGTACAACTAAGAAATGACGCCTATGGTTTAACTACTGGGTTTTAAAAAAATATTACTTTTTGAGTTTTAAATCTTACCCAGGAAAAAAAGGGACTTCCTAATCTGGAGGTTCACAAGTAGAATCATAAATAATACATTAATTGATCGATAGGACTATTTATCAAACTGTTTATGTTACAAACACTAAATGAGATATAAATATAATGTACACCTCACACAAGGGAAATAAAAGCAGATAAAATATGAAGAAAAATAAGTTACCATCGATGAACGTGTAATTAATGATTTATTCTACAGAGACAGACGTTTAAATATATATACATACACACAAACGCACACCCAAAACAAAATTACTTAGATGCAAAAACGCTGTTTACAGAGCGATATTTAATATTAGCACATTAAACACAGTAAACCTATTTCTTTATTTTACAGCGTCTCCAGCAGAGCATAATATAGTCATCATATGTTTACAAGAATATAGACATTATATGTATACAAGAATATTGACATCACATGTATACAAGCATATAGATACTACCATAGCAAACAAGAGATACCAGGATACTGGTAATTGATGGAAGTTTTGTCTCAGAATCTATATGGAAAAACTCCATCTGAGATGTTGCAATGATTGTCTGTCCTCGTGCCTTAAGATCACTTAATAGCATTGAGGAAAGCCAACCGTAAATGTGTGCTTCATTTAATGGCAACCCCTACCCAAAAGTCATCTTTCTTCGGTCTCAAAAATGCCTGTATTAAAACTGAGCATCATCCCTTTCTACCTCGAGTTATTTTCCCTTGTCCGACACACTACCAAACACAATGTAATAATCATCCTTAGAGACATGGATGCATAAATAAGCAAAAGCTAAAATTATAAATTCTTCTTGCACAACTCATTAAATAGAAATGAAGGAATCTAACTGACTTCTCAGTCGAAAAAAAGTTTGGCATGTGTTAAACTAAATTCCAAAAAATGAAGGAATACTATGGACCTATACCAACCTAAATAATGCGAAAGCACAGTTAGATTATATACTCACGAATATGAAGTAAATATATAACGCTCCTCACTGTAGGACATACTCCTCTTTTGAAGGATTTTCATTTCTGATCACAGGATCGTCACAGAAAAGACATGCCTGAGTGTTCGCATAAATAAAAGATAGTCAAAACCATTTTACGACAGGTTCTCACAGAAGAATACAGATATTAGCAACAACTATACAATAACTGTTAGAAAAACATTTGATACTCTCCAAGAAAAAGCCCGAAAGATGAATATGAATAAGTTCGTCACTGCCCACACAGAAACAACAACAGAGAGCAGAGCTACCAAGCTAATAGCCAAATGTAGATATCCATGGTAGTCACTCTTAGTAAGGAATAAACATGAAATAGCATCTTTACTTAATAAAAGAAACCCAACAAATATCAACGTGCAGAATCTTAAAAGAGCCCGAAGAAAACAAGTTAACTCATACTAAAAATAGGTAAAAAGAATACATTCACGGTCTGATAAATAAAAGAAGAAACCCAGTGGGAGATAGACAATCACGAATACCATGGCAGACAGTAAAGGAAGTAGGCAAAGGGAAGAACAACTCGAGAGGAAATCTAAAAAATGCCACCCAATAACAAAAGCAGATGTGGAAAGAACATTTCAAGAATCTGCATGCAAAGTCGCCTAAAGTTACTGATAAACCTATCAAAAATATTTATAGCCCAGTAAACATCAAAATAAGATAGTTTATGGATAAAGAACTTAACGTAGTACTGACAAAAATTAAAAGAAGAAAAGCTGCTGGCCTTGACGAAATACCCTCAGAAGCATAGAAAACAAGGGAATTTGATAACTTACTTCAATTTTGCAACGCTGTAAATAAATAAAATGCAATAGATAGACGGAGGAAAGGTGATATCCTTCCCTTTCCTGAGAAGGCTTACTTCAGGGGCGTAACTCTTACTTCTACGGTAACAAAGTATATAATTCTCTGCTTCTCAACTGTAACAAACCTGAAATCTAGAACATCTTTAGGAAAAATCATAATGGTTTTAATAGAAATCCATCCTTAAAATTACTAATTCTGATAATCCCTCGAATCATCGAAGTCTCTCTAAAAAATCATTTACTAATACTTTATAGAAACACGAAAGAAAAGGTTGGCTCACTTAAAGGAGACACCGACCAAGACATTCTTGCAGTAATGCTGCAGGGAGATGCATTTGCACCTTATTTTTAAATAATATGTCTAGACTACGTACTTTGAACGTCGATCGATCTAATTAGATATTTTTTTTTTTTTTTGCTGTGAAAAAACCAAGATACAAGCGACATCTAGCTGAAACTTTAACAGACGCTGATGAAATATGCAGATGAAATACCGCTTCTTGTAAATACACAAGTCCAAGCCCCATCCATGATGCATAGCCTGGAGCAGGGATTGGCCTCCACGGGAATACAAATTGAGAGCTAGTTTTTTAACGAGAAGATACCATCTCCGTTCTAGATAACGAGCATATGAAATAAGTAGAACATTTCACGCACCTCGGCAGTATTGTTTCATCAACAGAAATTGATGTTAATATAAGCCTACAAGGGCCTAAAATGCTCTCGATAGGCTATCAATCATATAGAGGTCTGATCTATCCAACGAAATAAAACGGAATTTCTTCAAAACTGAAACCGTGTCAATGCTACTGTATTGAAGCACCACATTGGTTCTTACAAAGCGAAAAAAAGTGTAGGTAGAAATTTTACACGAATGCTACGCGTTATTGTCTGGAAGCAACATGACAAGAAACAATACTGTACGACCACTAGCCTCCAAACCCAATGACCATCCAAATAAAACGAAAAGACAAGCGTGGCATAGCTGTAGAAGTAAATTAATTTTTTCATTCTGTTTTATTACACACACACACAAACACACACACACACATACTTACGAGGTGCATACGGTAAGTTTACTGACTTTTTTCGTATGGGCACTTTTATTGATAGTAAACACATGAAACTCTAGTCCCCTGCGAAGTAATCTCCTCCGGTTGCAATGCATTTGTACCGTTCCAACAACTTCTAGAAGGCCCCATGGAGGTCCTCTTATATGAGCGTGTCAATGACCTTCGTCACAGCCTCTTTCATCTCCTCAATTATCTCATAACGACAGCTTCTGAGCTTAGGGAATAACCAAAAGTCACAGGGAGAAACGTCTGGACTATAGGGAGGTTGAGGAACAGTCTTGATGCCCATCTTGCTCAAATAGTCTGTGACAAGGATGGAGTTGTGGATTGGGACATTGTCCAGGTGGAAATGCCACTGAGCCGATTTGAAGAGTGCTGGCCTCTTCCGACCGAATCTCTCACTGAACTCCCTTAAAACCTCAACATAGTAACCCTAACCTTAATACTTTGGCCAATTACCTCTGGTATCCAGACTTTCTTACTCTTCCCACACCTCTCATCATCCCTCACAGACTCCCTGCCTTCCTTTAATCTCTTATACCATTCAAAAACTTATGCTTGATTCATGCAAGATGGTCCAGATACAGTCTGAAGCATTCCATACGTTTCTGTGGAAATTTTTCTTGTTTAAAACAGAATTTTACTGCATATCATTCTTCTAAAATGTCAGATTGCATTTTTGAAATTCAACAGCTGTGACAATTAGGCTTTAGTAGGGTGTATTCCAATTGCTGCTGTTGCTGTTCATTTACACCTGAAATCTTAAAAATTGGTTAGTCATCTCATAAGGTATACCGATATCATACTGAATTTTCAAGAGTCTACGACAATTTTAAATGCCCATACGAAAAAACTCTGGAGAATTATCGTATGCACCTCGTATATATATAGGGGGTAGGTATGGTTGGATGTGTCTGTTGCTAGAGGTAAAGCGGTCAAGTTCAATTTATTTCTATTTCTTATTCCTCTTCTTGTGTTTTTTCGCCGCACAGTCGTAAATCTTCTCGTCCGTTATTTTGTGTCGTCTCCTCGTGTCATGGTTCCCTCGACCCTAAGTTCTTTTTTGTTCGGCTAAAGAGCTATGTAGACGATTTTTATTTGAATAAATGTTATTTTATTTCTTCATGACAAGTTTTCCTACATTATCAGTTTGGACTTCGGTTAGCCATTTGGAGTAGATACGGAATTCCTTAAGACCGCTCTCAACGGACTATTCTTTGTGATTAAGGATAGGTTAAATGCTAATGCTAAACTTTCAAGGATAATTTGATTACTAGATTTTCTCGTCCAATTGTGCCAAGCAATCAAATCACCCCGGGGTTATCAGATATTAATTACCCTTATTTGAGCCTGGGTTTTCGCAACCATTTTAAATATTTACTTTATATACCAATCATATATTTAATCATTCTTTTATTTAATTTACTGTTAGCAGAAAGCAATTAAATCTATTGGTCAAAACGATGATGAATTACCTGTGATTGATAGGCTCTCGATCATATGGAAGTCGGACCTAACGGATAAAATGAAACGAAGTTTCTTCCAGGCAGCGGTTGTGTCGATACTGCTATATGGATGCACCACATGGACACTTACGAAGCGGCTGGAAAGGAGGCTGGACGGAAATTATACAAGAATGTTGAGAGCAGTATTAAACAAGTCCTGGCGACAACACCCCACGAGACTCCAACTATACGGACACTTGCCCCCCATCACAAAAACTATACAAGTTCGACGAACCAGACACGCAGGACACTGCTGGAGAAGCAAGGACGAGCTCATAAGCGATGTACTCCTGTGGACCCCCGCACATGGATGTGCAGGAGTGGGACGACCAGCACGAACCTACATACAGCAGCTGTGTGAGGACACGGGATGTAACCCTGAAGACCTACCGGAGGCGATGGATGATAGGGAGAAATGGCGGGAGACAGTCAGGGATATCCGCGCAGGCGGCGCGACATGATGATGATGAAATCAGAAGAAGAGATGTAGAGCAGATTAACACTTAGTTCTGATTTTCAGCGTTACTTCACTTTTAAAGGCATCGGCCAACTCTATTTACCTTCTTTTTTTTATTGGTCATGTATTTTAGCATTATATATTCTATATTCATTAATTCGATAATGAAAAGAGATATTTTGAAATGAACACAAGTATAAATGGCTACATGTTAAAAATGGATGAAAACCTTCATCATTCATCGCTTCTATTTTATTTTATTCATTTATGGAGATTTACATTTTCTGAAAATCTCAGTGATATTAATAATTTTTACCTCTGTAGTTTTGTGAAAGTTTCGCTGATGCATTTTGAATTGGGTATTTCTTGGAACTAAGATTTTAAGTTTCATTGATTCCGATATGAAACGTTTTGAATAGTTTTAACTCTGCAAATTTACCATCATAAAATTCTATTTTTACCTAAAGAATATTTCTGACCGTGTCAGCTTGCTTTAAACATTAAAGAACGATACAATTTTTTTTTTTTTTTGTGCGTTCACGAACAAGGGAAGTAAATCTTGGGTGAATGAATTTATAAATCAAACTTCTATTAGGATTTATTTTTCTTTGTTCCTAAGCAAGAAATAGCTTTTTAAAAAGCTCATACAATCATTTTGACTGTTCGTTTAAACCTGATATTAATTAACAAAAACTGCATCCCCACACATATCTATCTATCTATCTATGTATCTATCTCTCTCTCTCTCTCTCTCTATATATATATATATATATATATATATATATATATACGTTAACTACTTTTTACGCAACAAGATTAACTTACTTTTGAGGATATCGTAGTAATAATTTTCTGTAGAGATATCTGGATTATGTTAATGTGAAATATCAGATTCTATAATTTTCCCAGGGAACAAGCTGATTGTTGAGAAGACACAGCTGTGACCACAAATAGGGAGAGGTCAACCTATGTTGTTGATGTGGAAGCTGGCTAGAGGTGACAGTCAGAGATGTGTTGACAATATTGGAAAAAAACTTGGGGGTTAGTTAGTACTAAGAGGGTATTTAATAAAATTCTTTTTAGCAAAGGAAATGACCCTTGAACTTGATTTGAACATTTGCAATGTGTTTTCTGCGTGGGAATAGATTTGGATTATGAAGGTATGTGCATATGGTTTGGTTTGGTTTCTTTGTTTAATGGCATCTCAGCCCTTGCATGATATTCAGGTTCAAAGTTATCCTTCTTGAAGAACGGTTGTGGTACTGTTTAACCCATAGCTTGGAAGATAGGGTGTTTCATACCTTTCCCAAGGGTATTTGTCTCAAAGTGACTATAATAGCGCGACTGTACTTCGAAATCGCTTACTATGATTCCACAGTCAATCGCTTTAACCATTACACATCGAGGACACCATCGGTATGTGTATATGATAACAGCTCGAACTGAAAAAGATAAGGAGCACAAATGCAATTTGGATAGAAAGCCTACTCACATACATATGGACTAATGAGTAAATAACTGAAGCATTTCACAAGGTTGTGCCCGACAAACGTATGAACAGTCCAGACGCTGTATTCTGATTCGTACAACCGTAGATGCTATACGATTGTTTATATACTGTTATTAAACTGTTTATAATTGATCAATTGCAATTATTTTTCTTCCTAGAAAGTGGCCCTAATTATAGTGTACAGAACATTTCTCCCAGGAGAAAGAAGATTACCACAGATCGATTGAGAAAATACTCGTTTCTTTACCTTATAAGAATCTTGAGTGTTTAAGAAATATCATTTTGATGATCGATAACTTAATCTGCATCATCAGTACAGTTTCGAATTACAAACATCTGACCATTGTCACTGCTGTGTAGAGATTGAAAATTCGGATCGGAGCCTTAACTGACCTGCGTGTTTATGAGACATACGGCATGCTTTTAGTAAGAGGATTATGTTAGGCTGGTAGTGATCACTATACGTGACTCCATAGAAGAGGCTGAATTTATACACGCACACACACATACTCACACACACACACATATATATATATATATAGATATAGATATATATTCTGTCCAGTTATAAAGATATTGTCATTTGAATTACAAGTTTTAAATTTCAAAATTAATACCTAATTGAGCTTAATACCGATATATTTCATCAAAACTCATATTTCTCAATTTCGATGTATATATGATCATCTAGGTATTTTCTGGCGAAATTTTTTAGGTTTACTGAGGAAAGTCTTTTACAACGCCAGTTATTTAAAATTGACTGTGGAATGATTTCGCATTGACTTAATAGCAAGAATGGAGGTGCCCGTGGTTTAATGGTTATCGTCGTAGGAAATGGGCACGGCAACACGAGATCAAATCCTGGATGAGGCTGATTGCATTTCATATGACACTAATACCCTTGGGAAAGGTATGAATCCAATTATTCTCCCTACAGCAATGGGTAAATAGTAGAACAGACTGGGTTCTTCAGACTTGGTGAGACAACTAGTCTTGGAGAAGGTAAACTCTGAATTCAGACCTGCTAAACTCCGCTTAAAATTGACCTTGTGTCATATCCTGCTCAAGCGGAGGGGTTGGTAAATATGAATAGGTAGAATTTTCGCCTATGGCCAAGGAGACCGGGGGTTCAATCTCAGGTCGAGTCATACAAAAGACTCAAAAATTGCACTTAATACCTCCTTGCATAACACTCAGCATTATAAGGTACGTATCTAGGCTAAATTGAAGAAATACAGGGAAAGGAGTAGTGCCTTCCCTACACCTTGGTGTAGTAGCTATTGAAAAGGGAACCCACGGTTTGCCTTGGACTACGGTCGTCAATTTTACTTTACTTTATTCATGTAGGTATAAAGAATTTCAACTCACAGTGATAAACACGTAATTTGATCAGTTCATAATTGCCTCACAAATTTTTAAATCGAGATTTACGCTTCAATAGTAACAATTTGAACCATGTTTTATGTAGATGCATTGAGAGGTTGAGCCATAGAAAAACGACGATTAAAAAAAGAGAAGAAGGAAGAAATATATAAATTTAATCTCAAAGGACAATTGCATCTCAGAATGTTAATATGGAACGATTTTCTCTATTAGTGTGTTTTTTTTTTCTTTTTTAAAATTCAAGCTGTTTTTCTTGCTATGTAACATTGTGTATGTTTATACGTGTACGTATCCATTTGCCAGTCAAAAATCAACGTCACTCATCAAAATAAAATGCATTTATATTTGAGGAATGAGATACATTAATATTAAGTATATTTTATGTTATTTTCGACAAATATAGAAAATATTAAATGTATTAAATAGGTTTTAATTCCTTCTGAAAAGTAATAGGACAAACTGAAGGTAAACATGTCCAAGAGCTATCACAAAATAAATCTATGTTTTTAAAGTTTTTTTTTTATATATCCATCTCTCTCTCTATATATATATATATATATATATATATAGTGAGAGAGAGAGAGAGAGAGGAGACATGGATATATATATATGTGTGTGTGTGTGCGTGTGTTTATGCGCATCAGTCTCTGTGTCACTTTATGTCTGTGTATACACAATTAATAACATATATATATAGTGGCATTCGTGGTATATTGGTTACCCACGGAAAAAATAGAGCTGCAGAGTTTAAATCCTGGACATAACTGCTTATCACATAACGCGAATACCTTTAGGAAAGGTTAAAATATAAATATATGCTTTCAACTATGGGTAAATAGGAAATAAGGGCTACTTATACATTGTATGACTACCCGTTTAGTAGAAGGAAAACTCTGAATCAAAACCTGGTTTACTCCTCGTACAATTCTGTGAACACACACACACACACACACACACACACACACTCATATATATATATATATATATATATATATATATATATATATATATATATATAACTGTGCACGAACGCACATGCATATAGGTACATGGACAAACATTCCACATACACATAAAACATCCACACAAACATATATATATATATATATATATATATATATATATATATATATATATATATATATATATATATATCAGTGTGAATAAATTAGTGTTGATGCAAACACATACCTAAACTCGTACATTTGCGCGCACACACACACACGCGCACGCAAACACACACACACACGTGTGTGTATGTAAGTGTGTACGTGTGTGTGATTGTGTGGTCGTATGTATGCATACGGACGGCTTATAAATGTTTAAAATCATTATTCTCGCTAGCTGTTACTTACTTTCATGTTATACGGAAAGGACCGGTTCACGCTAAAACACTCAAATTAAGAAGCGATTTGCCTCAGTACTGAGGTCAGTGCCCTCTAAGCAACATCATGATGATTCTGAGTCAGATTAAGCAAAGTCTGCTTGCTAACAACATACATATGAGCATTTCCTGCTGTAACCTTTATGTGAATTACATTTTCGAGTGCATTGTTTATATGCATTTAAACCAGAACAGAATCTGATTTTTCTTGCTTATGGTTAAAACGACCTTTGTGGTATTCAAAGATTGAGATCGACATTAACTGAGGCTGGTTTGTTGGTTGGTTAAGTTTTATGACATATTAACCATTATAGGTTATTTTATGCCTATTC
>OY757910.1:43016352-43216352 GCA_963585895.1 Sepioteuthis lessoniana
AGTAACGAGTATTCAGTAAAGTAGAAGAATTTTGTCAAAAGTGTTAGCCATAAAAGGTACAATTTACAGTTGCTCTTCTGCCAAGGAGTCAATAGTGATAGGTACTTTCGTATTTACTTAGTTTAGAATTGGCATACTCTTTTATCAGCGATTAGCACTGTGGAATATGGAGAAATAATATGATTATGTAATCATCCCTTTTGATCTCTTACTCTTGATACATATGGTGTAAGGAGGGAAGCCGTCTGTAGTGTTTAATAAACCACTTTTTCTAAAGTGTTAAATGAAATGCCAGGAATATTTGACTCGAGCAATTAATAAGAAAAACAATAACATCGAGATTTATTGGGAAGGTCCTGAATTAACATTTTCGTCCTCAGAAGGATATGTTTGTTTGAAAAAGAAAGATAAAGATTCAAGAAAATAAGTAGATAATAATAATTGGTTTGGTTTTTGTCTAATGCCATTTCAATATTCCTGAGTTATAAAATGTCATTGCCGATCCTGTAGAAGAAAATAAATGGTATTTTTAACCCATTCCTTGTGGAAGACAAGGCATTCATACGTTTCTTAATATTTCGAAGGTGAACATAATGGTGTTACTGGATTTCGAACTCACTCACAGAAATATCGAGGTCTAGCGCGTCAGCCACTACACCCCAGGGTTTATTCTCTTTAAAACTTTGAGTAACTTAAATCGATTCAAAACGCAAGTTGAAGCTTTTATATCGTTACATTTTTCACATTTCTGTCGTTTTTATTGTATATGTATTCTCGAAAGGCATTGTCTTTTCGAAAAATGCAAATGTAATATAATGGCCGAGGGATTTCGTTTTACGCCTTTGGGTTTAGTTAGGCTGAGAACCTTTCGGCTCAGTGCATGGGTTATTTAGGTGCAACATTGATGCAGGTGTTCGCACGTGAGCGGGCGGAGCGCACGTGTCACTCAGAAATGTCACAATAGCCCAGATGGGAAACGAGGCTAGCAAGTGCGAATGACGTCACGCACAGGAAGCTCGCGGAGGATTTTGGGAATTTTTGAAAAAAGTTAGTTGAGTTGAGAACTGGACACTGAACGAGAACGGTTGATTTTGCTTGTTCGCGGAGGCCATGGGCAGGTGTCGCACGAGATGGTGGGGAGACGAAAAAGCCAGAATAGAAAGAATGTGTATCTCTCTCCTTATATCGAAGAACCTTTAAACTCAAAGGTAATAAAAAGTTTCGTACCTGAACAAAGAAGTCGGTAGGTGTTTTTCGAATTTGAGATTCCTATGTTCTATCTTTATGGACATTCGATATACGTTTCACACATAGCCATTTCATGACTATGATACACAAAGAGACATTTCTCGTTAAAAAAATAAAATGAAGATGCTGAGAGACGTTTAGATAAATGATATTGACAACAGGTCATAATAGTTGATGAGGTACATGTAAACATAATTAACAAGTATCATCATCATCATCATCATATCATGCTGGCAGCACGGATATCCCTGACCATCTCTCGCCACTCCTCCCTATCGTTCATCGCCCTAGGTAGGTCTTCAGGACAGCAACCTGTATCCTCACATAGCTGCTGAATGTACGTTCGTGCTGGTCGTCCTGCTTTTGCGCGGCCATGTGTGGGGATCCATAAGAGTACATCTCTTATGAGTTCATCTCTGCTTCTCCAGCAATGTCCTGCATGTCTGGTTCGCCTAACTTGAATAGTTTTCGTGATAGGGGGCAGGTGGCCGTACAGTTGGTGTCTTGTGGGGTGTTGCTGCCAGGACTTGTTCAGGATTGCACGCAGCATTCTTGTGTAATTGCCATCTAGTTTCTTCTCCAGCCGTTTTGTTAGCGTCCATGTAGTGCATCCATATAGCAGTATCGATGTGACCGCTGCCTGGAAGAAACTGCGTTTCATTTTATCGGTTAGGTCTGATTTCCATATAGTCGATAGTCTATTGATAGCTGTCCATGCTTTCGTTAACCTCGTTTCGATGTCCTTTTCGGTTGATTCGACGCTGCTTCCTAGGTACGTGAATTTGTCTACTAGTTTAAGAGGGGTTCCTTTTAGAGTGGAGATGTCCCCCGTTTGGTTATAGCACATATATTCCGTTTTGTGTGCATTAACATGGAGGCTTATGCTTGCTGCTGCTCGTTCCAAACTATGCAGAAGTGTTTCGGCTTGGTCAGGTGTATTTGCCAGTATCGCTATGTCATCGGCGTAGTCGGCGTCGGTAATTGTTGTTGCGGGGTATCTTCTGCTTCTTTTCTTCGTCAGTTCGAAGCCATTCTCTTTGATTTTGTCAATCGATGTTCTAAGTACGTAGTCTAGACAAATGATAAAGAGATACGGAGCCAGCGTGTCCCCTTGTAGTACTCCTGCTACAATGTCGAAGTATTCTGTGTCTCCATCTGGTGATCGTACTTTTACTTTAGTGTTTCTATAGAGAATCGTTATTGCCGCTACGGTTTCTTTAGGTATGCCGTACACTAGTAGGATTTGTTCCATCTTTCTTCTGTGAATGGAGTCGAAAGCCTTGGTAAAGTCGACAAATATTAATGTCGCTTGTAGGTTCTTTGCCCGTACACCTTCAAGGATTCTGCGGATGGTTAATATTTGTGAGGTCGTGGATCTATTTCTTCGGAAGCCATTTTGGTTTTTTCTAAGTATGTTGTCGATTTTGGGTTCTATTCGGTTTCGCAGTAGGGCATTGTAGATTTTGGCAGCTATGGATGTAAGTGTTATGCCTCGGTAGTTTTTGGCTAATCCGAGGTCCCCCTTTTTAGGGAAGGGGAGTATGCATCCCTTCGTCCATCTATCTATCGGATTTTGATTGTATACTGCGTTGCAGTATCGGAGCAGTATGTCGTCGAATTGTCTGGTCTTCCATACTTCCGGGGGAATTTCGTCCAGCCCTGCAGCTTTCCTATTTTTAATTTTTCTGAGAACCGAGTCGAGTTCTTCTTGTGTGAACGGTCCAAGTTTAATGTCTAATTGTTTGCTAATTATTCTGGTGATTGGTTCATGTGTTATCTTTGGTGGGTTTCCAAGTAAGTTTTCGAAGTGCTGTTTCCACAGTTTTATTCTTTCTTGTTGGTTTGCTGCTTTAAGTTTTGCTTTGGCTGTGTTCTTTCTTCTGCTCACTTCGTTTATTGTTTGCCAGGCAATTCTAGATTGTCTATCTTCCACCGAGTCTCTAATCTTATCTATCTGATTTTGAATGTATTCTGTCTGTTCCTTTATATATATGCCTGCTAATTGATATTGTGCCGTTTTTAGTTTTAAGGCATTTGTGTTTGTTGGGTTTTTTCGATAGTTTTTGGAGGCTGTTTTCACTAGTGCACGTTTTTCTCTCACCGCTAAAGTTTCCCATGGGACTCTATATTTAGTTTTAATTTTTGTTGGAATGTATTTTGCTGCTGCCTCGAGGTGTACATTGACGAAATTTTCGTATTCGTCGTTTGGTGTACTTTTGTCGGTCTTTTCTTGTAGTGTTTCGAATCTGTTTCTTAATTCTAATACGTATTTATCTCTTACATCTTTGTTGTTTAATAGGGCCCAGTCATAGTGTTTGGTGGTCGCTGTTCGTTTGTCGTTTTTTCGTAGGCTTAACCGTATTTTCGCTGTGACTATTCGGTGATCGGTGGACACACCCTCAAAAGAGGAGTATGCCTCGCAATTCAATGCACTATTCTTCCATTTCTTGTTTATAAGGACGTAGTCTATCTGAGCTTTAGTATTGTTTGCGTACGTGTATGTACATAGTTTGCCCTCTCTTTTTTGGTAGTTTGTATTGAGGCATGCTAATCTATTTTCTATCATGAAATCTGTTAGATGTTGCCCATTTCTATTTGACGTGTTGTGGAGGCTGTATTTGTTGTTTCCGTTTTTCCCGATTTGTGCATTCATGTCTTCGCCAATGACTAGCATGTTGTGTTTCGGGATGCTACGCACTAATGAGGATAACTCATCGTAGAAGGTGACTATTTCATTTTCTTCACTAACATTGGTGGGGCCGTAGCATGAGATGATTGTTGCTCTGGGGCTTCCGTTGAATGTAGCTGCCATCATTCTAGGCTGTATTTTCTCAACGCTATTAAGCGTTTTTAGTGCTCTAGGTCCTATAAGCAATCCCACCCCTCCTATTGCGGCGTTGACAGAGTTTTTCCATGCGGATACAGTGGCGAGCGACCATCCATTGCCTGTTTCGTGATATTTGATATCTTCTGTGTGCGTGTATCTGTGTTCTTGTATGCATATTATGTCTATTTTATGTTCTTCGGCCGATGCGATTAGCTCTGGGAGTTGTCCTATTCTATTTAAGGTTCTTACGTTAAATGTGGCTATTTGTAGTGTTTGCTTGCATTTTAGTAGTTTTGATTGTTTGAGCTCTGTAGCTGATTTTTCGAACACCGAGGCCAGGGCTCCAACCTCAGCAGGACGCGCCCCTTTTTTACCCGCGCGAAGAGCGATGCGGTTTGTGTAAGTGGTTTGAGTGTGGGTCATGGTTATATTTCGATGGCTGTTTTATTCTCTTCTATAGAAGCCACTCTTATAGAGGAGCAGCAGTAGTTCCCCGATCGAACTGGCGATCCTGAGCGAAAAGTCAAGCTCACGTCCAGGACCCATTTGGGTATTGAGTTTGGTCGTCCATGGGTTTATTTTTTTAACAACTATTAATATAGAAATTTATTCATTTATATATGGGCCAGAAATGGTTCAGTCCCCGGGGCGAAATTGCTGGACTGCGGTCTCGAAATAAGTGACTTTGAAATCCTGTCGCTCTATTGCATTCAACTTCTGATTAATTGTTATATAATAGCCGAGGGATTTCAGTTCATGCTTTTGAGTTTTGTTAGGCTGAGAACCTTTTGGCTCAGCACATGGGTTAGTTAGGTGCAACATTGAGACAGGTGTTAACGCAGGTTCGCGTGGGCGGATGGAGGTGTCACTCAGATGTCATAATAGTCTGACAGGGTGCGGGTGACGTCACGCACCGGAAGCGCGCGTAGGTTTGTGTGAGATTTGAAGAAAGTAAGAGTTGGGTACTAGACTCCAAACGAGAAGGATCGATTTTTGGAGCCCACAGACGCGAGGTGAACGTGCGCCCTATGCGGGCCGCACGAGATGGGGGCCAAATGAATAGGACAGCATAGAAGATTGTGTCTCTCCTTACGTCGAAACCTTTAACTCAAAGTTAATAAAAAGGTTTCGTACCTGAACAAGAAGTCGTTACGCGTTTTCGAATTCCGAGAGTCCTCTGTTCTTTATATGTTCTATCGTTATGAACATTCGATGTCTATGTCACCCATTTTGCACATGGCCATATTCGTGTATACGGCTATGTAACATAATCCCATTCAAAAATGTATGAAACGCCTTATACGATTACGACTATAGGTTAATAGCACTATAAGTGTACTTTTGCAAGGATGGCTTGGCATTAAATTCCACACGAAATTAGAAGTACTAAATCAAAACATTGGACAGCCAGGTCATCTGGAGCTGTAGAATAAACTGACTGAATTTCTACAGAGAGACATGACTCCCGAAACGAGTATCTTGGATATGATATTAAACAATTATGAAGCTCCAGTAATGCAGGAACTTTAACAAATGTGGAGTAACCCTTCATGACCAGTGCACCCAGGTCCTATCTATGGGTCAAATAGAAGTGTTTGACATTTGAGCCGAGAGAAAACCAATGACGCATGCTAAATTGAATTGTTAGAAACAGAATTGCTTAATCATTTAACTGTTTAAACAAATGACTAATATTTAATTGAATTGTTAGTGATACGTGACAGTACTTGGAACAATAGAACTTTATTGACATGCTAAAGTTAATTGGCAGAAATAGAAGTATTTGAGCATTTAACAATGTGTATCTTCAAAACATGTTTACAAATCATATATCCCATATACAGGGTGTCCTAAAAGATTTGACATCATGTTAAAAGTAATGATCTTAAAAAAAAAAAACACAAGTTTAACTCAATGAAATTGAACAGTTTAAGTGTTGAACATCATAATCTTATTCTTGAATCGATTTCATAAGTGACACGGCTCACGTCTTGTCGGTAATTAAGCTTTTGCCAAACACGCTGTAGCATGTCTCCGGTAACATTATCATGTGCGGAAGTGATTCTCTGTTTGATTTCATCAATGGTAGCAGTTAGAGTGAGAAATCTACCCGCCTCTTCATATATTCTTATAAAAAGAAATCACTTGAAGTTTCTGTATTCATATCCACCACGTTCAATCTATCTCATTGTTAGATTGTCATCGAGATAAGCACGAACTGTCCTCTTTCATTAAATATAGAATATTGATTTGTTTCTATTGATTTTGTGAAAATTAGGGTTATTTTAAAAAGGAGAGAAAAAATTACTGTCCTCTGAAATGATGTCAATTTTTTTGGGACACCATGTTTATGTAAAAACAATATTTGACATTAAATAGCCAACAATGGTTGATATTCAATAAAAACAAACTAAAACAAACTAAATCATTTAATACTAGCAGTCTGCCTTACTCTTACTCATAGCTGGATAGATCCGGAGAAGACGAGGATTCATGCATCTCCCAAAGACAGTTAAGGATGTGTCCTCGTGGTGTAATGGTTAAAGCGATGGACCTCGGAATCGTAGTACGCGAGTTTGTACTCCAGTACCTAACTGATTTATAGTTCTTAGTATATAAATACATATGTGCATATATTAATCGTGCGCATCTTTGTATTGCAGAGTTCTGTAGCTTAGTTTGTATATCTATGTGTGTGTGTGTCTGTGTGTCGTATAGCATATATATACGCAGTAGAGTATGAATATTTTATGTATGTTGAATGTGAGATATAGATGAGTATATTTAAACCAGATAATTAAATAATGGATATATGTCGTTGGAAAGATAGATGTGAAGCGTCTGGATTTTAAATCGATTAGCATATATGCAAAACAACGTGTTTCTCTCAAATAAAGTAAAATAAAATGAAATAAACATTAACATAAAATATAATACTACGTCGGAATTCGATCGGACTGTGTTTTCAATTCATCTGCGATTGTGCAAGCAGATCGTACTTTTAAATGTAAATTTTACCGGTACCAGTCAGTCGTCTTTCTCCGCTTCCTATCTGAATCGGTGAAAGAGCGTCGAGAAACGGTGTGATTACAAGATGCAATCTAGTCAGAAATTTAAATCACGTAAACGAAAATAAAACATAGGAGGAAAAGAAAAAAAATAGTGAGGTGAAAATGAAAAGAGAAAAAAAAAAAAAAGAAAAGAAAAGCAAAAATAGGAAATTGATTTTCAAACATGTTCTGTACATAGACAATCAAATTAGCCTTACCGTTGTATTACATATAGATAAATGTATTTTTTTATTGAAAATCGATACGACTAAATAATAAAAATTCTAAAGCGTACTTAATATATTTTCGATAGACATTTCATTTATTCTAATACATATAAATACACATTCTTTCTCCCTACCTTTACATAGGTTTGTATCCAATATTATATGAATGGGTATATATGTGTGAAAGCATGTTTATATATATATATATATATATATATATGTGTGTGTGTGTGTGTGTGTGTGTGTGTGTGTGGATCATATTCCAAGCAGAAAATAAAAGTTCCACGTTCTCGATCATCAGGTGAACTAGTGTTCAGACGTATTGAATACTAGTTCACTTGGTGATCGACTATGTCAAACTCAGAATCATGAATTTTTTAGTCTTTCCTTATTTTATACAACTAAAGTATTTTAAAATTCCTGGTCATTTTTGCTGCAAAAAATTACGAAATAAAAAACGTATAACGATAAATTCTAATCATATATATATATATGAATATATATATATATATATATATATATATATATATATATATACACACTTCCCTTGTATTATGTGGGGTAAGAGAACGTGTGAAAGCCTTAGCACAGAGTGGTGGAATCTCCGGGGCTATAGCTGCTTTGCAGATTTGAGTTGATAGCTCACCGTCTGATTCGCCCCAAACTGAGGAATGCCGACGGGACCGTACATTTTTTTGACCAGCTTCTCATACGTTTCAATTTCTGCATGGTTCCCCACTTTAAAAAAGGTTCTGTGCCGTATTGCGGGAAATAACAGTGTATGAGTAGAGTCTTCGCCAATGGTCCGGGAGATCGACGTTCAATCCCTGGTCGAGTTATACGAAAGACTCAAAAAATGGTACTTAATGCCGGCTTGCTTAACACTCAGTATTATAAGGTAAGGATCAAGGATGAATGGAGTAATCCAGGGAATGGTATAGCGCCTTCCCATACACCTACGGGTCACCCTCGCCTAAAGTCGCCAAATTTACTTTTACTTTACTTAAATATCATCATCATCATCTTGTCGTGCCACCAGCACGGATATCCCTGACCCTCTCTTGCCACTCCACCCAATCGTTCATCTCTTTTGGCTGGTCCTCAATTCTACATCCCGTATCCTCACAGAACTGCTGTATGAACGTTCGAGCTGGTTGCCCTGCTTTTGCTCGGCCATATGAAGGGGTCCATAGTAGAACATCACTTATGAGCTCGTCCCTGCTTCTCCAGCAGTGTCTTGCATGTCTGGTTTTTCTAACTTTGATAGTTTTCGTGATGGGTGGTAGGTAGCCGTATACATATTTACCGACCCCTCTGTTCGGGCAGGATATGACACAAGGTCAATTTTTAAGCGAAGTTTAACAGGTTTGAATTCAGAATTTTTCTTCTCCTAGACTCGTTGCCTAACCAAGGCTAAAGAACCTAGTCTGCCCGACTATTTCCCCATAGCTGGAGGGAGAATAATCGGATTCATACCTTTCCGAATGGGAATTAGAGCTATGTGAAATACAATCTGTCTCGGCCTGAATTTGAACTCGTGTCGCCGTGTCCATTTCCTAGGTGGCCGTATTGCTGCTGCTTTGTTGGGTGTTCCACTAAATTAGAAGCTTTCGATATATGTACTGTCAGATTTAAAGAGGTTCATAATATATTGATATTATTTCTTCTTAGATTGATGAATGCCAAGCAATTGTATATGTGAATAGAGCATCCGTCTACTACAAATGTTCCGAACAATAACATCCAGTTCTTGACTTAACATTTTTTTCTTCCAAACTATGAATTTTTAATCTATATTTTATTTTTTGGCTTCCGTTCTCTCTCTTTAATTTGCCAAAATTAAAGAATTTAATCTGCTGACATAAATCAATCCCAGAAAGACGGAAAGTGGTTATCATTCATATGGGTAAATTCATGATGTCTTAGAAAAACCTTCAAACAATGACCAGGGGGGTTCAGCGAGTTAGAGTTAGTCTAGCCGTAGGTTAGAGAAGTAAGAGAGACAGTAGAAACAACTAATTGTCAGCCGTGTGATTTCCTCTCATTGGCTTTAGAGTAGACATCCTGGGATGTTGAAAATAAAGGACGGACAATAAGAAGTGACCCTACGAAAGTCCTTTTCTATAGACCGACAGCTTGATGATATATTATCATCATTATCATCATCGAATCATGCTGACAATAGTTACTTGCGTCTATAAAAGTTTGCAATGGATTATTCTTACTTACATAAAACCATATAACTGTGTGTAAACAAATGATATTTATTCAATAGAAAAAATACTTGAAACCATATGATTGTCTAAAATAGATAGGAATACTTGAAACCACACAGTTGTGTGCAAATCATTTTTATTAGATAGGAACTCTTGATATCAAATATTTAGTAAAAAAAACCTCTTAAGTTACTCTCAATGATTTGACACACCGTTAAAATCACTCATTTTAGAAATCACACACATTACCTAATGTTTATTGTACGGAAAAAAAGTTTATTAATCTCCAAATTTCCCCATTCATTTTCGGAATAATACATGAAACAATTATGCAATCACTCGTCATCTGCAGAATATGATAAAACTTGATCGGGTTGGTTTGAACCAGTGCTAAGAACGATATTGCAAACTTAATAAATAGGATTTATTGTAATATCTTCCGGGCATCTTTTGACTAAAAATAATGGGATACTATTGTTTATATCAGAGTAACACTTTCTCTCAGAAGAGCTAAAAACATTGTAATGTATCTTAATTAAAATAGTGCTTCGGGCAAATTCTGTTAATTAAACGCCTCGTCTATATAGTTGTGTATCATCACGTTGTTGTAATAATGTTTATTTGATTTGAATGTGGTTCGTCGAAAAAGTAAAAAAAAAAAAAGATCAACCTTTCACTTCCTTCAATTTAGATGCAGTTTTTCTTTTCCTTTTTTTTCCTTTAAAGTAACTTGTAGCAAATCTAATTTTATTAGAGAGTAAAAATCATTAGTTACGAATATTTCTGTAAGATTGTTAAGTGATTTTGTCAAGTCTAAAAATGGCACAATTAAGTTATAAATTTAGTGACTACTTTCTGTCTTATTATACCCTTGGCAATCATGAATTCAGCCAATAAGAATCGAAAAACAATAATTGAACGAAACAAAAAACATTGAAAAAATGGAGGAGACTAGACTGTCTCCAGCGAAAACCCTGCCAGAATTCGGACGTGAAGATCAATTTCTAATATCAGCAGGAGCATTTCTATCTCTTGTGAATCAAATAGAGACGAATCTCCCAGTCAATGTTGATTAAATTACTCTGAATATATCCACTGCAGAGGGGTAAAACAGTTCTACAAAAGGCTCCATTTCTGGTGAGTTGGGTAATTTTGAGCACTCCTTCTTTGCTATTACCAGCAAGTTCTATTTGACAGGTAGTGGTAACACTTGTTAGGGTCCCATCTACGTGTCAAATAGATCTGTCTGCAAATTATTAGTAAAATATAGGAATACTTGTTATACAACCGTTCACATTAACTTCGTAAGAAAGAACAACTCAATAAGTGTATAGATTAATGCAAAATACACGTAGATCAGAGCCCGTTACGAAACATAGCAGCGACTTTTCGGCCAACAAGAACACCACTTAACCAACCAAAACTGTCTCCTATAGGTCACAAAAGTCAGTTTATCACTTTCAGCATTCTGTTCATCTTCAGCTTTGATGTCATCTAGAAAAACAAGTGACGCTGGTTCATTAAACCAAGAGTTTAGAACAACAACCTTTTCTCTTTTCCACAGTCAATGCACCGTGTTATTCATTCACTCAACAATATTTGATATAAAACGTTCCTATAGAACGAATTAAAACTACGGGAATACGAAATAGGACATAAATTTAAGTCACTGTTTAGTGGTGTAATGGTTAGCAAACTCTACTAGCAAACCTACACGAGTGAGTTCGAGTCTCATTGGGTGCCCCTTTCATATGGCCTTGTGCCACATCTAAGCAAAAAGCTTAGTAAATTTCCTCTGTTTAGACATTGTTCTTAAAGTATTATTTCTATATTAATTTACATGTTATCAATTTATACTTAAATAGCTACACGAAATTTTAATGGTGTGCATCTCCTGCAGACGGATAAGTCATCACGCTGAAAAGAAATTAGTGTAATAGATATTTTAAAAAAAATAGCAGCATCTGATAATTAGGCGCCAGTTTGGGATAACTGTTTACAAAATTTGGCTAAATCAACATTTGAAGGTAAAGAAATTAAATAGACCTATAAAGATTAATGAGTTAAAGAACGAAGTCTACGCTGCCATTCATCGATAGCAGGAGGCGGAAGAAAAGACGAATTCGTACCTTTCCCAAGGGCATTGCTGAAATCTGAAACGTCTAGGATTTGAAATCAGGTGGTGAAGTATTTTTTTTTTGATTTACGAAAGATGACGTTGAGTCAGTACAAAGTCAAAGATAAATGACATATTCTGAGAGAATTTCTATTGATTCGAAACAGAATTAAGACAATAGATCCTCGGACTGAGATCTAGAACCCCTACCACCTCGCTGTTTCAACAGGAACCCAAAGCTTTCTCAGCTCGTCTTGTAACCTATATTAACAGAGAATTACTAAAAAAACTCATCTATTTAAAAGTTGTTCGACTTCTTAAGAAAGCGTCTGTTATTTAATTTGAATGACGTACTTATACCGAAAACTGTTTTTATCAACTAACACTTTCTGATTACTCTGAAAGGTCGTTTATCACCTTCTTGGCTGTTAGAGGACATCTAGGAACTGATTGTGAATTAGAGCATTGTCTCTGAACATTAAGAAATACGAGGCTATCAATTTTAAGTCTCGACATATTCAAAACCTATTTAGAACCGTTACTCTCATCATTGTCTATTATGGGAATTTCTCCATCAATAGGGGTTTAGCTTCTAATAAACTTTAAAGAAAGAACCACGAATAACGGAGAAAATGAGAAAAATGCGCGCGCGTGCGTGTGTGCAGAGTTGTGTGTGTGTGTATGAGTGTGCCTATATGCGTGTGTGTGTGAATTAAAGAAAAACAAAAAAAATGTTTATGAGAGTTAATTCAATGTGCACTTCAATGGGTTTAGCTGAAATCAGGTGTTTTTGAGTTTTTCTATTGGTTTGTGTAGTCTGTCTTCTTCAAGAAGTTGTCAGTTTCTAAGTAATCAACAGAATGTTTTCAAAAGTACCTGATCAGATAGCTTATATATATATATATATATATATATATATATATATATATATATATATATATATTTAGAGACATAAGAATTGTTAACTTAAACAAAGCATTATTTCAATCTAATCACAATTTTGATTTCAATTCTGCAAAGATTGTCATTTACATTCATAATAAATGTCTAAGACGAATTTTCTAAGCCGCTACTATTTCACTCTTTAATAACCTAAGTATACATCCTGGCTTTTATGATATTTCTCCTTAATTGAGCAGATCCATTTTAAATAGCTACAATATATTCCATCTTTAGTTAATATATTCCACATATGTTATGATTTTATGCTTTCTTTTTTTCTTGTTATCTTTCTTTTTCTCCCCACTTTTGATTCGAAATCTTTTTCGATAAACAAACGGAATATAAATTCAATACAAAATTCCTAATAAGTCAAATGACATAATTTAAAACAACAAATGCTGATTTACTAATTAAACGGCCAACTTTTTCTTGTTATACCAATTCTCCCATGATTTTTGCATTTTGCATTTTTAAACATCCATCGTTGATTTAATATCACTATCATCCCTCATAATCCTGATGATGGTTCATTCGAACCAAGACGCTATAGTGTCGACTTTGTTTCTCAATAAATCTCTGCTTCTACTTGGATTACCTTGTTATCATTTTTCTTTATATATATATATATATATATATATATATATATATATATATATATGTGTGTGTGTGTGTTAATAAAGCGTTTGCATTTCACATATCGCTAACACTTTTGGAAAAGGTATGAATCCAACTATTTTTCCTCAAGCTCTGGGTAAATAGTAGAGCTAACTAAATTCTTATACTTTGTTTTGACGACATCTAAGCGAAGGAAAGCTCTTCTTTCAAAGGTGCAAAACTCCCCTTAGAAATCGACCTTGCGCTGCATTGAATACCAGCGGTAGGGTATATATATATAGAGAGAGAGAGAGGGAGAGAGACAGAGTGAGAGAGAGAGAGAGAGGGAGAGAGAGACAGAGAGATGACCATGTAAAGAGAGAAGGAAAGAGAAAGAGGAGTTTGGGAAAACATGAATAGCTTAATGGTTATCGACGTAAGGAAGTAAAATCAGTGAGACGGGTTCTTTTCTTAGACAAAACTGTTTTCGTTTCATTTGACGCTAAACCCATTTGTGAAAGGTAGTGTTCAATCTCTTCTCCGTCCAACTATGTATCATTTGTTGGGAAGAATGGTCTTTTTAGCTTTGGTAGCGCAAACGGTCTAGAAGGAAAAATCTGAATTCAAAATCAATTCGGTATAATCAGAGGCACATTAATGCACCATCCTTCTATTATCATCTTATCCGAAAATTACGGCTTCTCCTGCTCAAAACTATATCACCCTGAACAAACCACCCTTGCAGATAGTGAAATAGTTCATATCTTTAATTGAACTGTTGTGCTATCGTACGTTAAGATCAATGTAAAAGTCGATATATACAGAGTGCACCAAAGAATGGATAGACATTTTAGGGAAAAAAAATCTTCATATATATCTTAATACTAAATTTGTTTTGACATCAGAAGTTTAATATAAATTACCTTCGGACATTACGACTAAAAGATCAGGTCAAACTGGTGGCCACTATTTCCACCCATTTAAGTGTATGGTGAATTACTGCATCTGCATCGTTGGCCAAAATATCCAGTGGGATTGCTGTACATGTGTTTTCAATTTCCTGTTTAATTTTAACCAATGTGATCGGTTTTCTACGATAACCAACATCCTTTAGTGTCACGCTGAGATAAAAGTCTGCAGGTGTTAAATCATGACAACACAAAATGAACTTGTCTACACCACTTTGTCCAAGCCAATGTCCTAGCAAATTCTTGTTGGGATAAGTTTGCACGTCTTCCTGAGAGTAAGACGGTGCTCTATCTTGCTGAAGGAAAAAAAATATATGTAATGGCTTTGGCTACTTTACATGCCATACTACAAGTCCTTATATATATATATATATATATATATATATATATATATATATATATATATATATATATATATATATATATATTTGTGTGTGTGTGTGTGTGTGTGTGTGTGTGTGTGTGTGTGTGCGCGCTTTCTAAGGAGTTTGTAACTTTCTAACTTTAATTTTAGATAAGTAAGACCTCATTTATTTGAACACAGTTAAATGGTTCACGTATAGCTTCTACTGTTAATTATATTTGATATTAACCAATGACATTCGTCATTTGTTTCTCAATTAAACGATGCTATTTAACAATGTAATTTCAATAAGCATTTGTTTTCACAGAGTTAAATGATTTCAGGTTTAGTTTATCTTTTTCTTTGTATGTAAAAGAAATACGCATGATAATGTAGGGTTACAGAATAAATAAAAATAAATGCAAACAATTCCCTATATTTAAATAAAACAATGTATTGTAACACAAAAATAAACGGGGTGTCCTCATGGTGTAATAGTTAAAGCGATGGACTGCGGAATCGTAGTACGCGAGTTCGTACTCCAGTCGCGCTATTATGTTCACTTTCGGGCAAATACCCTAGGGAAAGGTATGAACCCCCTTATTCTCCCAGCTATGTGTTAAATAGTACCACTACTGCTCTTCTATGAGAATGGCTTTGGCATTAAATAACCTAAAAAGAGTTGATATGCCATTAAACAAAGAAACCAAAACAAATCAAACCACAAAAATAAACATGAGTGAAATGTTTATAATTTATGTAAACAACCAAACAGTCTTCTCAAAAAAGAACAGTCTTGGTCAATCTAGAGAAAGATTTCTGTGTATTTTAAAGTAAAAAATGAATTAGGAATGTTTAAGTGCTGGTGTGCAATTATGCGAAACTAAGAAAGAGAAGGGGTATCTTTACCTTTAGACAGCAAACGGAAAAAAATGTTTTCTTTTTGTTTTTGTTATTTTGATTTAAAAAAAAAAATTCACGTGAAATGCTCATAAACAGTAGCTTGATTGTAAATATTTTGATTAGCGGGGCTCAGGAATATTGTGATGACATAATGTTTAATTTTTTCTCTGGACTGATAATTCTGGTTTCTTTACAATTATTGCCATTTAGCACGGATAATTCTGCTTAATATTAATCCTTTATTTGCTCACGTAAATGCTTTCATACGTTGCATTTTAACGTAAATAATTTTATTTATGAATTATTTTTATTTAATTCGTCATTTATTTGTTTGCACTCACTTGAATCTAATGGGGCATTTATATTTAACCATAATAATCCTATTAAATGTTAATCATTTGCGCAAAATTGAATTATGTCAAGTGTTTCTCATCAACATTAATAATTATTTTAACCAGTTGTTCCTAACTTATCTAAAATTAATCATTTGCTTTTACAGAATTAAATAGTTTCAAGTATTGCTATCTAACTTTAATAATTCTATTTAATATTAATCATTTCTTTTCACAATTAAATGATCTCAAATATAACTATTTATCATTAGTTATTATATTTATCAAGTATTCTTATCCGATTTAATATTAATCATTAGTTTGCCCACTATTTAATGGTTTCAAACTATTATCTAATACAAATAATTCTATTTGTTTTTAAAATAAATGGTTTCAAATAATTCTACTTGAAAATGATATAATCATTTGTTTGCAAAAAGTTGTATAGTTTCAACTATAGCTATAAAATATTAGTTGTTCTTGGTAACATTATATTTAAATCTTTCAGACAAAACTCTTTTATTTGAATACAGCTAAATAGTTTCAAATATTGTTCTCAAGGAATGATAATTATATTTAATATCAATCTCTTGTTTGCAAACAGTTAAATGGTCTCAGTTATTTCGATCTAACTTTGATAGCTCTATCTGATCTCAGTTAAAAGATGTAAAATATTGTTATCTTACATCAATAATCCTTGAAGTATTACTAACATAAATAATTTTTATCTAATATTAGTGTTTTGTTTGCATAGAATTAAATGGTTCCAATGTTTGCTAGTCTACGTTAGTGATTCTATTCAACTCTCTCTCTATTAGGAATTATTTTTACAAACATGTATGGGTTAAAAATATACTAGTAGTAATAATCCATGATTAAAAATTAAACTGTTCTACTTTACCCATAGACTGGAGTTTAAAAGGTTCAATTAATCTAGGTAAGAGTACACATGAGAGTATAATTAATGAGGGAGAATTCCATATTTCCTAAATTCCCCGACTGGAGCCTCGCCATCAATTGTAATTGTATATCATACACAGAATAATGAATAGTTAAAAGAATTTTTAATTAACATTAATAATTCTATTCAACATTATGAATCCGCTTTAACAATGTTAACCTCTACAGAGGGGTAAGACCCCCCCACCAATGATTGTCTTGGATATGACACAAAACAGGTTCCATTAATACTGGGGCTTTGGGGAATACGGAGCACCCTTTCTTTGCCATCGCTCCAAGGTCCTCTCTGGCCTGGCGTGGTAGCCCCTGAAAGGACCCTATCTATGGGTTAAATAGAAATAACGGCATACTTATGCTAAACTGAACTGTTTGACTAAACTGAATTGCTTGAAATGGAAAGGATTTTGATGATTAAACCGTACTTACATTTAAACTGCTCGCTTATGCTAAACTGAATTATTTTAAATAGATCTGTTTTTTTGACATTGAAACTGTATTTACACTGAACTGAATTGTTTAACATAAAACTGTTTTGACATTTAACTGTGTGTAAACAAAATCTGTACTTATACTAAACTGAATTAGCTGAATTAGAACAGCTAGACTAAACTGAATAGTTTAAAATAGAAATGTTTTTGACAATTAAACTGTGTACTCATTCTAAACTGAATCGTTTGAAATAGAACTGATTATATACATAAAAATAGATTTGGCGTTAAATAACCTACAAAGGTTGATATGCCATAAACCCCAATCAACCAACCAACCAACTTTCACACCGTTAAATGGTTTCAAGTTTTTTTTATATCTATTACACATATTTATATGTAATACTAATAATTTCATGCACGGAGTTAAATGGTTTGAAGGGTAGTAAATAATTAAATATTTCAATTTGACCGATAAATAGGACCCTAAAAAATAAAACTTCCCTTGGTCAAAGTAGACCTGTGAGTAATAGCAATCAATGAGAAATCCATGTTATCTAAAACTTTATATATGGAGTTTCACCACTAAAGAGTCTATTGTTTTAACATGGATACTCTTGTAGGTTGTTTTACTTCTCTGCAGACGGGCACTCGGCATATTCTACAGTCCCAGGCCGTGAAAAATTTATAATTTTCTTAAAGTTCATGTATGGCAGGTACGATTGATAAATTCCTTTCCGGAAGTGGGTATGGAAATTTTGGCTGATTCAACACACACACACACACACACACACACACACACACACACACACACACACACACACACACACACATAGATATGAGATTTATTTGATTTCAGTGGCATATAAATCATCGTCGGTTATTTAATGTCAAAATCATCCTTATTAAGGAATTGTAATTTTACTATTCAACCAATAAGCAGAGAAATAAATGGTATCATAACTTTTCCAAAGTTATTAATCCGTAAGTGAACGGAATAAAATGATTGGATTTTGATCTCACTTGAGACAAAAGGTTGATTTCTTTAGCAGAATTTCACAGGCTACATTTCAGAGCTTTCTTTCCCATAGATTGGTTGTCATATCATGGTTAAAGAGCCTAATCTGCCCCAAATATTTACCATTGGCTGGAGGGAGAGAAGTTGGATTTATAACTTTCAAAGAGGTATGTGAACTGCAGACAGCATCGTTCAGGATTTGAACTCGGGTCAACGTGTGTATTTTTCACGACAGTACCTAATACTCCACGTGTGACTCAAAGAGATATGGTTTGGTTCTTTAGTTTAATTGCATATTGAATTTCGAGGGCTATTCCATGCCAAAGCCATCATTGTAGAACAATAAAAGTAATAGTGAACCCATAACTGTAAGGAGAAAGGGTTTTATATTTTTCCGAAAAATATTTATCAGAAAACGTATTTTGATCGAATATTGATAAACGGAAGACAAAAGGTTTTTACAAAAGAACACGAAGCTTAGCAACATTCCCACTTTATCGTTCTACCCGAAGACGATATTTATCTTTGTACTAAATCGTGACCTGAGAAAGTGGAGTGAACAGTTTTTTCTTGGATCTGTTAGTCTTATTAGAGCAACGATGTGAAATCAATTAACACATACACATATATCTACATCTATATAATCAACCGAATATATATATATATATATATATGTATTCACACACACACACACACACACACACACATATATATATATACCCCGCTAAAACAATTACCGACGCCGACTACGCCGATGGCATAGCGCTTCTGGCAAACACATCCGCCCAAGCGGAAACCCTGCTACATAGTCTGGAACGAGCCGCTGCTGGCATTTACCTCCATGCCAATGCACACAAGACGCAATATATATGCTTTAATCAAATAGATGACACCTCCACACTAAACAGTAACCCTCTGAAACTAGTTGACAAGTTCAGCTACCGAGGAAGCAGCGTCTCATCAATAGAGACAGACATCAATATGCGACTAGCAAAAGCATAGGCAGCTATTGATAGGCTATCGGTCATATGGAAGTAAGACCTGACCGATAACTTGAAAGGCAGTTTCTTCCTAGCAGCGGTTGTATCGATACTGCTATATGGATGCACTACACAGACGCTAACTAAACGGATGGAGTAAAAGCTTGACGGCAACTACACCAGAATGCTGCGATCAATATTGAACAAGTCCTGGAGGCAACACCCCACAAAGCAGCAGCTGTACAGCCACGTACCACCTATAAAAAAAAACCGATCAAAATTAGACCAACCAGACATGCGGGACACTTCCGGAGAAGTAGGGTCGAGTACATAACCACTAAAGAGTGTATGTAAGTGATGTACTCTTGTGGGCTCCATCATATGGCCGAGCAAAGGCAGGTCGACCAGCTCGGACCTACATACAGCAAATGTGTGTAGATATGGGATGTAGCCCTGAGGACCTGCCAGAAGCGATGGACGATAGGGAGGGGTGGCGAGAGAGGGTCAGGAATATCCGTGCTGATGGCGTTACATGATGCTGCTGCTGATATATATATATATATATATATATATATATATATATAATAAGCCGTAAATTAAAAGTAAACATGCATGGAATTCTTAAAAAATATATGTTTTTATAATTCTAATATATTAGGCATAATGGCAAAAGAGTAAAGTGATACAACCAAGAAAACTTTATTTGATTTAAATTACTAGTGTGACGATAGATGGCTATTTACAGTGCGCATAAAAGTTCCTATTTAAAGGAGATAACCGCAATCAAGAGAAATAACTCATGTTGTTAGAAACTACACCAGGGCTGTATTATTGCTTGTGGAATTTATACAGTCTAAATTCATATTATTAGATGTTATATTATCTATGTAACTAGCACAAAATGAATATTGGAACAGAGAGACTTATTCGAGCAATGCGTGCAAATGCTTTATCTTTTTAGTATAGTAATCACCAGTCAAATTGACCATGCATAATGATTTTACCAGTGTAAGAGGTGCCCGTGGTGTAATGGCTATCGTCGCAGGAATTGGACACGGTGACACGAGTTCAAATCCTGGACTGATTGCATTTCACATAGCACTAATACCCTTGGGAAAGGTATGAATCCAATTATTCTCCCTCCATCTATGTGTAAATAGTAGGACAGATTAGGTTCTACAGCCTTCGTGAGGCAACTAGTCTAGGAGAAGGAAAAACTCTGAATTCAAACCTGTTAAACTCCGCTTAAAAAATTGACCATGTGTCATATCCTGTCCGAGCGGAGGGGTTGGGTAAATATGATAATGATTTTACCAGTGTTTTTTTAATCATGTATCAATATAACAGAGGATGTGTTGAATAGAAGGTGGCATATTGAATTTATAAAATAATATATAGTCTTAAAATGAGTCGAAATTCTTAGGAGATTCCACTTCAAACATCGACATTGATCCATTTTAATCTACATTCAATACTGTTAAAACAACATTCTTCAACTATAGAGCGTAAGTTCATAAATTTAATATGAATTTCGGATTCAGAGCGCACATATGCATTTGAAGATCCATAGCAACCATCTTTTCATGGATATGCGTTTGAGACCAACAGTTTTGCCATCTTTTTATAAGAGATTTTCAAACACTTATATTTCTCCGTTTTAGAGGAAAGGAAACAATGAAAATGCACCAATTAAATCAATGTACATTCATTTCTTTTTTTTTTTTTTCAAAATTTGTCTTTGGTTAATAAATGGAGCATTTTGTATATATGTTAAAAGTGCTTAACAATGAGAGCGAATATTATAATGCATGCTGGCTGAAAACTTGCTCAATATAATGGGCCGAATTATGCTCCTTGTATCTATTTTAGCTTTAATAGAAGTAAATACAAATGGTGCATATTCAGATAAAGTTACAAGATTTGTGGTTTCTTTGATAATTTCCCCAAAGAGAGCTAATTCGAACTGCACTCAATGCCCTCACTTTTTATGTGGACCATACTTTTAATACTTATCTAATATTATTTTTTAAAGTTAATATTACTAGATTCAGTTCATTACTTTCGTTATATATCGTAACGTAAAAAGCGATACTTGGTCTAGTACTCTCCCTGTAACAAGAAACAGGATTTTTTTTAAGATAAAAGAAACCTTCACAAGGCAAATTTTGTTTTGAAAGATTAGCAGTATTATCTCGTCTTTCATTTACTAAAGAAGGGGTAAAAAAGGAAATGATTTAACTCTGGCAGTATCGTTCGCGGCTTGCATCGTTTGGCTTGCTAAATCTAAATCCCACTGTGTTGTCTGTGAAGAAAATATTCGTAGCCTGCAGATTTGGGTCGAAAATATGTAAGCCATTGGTGTACTCAAAAAAAAAAAAGGGAGGCGGAGAATAAAGACCAAACAAGCTCGAGAGTAAACTTGTTTTTTTATTCACTCTTCGAAATTATCCTGGTTGGGGAGAATCGCATGGAACACCACACTTCCCCATCAAAGTGAATAGACTTTAGACTCGAATTGCTATTGGATTCGACTCTTCTTGCGACAAGCTATATCGGATAGTAGGCGGGAAGGGTCCCCAGCCGATCCGAACCGACAGCACTATTGAACCTCGTCCTAAACCGCCACTGCTGTGGTAGCACATCAGCACTTCAACTACCGATTATTCTCTTGAATACGAGGTATCTGACTTCCGGAAAAGAAAACCACCATTTTATCATGGACTTCTTTGATTTAATTAGCCTAAAAACAAGATATTCTTGTTTTTGGACCTGTTATCGTACTTGCACTAACGACTTCAGTTCATTACGGTCATTTAAAAACGAATCATTTCGTCTCCATCGAGAAATCCTTCTCTTTTAATTTTATCTATAAGAATCTACCAACCTGTCAAACTTGTTTTCAAAACTGTTTTATACTAGTATGCATGTACAAATACATATACATATATATATATATATATATATATATATATATATATACTTGCATATCCATTTACTATACAGTTTTGAAGGCGCGCTTTATATAACGGTTATCCTCGTAGGAAATATAATAGGTGAACTGAGTTCAAATTTTTTACCGAAGTTGTTTACATTTCCCTTCGAGGTAATGCTTTTGATAACGACGTGAATCCATTGTTTTTTTCGCTTTGTATGGGTTAAAAGTAGGGCAGTATGGTCAATTTAATCTTGGAATGACAACCAGTTTATGAGAACGAAAATGGTTCTACTACGCATAGTGGAAGGAATAGGTAAATACATGCAAATACTCTACGCCTATCTCCCTCCAATCGAATATGCAAATGGACCCACAAGCGTATGCATTCAAACGCTCTGGCGATTAGCTTACATGCTTACAGATAAGCTCTCACATACATCAATATGTATTATTGCATTTGAATATGTGCACTCGAGGAAAACGTTGGTTGGTTGGTTGTGTTTTACGGCATATCAACCCTTGTGGTTAATTTACTGCCTAATCCTGTTAATATGCATATATTTAATTTATATTAAATATATGCATATTAACAGGATTAGGCATGATTTGTAAAAGAATAGCTTTTAAGTTACAACTTTCATACGAACCAGAGCTCAGTTGTTCGCACACACTTATGTGGTTTTAACAATTGTTTCCCAGAAAGTGTTATATATGAATACAATTAAATTATCTCACGTATTGCTTTCTAAAACAAACACTTTGATTAATACACAGCTAAATTTGGCTTGTCAATGTGGTGTAATATTTAAGTCGATGAACAGTGGAAATGCACTTAGCGAATTCGAACTCCAGTTGCGCTATTACGTTCACTTTCGGACAAATACCTTCGGTAAAGGTAAGAGCCACCTTATCCTCCTAGCTATGGCTTAAATAGAATCTCTGCAGTTTTTCAAGAAAGATGGGTTTGGCTTTGAATAACCAACAAATGTTGATATACCATTAAACAAACAAATCCAGATGAATGTATTTCTATCTAACGCTAATAGATTTCTTCGTTAATATTGTTATATAATACTAATCCTTTAATTTACCATCAGTCATTTCTTTAGACTCAGTTAAATAGTTTTCAGTTCATAAAATGGTTAAATATTTCTATTTGATCAATTGTTGGCACCCTAACAAATACTACCACATCGGATCAGAGTGGACCTGAGAGCAATGGTAATAAAGGTGTACTCCATTTCCTAAACACCACTAGTTCCTCAGTACCAGACGGTTTAGTGTCATAAACAGGACACTCGTTTTTATGGGTATTACCCTTCTGCAAAGTTACAGTCGGTGTATTCTACAACCCTAGAGGGGAACGAGTTAATTGTGTGAGAGTATATTGATTTATTTGGTGAAATTTCAACTTCTGCTTATTCCTTTTTTTTTTTGCATCCTCAAAACAGAATTGCCCAGTCGGCTGGTGCTGTAGGATACACCGACTGCTTCTCTGCAGAGGGGTAAAACCCCACCCCAACGAGTGTGCTTGATCTGATAGTAAACAATCTAATGGCGACTTTCCAGTGATGCTAGGACTTTGGGGAATATGGAGTACCCCTTCATTGCCATTGCCCCCTGGTTCACTCTAGCCCGGAATGGTAGCAACTGATTGGGCCCTATCTCTGGGTTAAATAGAACTAAACTGCATAAATATGCTAAACTGAATTGTTTGAATTAAAACTGCTTCACTAAACTGAATAGCTTGAAATAAAAATATTTTTGACGATTAAACTGCGTACTTAGGCTAAACTGAATTGTTTGAAATGGAAATGTTTTTAATATCGAAACTGTACTAATGCAAAACTGAATTGTTTAATATTGAACTGTTTTGGCATTTAACTATATGTAAATAAAATCTATTCTTATACTTAACTGAATTTGCTGAATTAGAACTGTTTGAATAACGTGAATAGCTTGAAATGTAAATGTTTTTGACACTTAAATTATGCACTCATGCTAACCTGAATTGTTTGAGATAGAACTGATTATTTGTATAAAAATTGATTTGGCATTAAAAAAAACTTAAAAAGGTTGATATGCCATAAAACCCAAACAACTAACCAAACATCAAAACGGAAGGGGGACATACGGAAAAAAATATCCATGATATAAAGAGAGTAAAGCTGTTAGGAAAAATCAATAAATGATAAACATATTGAAAAGAGGTCAGTAATAAAATTGCATCAAGAGAGTTACTTTAACATAAGTGTTGCAATATTGCATGTTTACAAAAATGTTAATTCGCAGACCAATGTAGTTCAATTTACATTTAAGTTCAATGAGCGCTCCAAAAAGACAAAAAAAGACAGATACATAGACCATTATTAATTGTTTGGAAATGTGGTAGTTTTCAACTAAAAGTCTTTGGTAGGAAATAAGTAAAAAAAAAAAAAAGGCTTTCATTTCAATTGCTACTACACCAAGATGTAGAGGCGGCCGCAACTCCTTTCACTGGATTGCTCCATTTTACTTTTTATCCCTACCTAATAATGCTAAGTATTAAGCAAGGAGGTATCAAGCACCAATTTTTTTAATCTTTAGTATGACTCACCCTTGGATTTAACCCTCGGTCTTCCAGGCTCTTGGTGAACATTCTACCCACTAGTTCAATGGATCGGTAAGAAATATAAGTCATGAAATACCACTCATATATTCAAACACGTTTATGAAGGAACTCGAAATATTATTGGTTTCTTTATTTCTACGAAAGCATAAAATTGATTAAGGGATGAAAGTTACATCGTTGCTTAGAGCGAGTTTTCAGCAACAAAAATCCACTCACTCTATTTAGTAACAAATACAGGTGATTTATTTTTGCCAGCGATGATCAAATGAGTATGTCTTTCGATCATTAAAAACATTAGCACCAGCAATTTTACTTAAATTAAAAAATAATATTTTAGATCGGGTAATTATTATTCTTGTAAACTGCGGCATAGAAATTAATATGGAATATAAGACGACCTCAAGATTTTTTGCAACAAAATTCTAGTTTACATCTATAATTGCTGTGTTGGACGACCCTCAAACATACAGTCATCTTCTTACTTACCAAGTAAGCTTAAATGAGCTAACTTTTTTAGCAAAATCATATACTAAAACCTATCTACTTGCATCAAGATATTGACTATAATACCTTAATATGTATGTGGGTTATTAAGTATATTGTAGTAAATATTCGTTTTATTACAGAAATTCTAATAATTCATCTGTGGACCTACTGATGTTATATTGGCAAGATTAATTGTATACCATGTCTCAATGAACAAAAATCCAATTACTCCAATAAAATATTGATAGATTACATTTAGAACTAGTACATTAACCGGTTTCATTGGCCCAGCGGTTAGAGTGTTCGCCAATGGCCCGGGAGACCTGGGTTCAATCCCAGGTCGAGTCATACCAAAGACTTTAAAAATGGAACTTGATACCACCTTGCTTAACACTCAGCATTATAAGGTACGGTTCAAGGGTAAAGTGGAGCAATCCAGGGAATGGAGTAGCGCCCTCCCCTACACCTTGGTGTAGTAGCTATCGAAAAGGGAGCCTTCGGGTCACCCTCGACTATGGTCGCTAACTTTACTTACATATAGCATATTAAACCTCCCGGTAGTAAAACACTAGTTCAGTGGTGTATAATATAGTGCTCATATTATTTTTGATTTATATAACCGTTTCATTATTTTATATTAAACTTTGTATTAATTCATTAAATATAATCACCAAACACGAGTTTAAGTTGGTAATGTTTGTGGCAGGCTGCAATATTTTCGGGAAGTAGAGTATAGCGATTATTAAGAGTACTGTTCCACAGGTTGAAAAAAAAAGGTGGTGTGGATTTTTGCCCTGTCGATCCCTCATTATAAAGATATTTTTTGGCTTGATAGGTCGACGTGTACGCAGCAATTTACGGTGATCTAATTATCGTTAAAAATTTGACAAGAATTTTTTTTTTTTTTAATGAATATTGAAGATTCATTAGGAAACTGTACTTTTTAAAGAATATTTTCGAGTATTTTTCTCTTTCTTTATATAACTGGAATATACGGATAATACAAGTACAAAAACTTCCACTTTTTTTTTAGTTTAATTCTATTTTCAATAATCCAGCAGTTTTTAACTCAGAACTTCTTTTGAGGTATTTCGCTGTTTGTAACCTTCTGGAAATCCAACCTAACTCTTTATTCAACCAACACGGATAGATTATCTTCAAATTTCTTGTCATGTTTACGGTATATAGTATCGTTCAGTTCTTTGAAGTTAATCCGTCTTTTCAGCTGAACAACGAATATCTGAATTTTATTCTCCGTTCCACCCAGTCATTGAACTCAACAGACTTTAACCCAAGCTTTTTCTTACTAGGTTATGTATCCTATAGGAGCCTTAGAATGACCATAGCAATGCCCCAACAGCTATTACCACACTAGGGCAGAATGGACCGGGGAGTAATAACAATGAATAGGTACTCTACATACGCCGGAGCTCCTGAAATTAAGCCTCACCATCAGATACAGTTTTGTGTAATACTCAGGATATACTTTTCTTGGTGGGTCTTAACTCTCTGAATGGGATTCAGTCAATTTAATTTAAGCCACAGACGAAACGTTAAAGTATATTTGATTAAAAAGAAAAGACGATATGAAATAAGGTTAATATAAAAATAACTTAATATGAGAAAATGTTGATAGAGTTTATAAAAGAGTGGACGATATAAAGATTTTCCTACCAATATTTTATGCTACTGTTCTGTTCTGTTGAATCTATACAAAAACAAAGATATCGCACAGAGTAAAGAGGTCACTTAACCGGATATATATTTTATTTTAATAATGATAATAATAAAAATCAATTGGATTCATTTTACATCCAGGGATAGCGACCCACTTCCTGCAGATCAAGTCATGCAAATCTTGTCTGCAATTTTCAATCGGGTGATTATTTTTCTAATTTAATGATATTCGGACCATCCTTCGCATAGCTGTTGGTATTTTTGCCTCACGGTGATTTAGCCGGATTATTAGCTGAGCCTCGTCAAACGCACTCCTGAGCTGAATGTATTGTAGTTCCTTTAGTATCAAATATCAGTGAATTCAGACAACAGACAGGATAGCCGAGGACATACAAAATGGCCGCTCCTCGCTAGAAGTTTTCTCTTTAATGAACTTATTTTGTTCTCTTCCTCTTGAATCTATGCCAGATTTGATTTACCTATCGTTCAGTAAAATACGCTTCTCTCACTCTCTCTCTCTCTCTTTTTCTTTTATGCGCGGGCACACACACAGAAAAACACACCATTTATACATATATGCGGGTTTGTGTGCACATATGTGTGTTGGGGGTGGGTCTGTGTAAATTGATGCACTTTATAAACAGGGACGTAAATAGCGTTTGTATTGAACATAACATGGGCAGTTCCATGGATTATTGCTAAAATGGGAAATAGGTAGATAGAATCTAGGCACAGTTATAAATGAACAATTTCGATTATTTTTCGTAGTTAAACGCCGCATATATCTGTGTATATACATGAATACAGTTAAGTTTCTTTGTCGAATGGCATATGCATTATTTAATGCCAAAGTTATCCTTATAGAAGAACAGCAGTGGTACCATTTGAACCATAGGTGGGAGCGTAAGTCTAATGTCTGCAATAGGTTGATTGGTGTTCGAACTCGGTTTCTAAGATGTCGCTGTTAAGCACACTACCCTATATTCCATATATATATATATATATTCATCCACAGACAGACTGTTTCGTTATCTCACAACTCTTCTCTAGGGCTTGACACAGGAGATTCTCGAACCTGGGATCGAAACCCGGCTGACTCGTACGCCAACCGAAGATTCTACCGCACAGCTATGAGGGAACTAGCGTAAGCAAGACATTTTTTAAACGTTCAAGTATCACTTTTCTTTTGTTTACATATATGCGCTTAACAGCTACCGAGGAGCCCTGCTCTACGCGAGTGGCAACCGTTACTTCCATCGCTAGAGAGCTCAAACCCACGGGATTGGGGAACATATATTGATATCCACCGACAGACCGTTTCATTGTATCACGACTCTTCAGTGTGGCTCGGCATGTAAGTTTCTCGAATCTGGGATTGAAACCCGGCTGACATATAAGAAAGTGTTAATTTTGTAAAAAAAATATAAAATTCGAGAAGCTCTAATTTTAATATATGTATTCTTGTATTTATTGACCGTTCGGCTCCTTCGTTTCGGACACCTCATTTATCAAATTATTTGAGATGGAAGACGACATTATTTCAATTCTCTCTGATATACGAATTATCAAAATTCCAAAAAAATATCAGAAATATACTCCCTTTTAAATGATTGAAAATACCGTTTTTAATTAATAAGAATCATAAATATATCAATACACATTTTATCTTATTTGGATCCTTTCTAGATCTCATGAATAAGGAGATGAATTATATAAATCTTCAGTAAATATAAAGGTAGGTTGCAGTTGTCATTATATATTTGAGTAAAAATCAAAAATTACATGCACCAAGAATGTATTTACTTTAAACAATGCTGGATCATTTTTGACGTGCACAAATCTTTCTCATTGTTTACTCATCTTCGACAAAAATGCTTCCACTAAAAATACATTCGCAACTGCTGATTATTCAGTTCCAATGCACTCACATATTAGTGCATGAATATACATAGCCTCTACATTGTTATATATTTTACGCAAAGATCTTTCCACAGAAAACATATATTATCTAGATATAAAGCAAGGAAAACTGCTTTTAACTTTCTTCTAATGGGCACCGTATTTGGGTATATTAATGCTCTAACTTTAATTAAATTTCTTACAAAAATAGACAGTAAAGTTTGTTCTTTATCCACACAATGTTCATTCAAGTTAAAATAATTGAATATCTCGGACTATCTTATTCAACATTTACACTCTTTTTCAATATATATATATATATATATATACGCACAAACACTCTAACACACAAAACACGCACACACACACACACACACATATATATATATATATATATATATAGTAAGTGAAATTGCTGACATTATTCAATGGTGACTCGAAGGTTCCCTTTTCAGTAACTACCAAACAAAGGTGGTACACTTTACCCTTGATCCTTACCTCAAAATGCTGAATAATTAGCAAGGCGGCATCAAGTACGATTTTTGAGTCTTTGGTATGATATATATATATATATATATATATATATATATATATATATATATATATATATATATATATAAGAGAGAGAGAGAGATTTCTGTATGAAAGAAATATAAATTGTTAATTGTAACTGAAATAAAAATACCGCTTTATAAGTTTCACAGATTTAAGTAATGGGTAAAAAATTCTTTCATACTTTTCTAGTTTAATAAGAAGCGGTTATTATTTGCCAAAATATGTTAATCAGTACTCTTCTTTCTGGGTAAAGTGAAGCCCTTTTTTCACGTTTATAAATTCATACACTCATATATATATATATATATATATATGATCGCTTCGCCTTACTTATTCATCAGATCCAACAAGAAAATACGATAGATAGATAGATAGATGTGTGCGTATTTATGTGAATATTTATGGTTTTTTTTTAATCTGTTTCTTAAAAACCAGAAAGAATGTTCGTAGTCAAATTTTAAAATTATCCATTGGACTATTTCTGATTCAACATAATTTCCTTCCTTTTCAGGTGGACGTGTGCTACCATAAAAAAAAGATAAGCTATGCTCTTCTTTCGTATATATTTATATTTTCATGTATGGTAACGATCTTAAAAGAACAGAATAAAGCAGCTTAATTCACAAAGTAATAACCATAATTAATAAATGTTTATTAACCTGATACTTTTTGCAATCACAAAAAGATGTCATTTCAATACCAAAAGAAGAATAGAGTGACAGAGGGAAGACATCAGAGCTGGGAATGATATGGCAATTGAACACGCAGCGTAAGTTTTGGCATTCTTAATTTCGGAGAATGACTGTTCACATCTAAATATAATGGCAAACATGCTCACGACTTGTTGGGTGGGGATGATATGACTGGGGTATAATCTAGATTGTATGGAATTGATTTATAAATGGTTCGAAGATTGACTGATTGATTTTATCAGTATTTCAAGTCGTCAAAGTACATCTTATGCAGAGGAGTTTGGAAATCACATTGATTTATAAATACGTAAAATGAAGTTGTCTACTTTAGTCGAGGGTGACTCGAAAGCTCCCTTTTTCAATAGCTGCAACACAGTGATGTTTTGTAAAGGGTGCTACTCCATTCCCTAGATTACTCCACTTTACCTTATAATGCTGAGTGTTAAGGAAGACGGTACCAAAAACGATTTTTTGAGTTTCTGCGATGTACTCGACTTGGGATTGAAACCTGGTCTCCCGGATCATTGGCGTACTCTCTGTTCATTCGGCCAATATATATTTTTTCTGTAAATACATGCTTTTGGCATCAAATACTAAAATCTTTTAAACACATTTATTTGACCTATTTTTTAGACAATACAATATACTAACAATCTGTATCAGAACGAATCTAGGAGTAATGGCAATGAAGAGGTACTTCACACTTTTTTTATTTCCACAAATGGAGTCTTACCTTTAGTTGAGTAACATAAAAGATTAGGGTAACATAAAATATTAAACAGCGGAAAAAAACGTGAGGCATATCAGTTGAAACTGTCATTTTATGAAGCCAAAGCCAAATGAAAGGATAGCTCTGAATGGATGGTTTCAATCAGCTGACCAAAAGGTTCAAGATGTTAGAAATAAGTTAATTAGTCAGTGAGAATCGCTGGACTAAAACTGACGAATTTCCCTCATGTTTAATCAGGACCCTATTTCCTTTCATGAGTTATTCCCCCAACTACAGATAATGCAGTCAGCGTATTTTTAGCACTGTTGACGGGACAGTTATATAACATGAGAGAATTTTTGAGTAAGTATTTTGGATTTCAATTCTTTTGCACACGGATAATCAATGATATCCATCTGCAAGTTTAATGATGTCTCGTGATACTCTACATCAAATAGTGAAGAGAAAATTTTGTAAGTTAGTTGTAAAGTCACTCAGACAGACCGAGAATGCAGCGTGTGACCTATGGGCCTTAGTTTGGGGACACCTGATATTAACAGACGATTGTCTAATGGTTAGTGTGTTCGCCAAAGGGTCCGGCTGACCTGAGTTCAATCCCATGCTGTGTCATACAAAAGACTCAAAAAGGGTAATTGATGCTACCTTGCTTAACACTCAGCATTATCATATTTACCCAACCCCTCCGCTCGGGCAGGATATGACACATGGTTTAATTTTTAAAGCGGAGTTTAACAGGTTTGAATTCAGAGTTTTCCTCCTCCTCCTAGACTAGTTGCCTCACCAAAGCTGAAGAACCTAGTCTGCCCTACTATTTACCCATAGCTGGAGGGAGGATAATTGGATTCATAACTTTTCCCAAGGGTATTAGTGCTATGTGAAATGCAATCAGTCCCGGATTTGAACTCGTATCGCCGTGTCCAATTCCTGCGACGATGACCATTACACCACGGGCACCTCCTTAACACCACGGGCACCACCTAAAACACTCAGCCTTATAAGGTAAGGATCAAGGTGAAGTGGGGCAATCCAGGGAAATTAATAGCGCCCTTCTCTACGCCTCGGTGTAGTAGCTATCGAAAAGGGAGCCTTCGGGTGTCCCTCGACTACAGTCACCAACTTTACTTTTACTTATAATTGAAGTAAGCGCATTGAGAAGGCTAGATTCACTCTTGAAACCACTGTTCTACGGAATTCTTTTACACAATGAAGCTTCTATGGCAAAAATATATATTAGAAAAGTATAATCGAATATGCCGTGGAAAAAACGAACAAAGAAACCAAAAAAGGTAAAATATTGAGTTAATCCGTACTGAAATAGTCAAAACAAAACAAGACATCCGTCGGCTTTAAAAGCTTAGAATGGCAACAGTCCAGAAAAGTAAGAAGGAATTTTATCATCTAAATAAATAAAATGACAAACAGAAAGATTAAACCATAAAAGAAACCAAAAGTATACGTGTTAATAAAACGATAGGAAAAAAATAAACTCTCCTAAAGAAAGAAAAGTCAAATAAAATCTGACGAAAAATAGAAGATTCAAGACAACGATGTTGAATATTCATGGTTTTTAATACAAGGTCCGTACTTGGAACGCAGTTTAATGGCTCAATTTCAATAAATTAAAACACAACATTATGCCATTTCTATGAAGCCTGCATCTGTTATATCTGAGAGAATTTAGCCGTGTATCCTGAGAAAAAAAAAATCTTTTTTATTACCAGATCATGAACACTGTCAAATACTGACAAGCAATAAATAAAAGTGAAAATAAAATGCTGATTTCACTGCATCTTTTAATACTAATAACTATCAACTGGACTGAAGGTTAAAATAACCATATATATCTCCAACGCCAGCAGCAAAAAACAGATTACCACGTTCAAGCAAAAAGAATATATTGTTAGGAAACTGTTGCATCCTTAAATAAATGGTAGCAGGGAGCGAATGTATATATATATATATATATATATATATATATATATATATATATAGAGAGAGAGAGAGAGAGTGAGTGGAAAAATAACAAGTTATTAGAGTTTAAGATCTCTTCCTATACACTTGGTGCAATAAGATATAATTGATCAAACACACGTGACCAGTCAATGTGACTAAATAAAAGGCGGAAGTGAGAGTAGGGTTTTCTGGAAACCCAATTCACACACACACACACACACACACACACAAATATATATATATATATATATATATAAATGGTTTCGTTATTTGATCTGCTTAATCATTTGGTTGCTGGGGTGCGAGCAGAAAAACGTTTCTATGTACGAAGAACGAAACCTAGATAGTAAGTGATATAATTCTTCAAAAATACGAATAAGTTAGCTCTTACATGGTGTATACTCTTCCTTTCTTTTTGCTTCAACAACAACGAAGACTAAACGAAGCAAATAAAGGAACAACAATGTCCGAACATTAATATGACTTTTGTTTTTGCGTTGTTCCCTGTAAATCCGACGGTTAGTCCTTACCGATAGTCATCGCAATAAATATTTATCTCCCTTAGAGCAAAAGCTTGTCAGTTACGGACCAAACATTATAGAAAGGCATTATCGACCTCCTTTTACCACTGATTTTAACCTATAGATACATTGCTTCTGACCCGGACTGAGAACACTAAGGCTATATGGCCACCTTACCTTCTCTTGATAAGTAAACCTTCGGCTATTTTGCATTCTTTCTACAAACTATTTCTTCATGGAGCCACATGTGTATAATTATTGCTGAGGAGACAGCTTTGTGTATTCTTTATAATTCCACCAGCATGTATATTGAAAATACAAAATATTAAATGTCCATGTATGTGTGACTCTGTTTTGTTTTTCCTTCCGTTTGGTTTAGTGTAAGTATATCATAGATATACTAATGCAAATATTGATCCTTGGAGAGTGAGGACTCGACTAAATATCTTCTCTGCCACAAAGCAGATGTATACCAGTATTTGGATTTTCAAAGAAGGAAATATATCTACATATATATAAGTGTTGGGGTCTCTCCCCTAGAGATGGAGTCGCCGTCATGTGAGACATACCGGCGAAGGTCTCTTCTGTGCGGACTCGGCAAGCCGTCACCAAGAACGGATGTAATGTTCATGATTGTGTTATGCTCAGCAGAGGTTTCTCCCAGCTATCTTTTATATATGTACTATTTTCCTTCAATATATTTTTATCACTAATTTCCGAGACGTGTTATCATTTAAACCTCCCCATGACCATAACAATAAGTAAAAAGTGAGTAAAATTGGAGATCACAGTCGAGGGCGATCCGAAGGCTCCCTTTTCAATAGCTAATGCACCGAAATGTAGGAGCGAGTGTTACTCCTTTCTTGTGTACCCTTGATCTGTACCTTATAATACCGAGTATTAAGCAAGGAGGTATCCAGTATCGTTTTTTTTTTTAGTTTTTGGTATGACTCGACCACTGATTGTACCCCGGTCTCCTGACCCATTGGCAAGCACTCTATCTATGAAGCCAATGAGCCGATATATATATATATATATATATATATATATATATATATATATATATATATATATATATATATATATATATATATATATATATATATATATATATATATATATATATATATATATATATATTAAAGTTGTACATGCATATTTCTTGTGAATGATAAGATTATTCAGAATCGAGAATTGGTCGCGGTTTATAACAGCCCATATCACTAAAATTTCTTTTGTGTTTAAATGTAACCTAACTCTGAAGTGATTTATTCTCGCATTTACGTAAAAGACGAATATTGGCTGTGCCAATGAATGATGTTAAATATTTTCTCTGTCCTCCTTCGTTACTTGAATTCAAGAACAGGTCGAAATACTAATGACGACATTCTCAGATTACTTTTTCAAACTTACGGTGTAGCGACAGTAAACACAGACAATATTGAATGGATCAGTACTGACCCATTTCAGATGTAATGTAACTTCGGGGCTTGAACTCACGTGACCTGGAATCTCTTGGGGACATTTCAGAATTAACTGAACTTAGTTTCAAACATGTCAACGGTGAGCTGAGACGTCCATGACTTGGACATAGACAGAAGCGAGGCAGTATCTTCCCAAGAGAGGAGACTCCAGACAACATGACACGGACTAGCGAACTTAAAACCTGGCAATAAATACTCTGGCTGAAGCATTTGTATGTATATATTTGTATGCATGTGTTTGTGTAGACAGTTGAAGCTTTTTACTGAATAAATATATGATTCTACGCGCGAATCAATATAGAGAATGATCGCACCTAATTAGACAAAACATTACTAGGGTCAGAAAAACTATACTTTCTCGTGTACTTATAAGATATTGTATGTCTCCAATATTACAGAAATTTACATATATCTCTCTTCTTACGTAGCTTAATGGTAAAAAGTGAAGTATATATTCTATACTAAATAACTTCAAACTCCTTGAACTCTAATGGCTTTCAATAGGGGTCAGTCGTTGAATCATTTATTAAATTAACTATTAGCACTCCATGTCTATTGGTTTCTTTACCTCAGCACTTGTCCCAGCAATCTGCTTTCATTCACTAAAACGTCTGTGTTAATTCAACTTAATATATTCAGGATTTTACTGCATAAGTATTTTTTTATAATAAATAAGTCCAATTAAGATTAATTGCTATCCAAGAAAATAGCAATTAGTTAATGCCTTAACGCTTTTCCCAAGCAACTGCTTCCTTCCTTGCTTTCTTAATGTCAGTATTTCAGTTTGAAATAATTATCCAACATATGCAAGAAAAAATTAAACTATGTTTCACAATTGATAAAGAATGAACCAATCTCTTTTTTCAAAAGTGGTAAGTTTGGATTTTGTAAACATGATTGAATTTTAAAAAAAAAGATGAGTCATGGATCTGCATATGAAATACATAGGAGAGGTATCGATATTATATGGAAAATACCTGAATTCACCTAGCAAACCAATTGGAATGTTAATATTTCCTAAATGATCCTGATTCCAATTTCCAGCTACCAGAACGATTGTTAGTGTACTGGTCTCTCAAAACAGGGATTATAGATATGATATCATGTTGTATTAAGTTTAATTACTCACAAAAAAGTATTATCATATTTCTAGCTGACGAAGAAATATAAATTTTGAGAAGGGTTTTGATATAGGAGAAATGAATTACATCTTAAAATATTATAGGTAACTTAGCTTTACAATTTAATACACGTAGATACAAGTAGACACAGGTGTTCAAATCCATGTAAAAAAACAAACAAAAGCAAGTAAACAACTTAAAATATTTGTACGACACAAAAGCTTCATTAATCTTCCATAATTTTGAATTAGTAGTGCATTATATTGAATATTTAAATTATTATAATCTTAAATTATTATCATCATTATCATCATGTCATGCTGCTAACACGAATCCCCCCTCTATCTATCTATCTATCTATCTTGCCATTTGTCCCTAACATCCGTAGCTCCAGGCTGGTCTTCTAGACTACACACTACGTCCGAACAGAGCTGATGTAGATAGGTTGTAGTTGGTCGTCTATGCCTTAACTAGAGGTATATTGGTGTCTTTTCAGTGGTTGAGACGATGTTTCCGAGGGACATGAACTTGTCCACTAGTTTCAAAGAACCACAATTTAGGGTGGAGATGTCTCCTTTTTGATTAAAACACATGTACTCTGTTTTGTCTGCATTCAGATAAAGGCCAATGGCACCTGGTACCTGCTCCATACACTGCAGCAGAGATTTGGCTCAGGTCGTTGTATTTATCAGAAACGCTATGCCATCTGCGTAGACTACCACCACATTAGTTTGTTTTGGATATCGTCTGCTTCTTACTTTTTTTTTAGTTTCAAGCCACTTTCTTTTATCAGATCAATCACCGTTCGAGGTACATAGTCTGGGCAGATGATGAATAGAATTGGGGCTAATACATCACTTTGAAGAACGCCTGCAACAATGTCAGCGAGTCCATGTTTCCATCTGGTGAGCGAAAGTTTACTTTCGAGTTTTATAGAGCTTCATCATGGCCGTAACAATTTTTTTTTGGGGAAACCATTCGCTAGAATTATTTGCTCCATCTTCCCTATGTGTATGAAGTCAAATGCCTTGGAGAAAGCTACAAATAAGAGTGTCGATTTGAGGTTTCTTTATACGAGCCCCTTCTAAAATTCAACGGATTGTCAGAATCTGTGATGTTGTGGACCAGTTTCTCCGAAAACCATTTTTTTTTCTTACTAAGAATTTTCTCAATTTTTTGTTCCCTGTGGTTGAGTTGCAGAGCAACTTGATATTCGATAAGATTCCATCTATGGGCCGAAGAGATCTGTTTAAAAATTATTACAGTTCTTGTTGGTTTCTTTGTTTCAATGACACATCAACCTTTATGGGACATTTTATGACGAACTCGTCCTTGTTGAAGGATATTAGTGATTAGGGATATCCGTGCTACCAGCGCGATATGATGATGATGATGATTTAACCCTTGATAATATGAAGCTATATGATTTGGTAGAAATACTTAACAACATGAAGATATATGATTATACAAGTAAAAACTGCAATGAAAAAAGAAAAACAATTGAAAATATAGTTATGACAACAACGAAACATACGAATGAATAAAATGACTGCTTTACAACAGGACATACTTGTCTTCTGACCACTGACCGTGGCAGCGTCGGACACATCAGTTTGTTATATACGTTAAAACTAACCCTTTAATCGCTGTTGAGAAATCCTTATTGTTCTTTTTTATCATCTATTATAATCTGTTGACCTCTCAATCTTGTTTAGCTATCTTTTTGTTACCCCGACGCCGACAACTACAACTGAACATACATAAAAGTACATACATATAGAGATACATATGCCCTACCAATGCTCACAAATGCATAGAGCATTCAATAAGTTTCCAGACTATTTTTTTGCAAGCATTTAAAATTGTTGTAGATTCTTAAAAATTCAGTATCTTCTTGCTGTACATGATATCAGATAAATGACCAATTTTTATGATTTCAGGTTCAAATGAACAGCTACAACAGGAACTGGAATGCAACCTACTAAAGCTGATGAATTTCAAAAATAATGAGGACACTTAGAAGAACGATATGCAATAAAATTCTGTTTTAAACATGGAAAAATGCCACAGAAACCTGTGGAATGCTTCAGACTGCTTTTGGACCATCTTGCATGAATCGAGCATCAGTTTTTGAGTGGCAGAAGAGATTCAAGGAAGGCAGGGAGTCTGTGAGGGATGATGAGAGGTGTGGGAGGAGTAAGGAAGACAATACACCAGAGTCGATTGGCCAAAAGTTTAGGGTAAGGGTTATTATGTTGAGCTTTTAAGGGAGTTCAGGAAGAGATTCCGCCGGAAGAGGCCAACACTCTTCAAATCGGGTCAGTGGCATTTCCACCAGGACAATGCACCAGTCCACGACTCCATCCTTGTCACAGACTATTTGACCAAGATGGGCATCAAGACAGTTCGTCACCCTCCCTATAGTTCAGAGCTTGCCCCCTGTGACTTTTGGTTATTCCCTAAACTCGAGATGAAAGAGGCTGTGATGAAGAAGTTGTTGGAACAGTACAACTAGTGCATTGCAGCCGGAGGGGATTATTTCGAAGGGGACTAGAGTTTTAAATGTATACTATCAATACGATAAAAGTCTGGAAACTTATTTAATGATCCTCGTAGTACACAACTGAACTCGCATATTAATATCCACTGCGCCTACACCCAGTCGGCTGGGGCTGTACAATATATCGACTGCAAGACCCCCCCCCAACAGGTGTCCTGGATATGATACTAAACAATTTGATCGTGAGGTTCCAGTGATGCTGGGGCTTTGAAGAATGCGGAGCACCCCTTCATTGTCATTGGTGTCAGGTTCACTCTGGCCCAGAATGGTAGCACCTGATTGGGCCATATCTATTGATTAGATAAAAGTAAACTGAGGACTTATGCTAAAATCAATTCTTTGAAGTAGAACTGTTTCCCTAAACTGAATAGCTTGAAATAGAAATGTTTTCGACAATTAAATTGTGTCCTTACATTTAAACAGCGTGCTTACGGTCAACTAGATTGTTTGAAATGGAAATGTTTTTGACATTGAAAGTGTGCTTACACTAAACTGAATTATTATATAAAGAACTTTTTTGACATTTAACTGTGTGTAAACAAAATATGTGCTTATAATAGACTGAATTAGCTGAATCAGGACTGTTTGATTAAACTGAGTTGTTTGAAGTAGAAATGTTTTTGACTATTAAACTGTGTACTCATGCTAAACTGAATTGTTTGAAAGAGAACTGAATATTTGCATGAAAATGGATTTGGCGTTAAAAAACCTACAAATGTTGATATGCCATAAAACCCAACGAACCAACGGACCAACCATTCCACCTATTGGTATACATTATCAGAGAAACATATTTACACCCAGGTGCAAATTCATTACTGCAACTAATTATGTGTACCCAGGAATAGAAGAGCTTATAATGTCATATATGGAGCTTATATTTACTATATTTACTATATTCGATACGCGCTATTCTTTTCTGTCGTAGAACTAACTAATGACCCGCGTGATTTACTAATAAAAAATAAGGAAAATATGGAAGAAAATACTTGCTAAAATCAATTATATGAATGCTCTAAAGAAATACATTATTTTTAGCCAAGAGTTGAACATTTCATTATAGTCAGAAGACATTGCCAAATATCTTTAAAATAAAATGTTAAGATTGTATCTATAATTGAGTATCTCTTGACGCAACAAATTGGAGCGTAAAATGATATCGAACCTTCTTTGAGTAGATTTTAATGTTATTAATCACACTCTATGGAAGTGATTCATGTTCTAAAGATGTATTAATTGTTTTTTGAAATAGTAGCCGTTTTGATATTTGCGTCATTAATCATATCTGATTAAAAAAAAAATGCAATGATGATTTAAGTGAAATAGTCACCGGTTTCTTCATCTTAGTTGTTAATGAAGTAATTAACAGGGGCACAACGCAGAACTCTGTTTCTTTAATTGGCTGATAATTTATACTATATCAACCCCTGTGGTTTATTTAATACTTTATCCTTTATACATATAGGGGACTTATAGGCGAATAGATTAAAGGTAACTTAATTTTTAAACGAACTTTTGGAGTTCATTTTTCTGCGCATAGTTAAATAGTTTCAAGTATTTATATCTAATATTCGAGAAATACATCAGAAGGTACTGGTGAAAAAAGGAAGACTAAAAAATGTCAACACAGAATAAAACAATACGGAGAAAATAGGACATTCCAAAACAATGAAAGAAAATTCTACCACCATAATTTACGAAGACATAGCAACAACCGGATGACAAGGAAACCAAGAATATTTGGAGCAGAATATGGGAACTTAAGAGAAAAGCCGGATAGATACCCAACACACACACACACACACACACACACACACACACACACACACACACACACACATATATATATATATATATACATATATATATATATTTCACATAGCGCTAATAAACTGGATAAAGGTCAGCATCCAGATATTTTTCCTGCACTAATCGGTAAATATTTGGTTAGATTGAATTCTTAAGTTTTTCTATTGCGGCCTGTCTAGCAGAAGAAAGCTCTTAATTAAAACCGGCTAAACTCCATTTTGTGTCATACATGAGCGGGCGCGAACACATACATACACAAATACATACGAGGTGCATACGATAAGTTTCCAGATCTTTTTCTTATGGGGATTTAAAATTGGCGTAGACTCTTGAACATTCACTATGTTGTTGCTATACATCTTATGAGATGACTGACAAATTAATAAAAATCTAATGATAAAATTAATTTGCAAATGATTGAACTCTTCTATTTGACTATTACTACCACACTTATCAGAGTGGATGTTTGTGTAATGGCAATGAAAGGTTTATCCAGATTCTCCAATGCTCCAGGACTGAAACCTCACCATCAGTAGCAGATTAGCTTCATACCTAGAATACACGGATGATAGGTAGGGATGTTACCACTTGGTATTGTTTATGCTAGGGTATTTTCTAATTTTAAATTTACTTTAATATACTTTTAATTTCCTTTGCTATTTTTACAAAAAAGATTGCTCGATACTCGTAACAGAACATATATATCAAAAGAATAAATCAATTCCTACCATCCTTGACAAATTGACAATATTTGAACACTTCCTTCATTTCAGAAAAATGGTCTTAATCTATTTATTCATTCACCGGTTTAAATCACCATCTAATTGTCATTTATTTGTTTGTAATTTTGTTTTTGTTAAATACTAATATTAACCACATTTTGATGAACGAAATGTATTCTAATTACTCTCTGAAATATATTTATACGCTTCGTCGTAATGTGTTTCATATAAAGATTGCATTTCCCCCAGTATTTGAAACTTGTGTTTGGTTTGGTTTGGTTTGGTTTGGTTTGGTTTGGTTTGGTTTCTTTGTTTAATTGCATGTCAACCTCTGTGGGTTATTTAATGCAAAAGCCATCCTTTTAAAAGAACGGCAGTAATGCTATTTAGCCCACAACTGGTAGGATATGGGGGTTCATACCGTTCCTTAGGTTATTTGTCCGAAAGTGTACGCAATTGCTCGAATGGTGTTCGAACTCGATTTCTATGATTTTGCAGGGCATCGATGTAACCATTACACCTCGAGGAGATCAAAAAAAAATTTTTTAACAATGGAACTGACATGGGAATATGAGATACCACACTATATTTGGTTATATTCTGGCCATAGTCTGAGCACTTTAGTGATTTAATAAGAACGTTTTTAAAATGATATTTCACACACACACATACTGCCTCTCTCTCTTTATCTCTCTCTCTCTCTCTATCTATCTATCTATATATATATATATATATATATATATATATATATATATATATATATATATATAATTAGAATAAATACACACATTTTTGAATAAAATGTAAAAGTGAGGGAAACGTGTCATAGTGGCGAAATCCTAGGAAACGAGTTCGAAATCCAATTGTGATATTTACATCACCTTTTTTACTGATGCTCTAAGGAAAGGTATAATCTACCCCTACCCCTAACCCTGATGTTGGTTGATTAGTAGTGCACTGATATTATTCTTCTATAAAAACGACTTTGGTATTAAATAACCCAATGAAATTAGAATATCGTCAAACAAAAAAGAAACCAAACCAAACCAAACCTAACCAAAATGAGTTAAGTAGGTCAGACTTAGTTATCTCCCATTGTTTAGACAACCATTCAAGGCAAAAAAAAAAAAAATCGATTCAAACCAGCTGCACTCTCTTTAAACATTTTCTTAATGTCTCATCGAATCGGTGGTGGAGGGGTTGAGTAAATACATAATAGCAGTGTAAATTAAATAAGTCTCTCAGTTCTTCTAAAAAGATTTTCGAATTTTCAAAGTAAAAATGCAGAAATATGCCAACGTCCTATGAGAATCCAAAAATAAGTTATGGCCTAGAAATCAAGTTTCCTTGATTTATTCAATGACAAATAGAGGTAGAAAATTGATATACTTAATTACAGTGAATTATGATTTTTATTTTAGTTTTGGTTTGGTTTGATGGCATATTTACCACGGTAGATTATTTAATGCCAAACACTGTTTTTGAATATTCATTAGATATATATGAATTTTAAACACATTTTGTTCATAACATTCTTAAACGAGCCTGTGTTCTTTTTTGCATTTAGTTAAATGTTTTCAATTATTACTATATAACAGTCACAATTTAACATGTCATTTGTTTGCACACAAAGTTTGTTTTATTTGACTCAGAAAATACACAGCCAGGTGCTACTACTCCGGGTTATAGTTGACCTGGGAGCAGTGGTAATGAAGAGGTACAACACATTTCCCAAAGTTTAAAGAGCCTCACCATCAGATTATTTAGTGTCATATCCATGAAAATCGTGGCGATTTTTCTGACTCCTCATTAGAAAAGCTGTCGGTGTATTCTTCACCCCAACCTCCCTGGCTTAGTTGGGTATTTTTTGTGTGATTTGTTTTATTTTTCTCCCATAGTTTATTAAATATCAAGCAAATATTTCACTCATAATTATTCACTGAATTGTGGAAAGTTAAGAAAAGATATTTTATTGAAAGAAACAAATGAATATACAAAATTTAAAGAAAAGTAATTAAATATTTACTAAGATTTTTAAAACTTTCCAAAGAAAACCTTTTTTTTTTGGTTAAGATTTATATAAGGAAGAGTTATGATTTATTGTTATCCGTATTGTCATATCTTTTAACATATTTTTTTCCTGTTCACATATATTTTTAACAATAATTTGAATGAGAGAAAACCAAATTGTTTAAGATGTCAAGCTGGGTGATTCTTTTAAGTTATATCGAACACAATCTCGCACCTCAGCGTGAACGAATTGTTCGCAAGCTCTTCTTACTGACATCATTATTATTTTTTCATTTGTTTGCTAGACAAATACGACTGGAAGCAACTGAAGAAGTTGAGTTTGCTCACAATATTTTACATTTGAGACAGTCGTTAACTTTTATCTAAGATTTATGAGGGGAAAAAATAGAGCAATATGACAACTGTATTATTTTTATGGTTGCCACATAAACATATTTTTTTGCTTATAGAATATTTTAAAATCTGTTCACAGCATTTAAAATTTCCCGTGAGGCATTTTCAATTTTCGTGAATATTTTAAGGTCATTAATTACAGATTTGTGGTTAGAAATATGAACGATGTTCAAATTACAAAAGCAAATTTGCATCTGGTAGATTTTTTCGAATATATATATATATATATATATATATATATATAAGAAGCAAAAGGTACCCCGCAAAAACAATCACGGACGCCGACTACGCTGATGACTTGGCGTTACTAGCGAATACGCCTAATCAAGCAGAGACACTACTACATAGTCTGGAACGAGCTGCAGCCGGCATTGGCCTACATGTCAATGCAAACAAAACCGAATATATGTGTTACAACCAAACAGGCAACATTGCCACACTAGACGGAGCCTCTCTGAAACTAGTCGACAAATTCACCTACCTGGGAAGCAGCGTCTCATCAGCCGAGAAGGACATCGACACACGACTGACGAAGGCATGGACAGCTATCGATAGGCTCTCGATCATATGGAAGTCGGACCTAACAGATAAAATGAAACGCAGTTTCTTCCAGGCAGCGGTTGTGTCGATACTGCTATATGGATGTACCACATGGACGCTTACGAAGCGGCTGGAGAGGAGGCTGGACGGAAATTACACAAGAATGTTGAGAGCAGTATTAAACAAGTCCTGGCGACAACACCCCACGAGACTCCAACTATACGGACACTTGCCCCCCATCACAAAAACTATACAAGTTCGACGAACCAGACACGCGGGACACTGCTGGAGAAGCAAGGACGAGCTCATAAGCGATGTACTCCTGTGGACCCCCACTCATGGATGTGCAAGTGTGGGACGACCAGCACGAACTTACATACAGCAGCTATGTGAGGACACGGGTTGTAATCCTGAAGACCTGCCGGAGGCGATGAGTGATAGGGAGAAATGGCGAGAGACGGTCAGGGATATCCGCGCAGACGGCGCGACATGATGATGATGATATATACATGGTAATGTCTATGACTCAGGGTTCCATTCATTTTGCATTCGTCAGAGTGAAGGTTTTCAAAAAAGAAGACCGATTAGTATGGTTAATTTTTTTTCGGAAAGTGGGGGTTACTTGTGTGTATGCGTGCCTAAGTGTGTGTTCTTATGTGCCTACGTTTGTGTGCTATTAAATTTATATGTTTGTGTATGTACGGTTACTGGTGCGTACATATTTACGTACGTTTGTATGTATGCCGGAATGCATCTTTACATATATACGCATATTTCCGCTATCTGTTTTTGAGAAGGAGTGAGACGAAAGTAGGGAGTGTGATAAGGGAAGAATAAGTGAGTGATGGAGTGAGAAAAAGGTTGTTGCAATCAGAATGATTTCAATTTCTTTTTCTTTAATCCTATCGAGCATAATGGTAGCCAAAGTTTTATTTGAAATGAATATGAAAGTTTTGCAGTGAATTTTGTTGTGTGATGGTGATGATTAAAATTGAAATTATCATCACGTTACTTTATATATATATATAAGCAGTGTTGGTTGGCACTAATTCCCTGGGTCTGGTATAGCCACAATATACCACCCAGGATAAAAATGTTCAATCTCAATATCACAAAACGTGAGACCCAGGCAACAGGCTTGGGTTTCATGATCGGAAGGTGCTCTCCTGATAGCCAATATGGGAGAGCCGATTGTCATCCTGCGAATGTTGGCTGCTCTTTTTTCAGGTACGTGAATGACGATATTAGCAACCAAAACGACCAAAGACCAAAATGCAAAGCATGGACCATGGAAGACAATGATCTTGCCCTACACTGCTATTTTAGGAGCAACCCTTCACAAAGAGGGTATATGAAAAGAATGATAGAGATCTGGAAAAAATGTGGTAGTTTTCAAATTACAAGCCAAAGGCTTGCCGATCAAGTTAGAACAATAATAAAAAAGGATGGTTTTCTGAAATGAAATTCTAGAAATACACCAGAAAACACAGACGCAAGACAGTACAATTCCAAACACAACAAGTGGGGCCAACCAAAAAACAACATATCGGAAATGAACAGCCAACTCTTGAAAATGAATACGCCACAGTACCAAGTAAACCTAGTGAAACACTATCACAAGAATAGACAAATCCAGAAAATCGAAAATAAATTATGAACAGTGTGAAGACCACCCTTCCATCATTACGAAACATAGAATGGAGAGCACTTAAAACTGAATAAATCAAATGCTACCAAACATATCAACAAATAATATATCTGAGTTAAATGATCTAATCTATGCAGGGGCGAAATTAGTGTGTGAGAGAATTGGAGTCACCTCAAAAAGTAGGAAGAAACAGTCTAAACCAGAATGGGAAGTTCGACTGGAAATCCAGATAAAAAATCTACGAAAACAAGCTAAAATGTTAAAACAAAAAGATACTAGAATATGTGGGAAAAGAATGGAAAAAACAACACGAGAAGAAATAACAGTACATATTGAGGAAATAAACCAGAAGGTTCTAGCGAAAGAAGGGAGACTAAAGAGATATCGACCGAGGGTAAAACAATATAGACAAAACAGGACATTCAAAAACAACGAAAGAAAATTTTTTCATTAATTGGGAGGGCATGAGATAAAAACATACCAACAACCAGACGCCAGAGAAGCCGAACGATTTTGGACGAAAATATGGCAACCGAAAAAGCATAACAAAAAGGCTAAATGGATAAACGATATGACAAGAGAACTAGAAGAACACGAGGAAGGCCCCAAAGCGGAAATACTCATGGAATTACTCAAAAAGACACTAAAAAAGATATCAAACTGGAGAACGCCAGGACATGATGGAAGACATGGATTCTGGTTCAAGAAATTCACCTCCGTCCACGACAGACTAGCACTAGAAATGAACAGATGCCTACAAGGTGCACAAGTACCTGACTGGATGACAAAAGGAAAGACCACATTGATCCAAAAGGACCCAAGTAAAGGAACTGCTCCAAACAACTATAGACCCATAACTTGTTTACCAATGATGCGGAAAATATTAACAGCACAAATAAGGGAAGAGATATACTACTTGCTAATAAGCCGCGGATTGTTCCCTAATGAACAGAAAGGATATCGCAAAGGATCCAGAAGCATAGCAGAATTACTCTACATAGATCAACATATCCTAAATGAAAGCAAGAACAGACGGAAAAATCGAGCCATGGCCTGGATACACAACAATAAGGCATATGTTATGGTTCCGCAAACCTGGGTAATAAACTGTGTCAAAATATACAAAATATCACACTAAACCATAAACTTCATCGAAAAAACCATGAAAAACTGGAGAGTTGAACTAACAGCAGAAAAAAAGCTTGGCTGAAATAAAGATCCAAAGAGGGATTTTCCAAGGAGATGCACTATCACCCCTACACTTCATAATTGTCATGATACCACTAAACCACATACTAAGAAATTGCACGGCGGGATACAAACTTAGTAGATCGCAAGAAAAGGTTAACTGCCTAATGTACATGGATGACATGAAACTATTTGCAAAAAATGAAAAAGAACTAGAAACCCTAATACACACAATTAGAATATACAATCACGACATATGGGTGGAATTTGGCATTGAAAAATGAACTCTGCTCTTCATGAAAAGTGGCAAACGACATCTAACTAACGGAATAGAACTACCAAATAAAGACTAGATAAGAACACTCGCAGAAAAAGAGACCTTACAAATACTAAGGAATCTTGTAGGCTGGCACCATCAAACAAGTCGAAATGAAAAACAAAATTCAAAAAGAATATCTCAGGAGAACTAGAAAACTACTCGAAACAAAATTCAATAGCAGAAACTTTATCAAAGGGATAAATACATGGGCTGTACCCCTCGTTAGATACGCGGGACCCTTTCTCAAGTGGACCAGATTAATTTAGACAAATGTGCCAAAGAACTAGAAAACTAATGACCATGCACAAAGCATTACATCCCAGAGACGACGTTGACAGACAATATGTACCAAGAAAAGAGGGAAGACTTGCCTGCTTCGAAGACAGTTTTGTCACATCCACACAACGACTCGAATACTAAAAAGAAAAACACGAAAGAGGACTGATCACGGCCATCAGAATCAACACTGACAACACGATAGATAACAGAATGACAAAAACTAGGAAACAAAAATGGAAAAAAAAAACCCAACTCCATGGGCGTTTTAAACGACTAATAAACAACATCTCGCACGACAAAACTAGGACATGGCTAAGAAAAGGAAACTTTAAGAGAGAAACAGAATCTCTCCTCATGGCAGCACAAAAGAGCGCCATAAGAACCAATCATATCAAAGCGAGGATAGATTAGACGCAACAAAATAGCAAATGCAGTCTATGCGGTGACAAAGATGAAGCCATCAATCATATAATAAGCAAATGCAGCAAATTGCTACAGAAGGAGTACAAGGCTAGGCACGACTGGGTGGGAAAGGTGATCCACTGGGAAATGTGCAAGAAATTTAAATTTGACCATACCAACAAATGGTATATGCATAATCCAGCACCTGTCCTAGAAAATGACACGCTGGACTTTGATATACAAACGGATCAACTGATCTCGGCGCGAAGACCAGACCTTATAATAATCAACAAAAAATAAAAAAAAATCTGCAAAATTGTCGACTTTGCTGTCCCGACAGACTACAAAATAAAACTGAAAAAATGTGAAAAGAGAGATAAGAACCTCGACCTTGCTAGAGCATTGAAAAAACTATGGACCATGAAGGTGACAATTATACCAATTGTGATTGGTACTTTTGGCACGGTAACTAAGGGATTATTAATGGGCCTGGATGAGTTAGGTGTTGGCGGCTACGTGGAGACCATCCGAACAACAGCATTATTGAAAACGGCCAGAATACTGAGAAGAGTCCTGGAGACTTGAGGAGACTTGCTGCCACTCAATCTCCAGAGAAAAACCATCAGCTTACGCTGATGTGAAAAATTTTAATTAGTAGTAATAATAATAATAATGAAAATATATTAGATTTTATATATTTAATACAGTGGAAGTTTGTCGGCGACCGTAGCTTTCATGAAGTTTCTCAAACAACTATCATTAGGCAGAAAATGAAGAAATGTAAAAATACATTCAAAAACCGTTAGATTTGTGTACAAATCTTTTTGCACTGGTTAGTGTGTATGTGTGTTTGTGATAGGGGTTGCAGTTGCATATTATTGTGTGTGGACGTATCGGTAGTGTTTAGTATATGTATGTGTGAAGATACGCGATAAACTTGAGGTTATCTTCCCGATAGATGAACGCCGTTATGTAGCAAGGTTTGCAACAGGAAAGCTGAGAAAAAAAATTATTGATTTGCTTGTACTTGTGTGTTTCTTTGCAATGGTGATTTTAACTAAGGAACAAAACATCATCATTATATTTCGAAGAAATTAAAGTTATGATTTTGTCACGTGATATCCCACGGAGACGATAGAAATAAGATTAATACTATCCTCCCGTTGGAATTAACAGTGGAAACCCGTCAAAAAAGTGACCGTTAAGGAAGAATGTAGGTCACAGAGGGGATATCAACAGGTGTTGGTACTTAGTAACCTCAGGTCGCCGGACACCAAGGGGGAGAAGAGAGAAGCCAAATGATTAGCTGGGATCCCAAAACGGAAGTGGGGACTCCTTCCCCTCAGCTGAAGTAAATAATAAGAAAGTTAGTTTTTGAGCAGGGCTCGTGGTAGACAGACCCATAGCCATTTACTCCGGGTTGAAGACAAAAGAATTACTGAGACACGAGGGACCCCAGGTTCTTCAAGCCAGTGTAAAAAAATAGAATAAAGTCTATTAGCCCGTGAAAGAAGAAAGATTCTCCAGTGGAACCCCGTCGAAAAATAAGATAAGTAACTTTGGGGCCATTTCTCCTTTATACCCAAACTTTATATACCACTCTCTCTCTCTCTCTCTCTCTCTCTCTCTCTCTCTCTCTCAATTTGAAGAAAAACAAAAGTCAAGAAAAGACATTTATATTCGTGGACTGTCCAATTATTATATGTTTTGACGCTTTGAAAGTGTATATAACTGTAGTAAAAGAATCATATATTTTATATTACCACGTGGTCTATGTTGTTACTTCATGCTTCCTTTTCAGCTTCTATTCGCCTTATGTTATCTTGCTTAGAGTTGTCCTATTAATTCCTTAAAAATATCACACGGGAAACCGGAGTTGCCGACTACTACAATATAATATTATTACGACTAAACCTATAGGTCCATATTCTTCCATTGTCTAGGGGAAGGAAGGAAGGCGCCCTGGTGGGTGTGTGATAGTGTGAAATTTGGAACCCCTTGCCAGCGGCGGTCAGTCTGCCCTAAATTGATCCCTCACGTAATATGCCAGGTCTTATATGCCTGAGAGAAAAACTCTGAACGAGGACTTATTCTATAGGGGATCAAGTGCCAACCTGCCCCGTCTTCACACGTGCGAAAATAAAGTCCCGTTTTGGGATTTTAGTCAATTTGCCGTCACAATTTGTGAGTGTAAATAGGCGAGTGTAGCATGGTAGACTAGATTCACAATAAATATCATGGTGGAGGCAATTGTTATATTGTAATATACAATGGATTATTATACAATATTGGTATTTTATGTTGAGATGTGTTTTGAGGTAGATTACAATAACAATTTGTATTGGTTATAATGTGTTGATGATATATTACGTATATCTCATAAAGATCCATGATAGTGCATGACGTAAGGAATATAATGTTAAGACGTTGAAACAGTTGTTTGTATTTGCTAAGTTTTTTATGCGTGTGTGTGCGTGAGTGTGTATGTTTATGATTAACACTAAAGAGCAAATGTTATCATAACAAAATTAAGGAAAAAAATATAGGAATTGAATATATGGTATGACGTGTAAGCATGATAGGTTTTGGACGTATGGATAATAGGTGGGGAGTTGTGGTGATTATTCTTATTAGCTTGTGACTTATACGTTATTGTAATAAATAATGGAGTTTACGTGAGACATATGATAAATATACTGAGGCCTATTACTAACGTTCATGAAAACAAAATTTCAACAGGTTGAGGGAGCGTGTGAAGTAGGATATGGGGATTAATTGAAGAAGGAGGTACATTCGTTGCAACGGTTGTGATGGTTAATGGAGGAAAATAGTACTTACAGTGCTTCAGGTATGGTTTGGTGTCATTTGTGTTCTTTTTTTATAGAAGTAGAGGTGTTAGATGGGTTATGTGTATGGGTCGAAGTATGAGAGAAGAAGTTTGTTCTCATGTCTGCATTTAGATGGAATTTTTGATTTTTTGTTTAGCTGAGTGTTTTGTGATGGGTAGGTGATAATAGCTAATTTTTCGTGGAGGCAAAGAAGGCATTTTCTTTATGTCTTGTTGTAGGTGGGTGCTAGCTTTATTATCTCACATGTGATGGTGGGAGAGATGTTCATGCCTTTTAAGTATCATACGTATGAGGATAAAATGATGTTAGATGAGTAATTTCTGTTTGTGAAAGAAAGCTTGTGGTGGTATATTTTTTTGTTTTATGGTACCCTCCCTATCACCTATGTATCACCTATGTATTGCTTGCTGTTGTTTTTTTTACTGTGGCTATGTATACTACATTTCTTATGTAGGCATCGTCCTTGTAGAGGGCATGAGTTTTTAACCCTACAATTGCATTGATTGGTGGCGTGTGTGGTACTGTGGATGGATTCGAATTTTTGTCATGTTTTTTTCATTATTTGAGACATGTTGCTTGTGCAACTATAGTTGACTTTAATATTGTTTCTGTTGAAGATTTTAGATAGAATATATAAAATTTTCTAAAATGATTTTACAGTAAATTAATACTGAACTAAAAAAAATATTCATTGAGCTTTTTTGTCAAAAGTTAAGGAACTCTGTTGAATTATATTAATTTAGGTATTTTTTAAACAAGTTGATGGCTAATGTTGATTTATTGTCAACTGTCATACACCGTTAGAAGCAATTTTAAGCTAGATGGAGGCGATAGCATCTAATTGTTTAACTCGAGAAGAAAAATAAAATCAAATCATGAAGAAGGCAAATCGTATTCTGAAATTGCTATCATCGTGCGTTGGTCAAAAAGTTGTGTCTATCGTATAATCGATAAATTAAGGTTGACAAGATACTTGAATTAAAACCGAGAACTGGCAGGCCTCCTATGACTACCAAACAAGAAGATCGGATGATTGTTAAAATATCATTAAAAGACCGTTTCGATATAGCAACGTCTATTTCTCGAGCATTTTGTGAGCAAAAAAGAAAGTCAGTCACTAGAAAATCTGTTTCTCGTTGTTTAAATAAAGAAAAATTAGCGGCTTGGAATCCATGTCACAAACCTTTGGTTTCAAAGAAAGATCAAAAGGTTCGTCTTGACTTCGCCACAGAACATATTGTGTGGACAGAGGAACAATGGAATATGGTTCACTTTAGTGATAAATCTAAAGTCAACATTTTTGGATCTGATGGTAAGAACTTTGTAAGACGAAAAATAGGGAAAGTTTACCTCAATGCGTTAAGAAAACTGTGAAATTTAGAGGGGAGCGTATTAGTGTATGGGATGATTTCTTCAGCGGGATTAGGACCCATTGTTCGTTTTCACGGTAATATTAATGCTAATGTTTATAAAGAAATTTTTCGCTAGTATGCTCTTCCTCATTTACGCCAAGGGACAGTTGAAACTTCAATATTTATGCAAGAAAATGCCACAAAGCTAAAACTGTGTTAAGTTTTCTTGAAGAGGAAGAAATAACTGTTATGAAGTGGCCACCACAAAGCCCTGATATGAATCCTATAGAGAATGTATGGAAAATCATAAGACAAATACTCAAAATATTGATGATTTACAGGGTTTCGTGAAAGAAGAATAGGACAGTATCACTATCACCTTTTGCAAGAAGTTAATTGGCTCATGTAGTCAAAGTTGCAATGAGGTAATCCAGTGCAAAGGAAATTAACTAAATTTTGCATTTTTCGTTAGTTTATATATTGACTAACAAGTATTTATGATGCGTTCCTTAATTTTTGTCCAAGGAACAATGTATATCTTTTTCATTTGACTATTAATTGATTGTAAAAGAAAATTTATATGTAATAATTGCGTATATGTTCCAAGTATATTTTCTGAAAATATCATATACGTACACGGAAAATTTTAAAAGTAAATATTTAGGTATTTGTTGTTGTTCCTCTTCCTAACTTATCGCTGCTACTATATATATATATATATATATATATATATATATATAGATATATATATATAATTTTTATATAACTATACTGATAGTGTTCAATATATATTTGACCTGAAGAACACTTATGCAAAGTGATATCTTCCAAATATCAATGGCTTTGGGTATACGCTATCATAACATACACACACTCACACACACACACACACACACAAACACACACACACACACACACACACACACACACACACACACATGTATATCTATCTATTTATCTATCTATCTATATATATACTCATACATATACCCTAAAATAAATTTTTCTTTCGATGTAGTGGCTTCAAGACTGTCGATTTAATGTATTCTTAATATAAAAAAAAAACTATCAGATGACACCAGAGAATAGAAAAAACAAGGTAGCTAAAAAATTTAAGGCTAAAAGCATTTTAGTTTATAAAATCATTGCACAAATGCTGAACGACACTGCAATCATATTTGAAATCTAAATTAGGAAATTTAAAAAAAAAAGTTTCACCTGATTGATTGTATTAATACAAGTTCACCACGGGATTTGTAATGGGAAAATCTCTTTTGATTTCAAATCCTTTTTTATTGTCTTATCACATACGAATATTTTTTAGTCAAAATATAAAGGTTTTATCTGATCTCCATTTAAAATTAAAATTATTTTCAATTTAATTCATTTTCTATTTAAAATTGTAATTAGTTGTAATGCGAAATGGAACTCAAATAAAACCTTTAAACATTTTTTACTAAGCAAGTTTGATATTCGTTACCGTGTGTATAGCAAAGTTTTCCTTCATAGATAAATGAATAGAGATTGTTTTTTTAAAATAAAATAGCGAATACACAACGTAAGAACGGTGTGTGAAGATCAATTCAGTCTTGTTTTTATCCTGTTCTACGGGCCGATTTTAAGCACAGGTTTTTAACACGTTCAAAAGAAACTTCTTTTTACACACACACACACACACACACACACACACACACACACATATATATATAGTGTGTCTGAAGTTTTCCATCAATACTAATTGATTTACAAAGAACAGACATTGAAGAATGCATCGACTTTTTAAAAGGCTTTTTTGTTTACCAACAAGGGAACTAAATCCGGATCAAAATACGATTTCTAATTTCACTCCGGATTTATTCTCCCTTATTCCAAAACATGGGGAAAAAAGATTTTAAAATTCATTTAGTCTTTCTTCTTTGATATTTTTACACACACTCTGGATCAACATTTTTAAATATTCAAATTTCTATTTCTAATACGTAATTGAAGTCCTGGTTTCTGATAATTTAGTAAATAAACGAGTGAGTCAGATAATCTTTTTACAAGGACTTGGTCTCCTGTTTCATTTTCGGACAAAATATTGTTGGTTTATTTTCTAGTTCTTGCTGTGTAGCAATGGTACAAGTAAGTGACAACAAACGTTTTTCATTCGTTATATAATCACACCTTCTAGCAGAATGATATATAACTAATCTGATTAAAGTTCCATCCATATTAAGATCAACCAACATAGTCAAAAATTCAAATTATTCAGTACAGTACAAGAAGTGTAAAAGAAAATAGCACACGTATCTTATACAACACACAAACACACGTACACATACACACGTTCGCGCGAACACACACACACAGACACATACACATATATATATATTTTCTTTATATGATCCAAGGAAGAAATTCAAGGTGAAGGAGTATCCGATATGAGTGATCAATAGTAACAGCTATTAATTTTGGATCAACGATACATTAACACTCAACGTGTAGAGATAAAAACATATTTTAAATCATAATTTATTATAACCTAATATAAATTTATAATGATACCAAGAAAGGGAATTTTTCTTTTCCTTTCATGTGAAATGTATACATATATATAGTCATCCACAGAGAAATCTGTTTCGTTTTATCAAAACTCATCAGTATGGCTAGGCATACTAGCTTCCTGTAGCTGGGATCGAAACCCGGTTGATTCAAACGCCAATCCGAGACTCTACCTCTCATCCACGAGGAACTTACAGCAGGGACGTAAATTTTAAACGGTTAGAAATCACAATAACTATTGTTTACATACATCTGGTTAACGGCTACCGAGAGCTCAATTCATATATCTGAAGAGCCTTGCAACAAATACTAATGGCAACGCGATTAGTTCATTCGCTAAAGAACTCAACCCTACGGGGTAGGGGAGTATATGTATATAGTCATCCACAGACAAATCTGTTTCGTTCTATCAGAACTCATCAGTGTGGCCAGATATACTAGCTTCCCGTATATATATATATATATATATATATATATCCCATGAAAAGAAAAGAAAAAATTATATATATATATATATATATATATATATATATATATATATATATATATGTATGTGTTTGTGTGTGTGTGTGTGTGTGGTGTATTCAATAAGTTTCCTGACATTATTTACAGGCATTTCAAATTGTCGTAGTCTCTTGAAACTTCACTATGTCATTGCTATACATCTTATGAGATGACTGACCAATTTTTAGGATTTCAGGTTTAAATGAACAGCTACAGCAGAAATTGGAATACACCCTACTAAAGCCTTATTATCACAGCTGGTGAATTTCAAAAATGCAATCTGGACGGGAGGACACTTTAGAAGAATGATATGCAATAATATTTTGTTTTAAACTTGGAAAAATGCCACAGAAACGTATGGAATGCTTCAGACTGCTTTTCGACAATCTTGCATGAATCGAGCATCAGTTTTTGAGTGGCATAAGGGATTTAAGGAAAGCAAGGAGTCTGTGAGGGATGATGAGAGGTGTGGGAGGAGTAAGGACGTCAATACACCTGAGTTCATTGACCAAAGGGTTAGGGTTAGGGTTACTATGTTGAGCTTTTAAGGGAGTTCAGGGAGAGATTCCGTCGGAACAGGCCAGCACTCTTCAAATCGGGTCCGTGACCTTTCCAGCTGGACAATGCACCAGTCCACAACTCCAGCCTTGTCACAGACTATTTGAGCAATATGGGCATCAAGACAGTTCCCCAGCCTCTCTATAGTCCAGACCGTGCTCCCTGTGACTTTTTGTTATTCCCCAAGCTCATAGGCTGCGACGAAATCATTGACACGCACACACAAGAGGACTTACATTAGGCCTTCCAGAAGTTGTTGGAACAGTACAACAAGTGCATTGCAGCCGGAGGCGATTACTTCGAAGGGGACTTAAGTTTCAAATGTGTACTATCAATAAAAGTGCCCATACGAAAAAAGTATGTTAACTTATTTAATGAGCCTCGTATGAGTATGTATTTGAGCATTTGAACAATATTGATCAGGCAAAAAGAAATATTTCTTTTTTGGAATTTTTTGTTATTGTTCTTAATTTGTTGCGAACTTGGGTCATCGTAAAGAGAAAAAACCTCTGATAAAAACGATTTCGAAAGGTTTTAAGCAGTTTTTAAAGGAGTTTATATGTCACTAGAGAAGCACCGAAAATGTAGCGGTGACGTAGCATATCAATTTTTTGAATGAAAATAAACATTGGTATCAAATACCTTCAATTAATCTTATATATATATATATATATATATATATATATATATATATGATTTTTTATATATATGTACATATGACTGGCTGATTTATTTGTTTATTTGTTGTTTTACCTAATGTCTTGGGTGATTATGTTTTATATTAGATATCGAATCTAAATGGCCCGTTTTTCTTGCATTTTATCCATTTGTCTTGCTTTTCTCTAACGTTTTTTTTAATGTTTATATTTTTTTCAGTTCTTTGGATAATGGTGAATTTAGTTTCTCTGTCAAAATCGTGAACCGATGTGTAGCATTCCAAAGATTGGCTTGCCGTAACTGATAGATTTGAGTCTGTGTCTAAATTTATTCACTTCCTGCTTTAGCCGATTTTATAATCAAAGCTAAACTCATGAAATATCAACTTCATTTGTCAAGTAAATGTTTGATTGCTTTTAAAAGCATGTCAATCCGTCTAGGACTCTTTTATACTTAAAATCTCTTTTATTTTACATTCATATTTACTTTGTATTGTGTAGTTAGTTCTTAAGTGCTGTTTTTGCTGACAGAACACTCGAAATAGAATAATTATTGATAGTTCTAAGTGACCAACCACTTGGACATTAACAGTTACTAACCCTCTGTGTCAGAATGAATCTGAAAATAATGGCAATGTAATCCACATTCTTCAGCTCTCCAGGACTGAAGCTTTCCCATTAGATGAAGTTTAGTATCCTACCTTCATATTGTGTATTGGCGTCCTACACATCCAGTAACCAAATTCTAAACTCTGCAGAAAGGTCTAGTCTTGTGAATGTTATAGATAAACAATTATTTAAGATGTCAATGATCGGTATTTGGCTTCTATCAAACTATAGGACTTTAAATGCTGATTTTCTAAAGACAGACAACCTTCGCAAGTGAAAAGTTGGAATATTTTCTCCATGGCTTTCCCTCTATTCGTCTTATTGACATAAAAAAGAATGCGTTCTATACATAGAAACGAATAAGGTACTCTAGTCCATACTATCAGACCAGCCACGAGATAGCTGATCCAAGTAAAAACAGTCACCAAAGTTTCCTGCTAATTACACTATTTTGTTTGGATAATGTTTTATTTTTTATACTGATATTTTAACTTTCCTTGGCCGAACCGCTTTATAATAATCAATTATATCTTTCCGTATTGTCTTGTTCCTAGTCATCCAAATTATATGCAGTACCTTTTCATTTTATTCACGAATGAAATACTTTGTTTCTTCTGATGACATGCCGTTAAAATATTTCATCTACCTTGAATCTGTCCAAGGTGCATAATATGCTTTGGTACCCTTTTTTTTAAAAGTCCTAGGGGTATATATCCCCTGCATGAAAAGACGAGAAAATAAATCGAGAAAAATTAAAATGAATGTTGGAAGATTGAAAAAGATTGATAAAATTCATAAATTGTTGAATATGATCCTTGTTTAATAAATTCTAGAAATTAAAAAGCTAACAGGCGTCATGTGGACAACAGAACGATCGATTCATTTTTATTAGTTTTTAGGACGATTAGATTAAGGAAAAGGCTACTGTAGAGTTCTATTAACGTTACAAATGTAGAATAATGTGATTTAAAGAAAAGTCACCGTTTGTTCGATATTCAGCCAGCCGAAATGAGGAAAATATTTCAAATGAAAGCCACGCAATCAATTAAGTTTTCATTGGGAACCTAAAAAAGATATCTGATTTCATCTTGGGCCTATTACAAGCAAATGTAGATAGATGATATGAAAATGAAATGGGATTTTCCAAATTCGTTCCTTGTTTGTTCTCATATGATAAAAATAAAATATATGAGCTACTCTTTCTGGGATCGTATTGGATATGACACTCAGTTTATTTCTATATTTTTTAATAACAAATGTGTAAGTTTCGATTTTATGTCCTGTTTATTTCTCCCAGCCTTCGCTCCTATTTATGCATAGTATAGTGTAGACATAGAATCAACGGTGCTTACTGACTGTCAGTTTTGCATTGCAAGAGCAAGAAACTAACACTCAATAAGCATCGCTTATTCTATGTCTACGATATATGAATTTACGTGCATATTCCCTATCACTGATATTGGGTTCTCTTTATTTATAAATACAGCAAACTATATATATATATATATATATATATATATATATATCAGTAGTGTGTCCTGGAATATTTGCAAATCCAACATCAAGCCTTTTTTTTAAGTCAATTTTGACTCTCTTAGCCCTTTGAAAAGGTGTATTAACATCCTGAAAATTGAATTATTCTTCATCAAACATATTTTCTATTGATGGAATTTGAATGTACATTTTTTATTGATTATTGATTATTTGACATACGGTATCATAACATAAATGACGGGGCGTCCTTCTTTGTTTTCAGCATGCAATCATAGTTATATTTTTCATTGACAGACACTAAACACTAGTTTCTGTATGATTATCTTGGCTAATGCATATGTTGAAGAAATACTGATTATTTATTAGAATAAATTATCGTGATTAATTCATGATATGTTCCATGAAGCTAGAAACGCTGTCTTTCAGGTTTGTACTTAATTTTTTTTTTATGAATAAAAAAAATTATAAAAAGAACGTTTTCTAAGTATGGTGAGTCCATATTTTTGCCAATGGTTATATCACTGAAATGTCTTGACTTGGTTTTATGGCATAACAGCCATTGTAGGTTATTTAATGCCAAAGCATTTTTAGACATACAAATTAAATATATGATCTCTTCATACATTTTGTTGATCAATTTTTAAAACGATCATGAGCTCATTCTTTTGCAGACGGTTAAATTGTTTTACTTATTTCAGTCTAATACGTTTGATTCTATTTAAAATTAACCATTTGTTTGCATTCAGTTTAATCTTTTCTAAGAATTTATATTAATCACTAACAAGTTAAAAAAACAACTATTTGTTTACACACTTTTAACTGATCAAAGAATTCAATTAAAACATTCAGTTCAGCATAAATACACAGTTTGAATGTCAAACTGTTCTATTTTACTCATACATAGGACCCTAAACGTGCAACCACAACAGGCCTGAGTGGACCTGAACGCGACGCCTTGAAGAAGTATTCCGCATCCCGCAAACCTCCAACATTACTGGAGCCTCAACATCAGATTGTTTAGTGTCATATCCAGGACACTAGTCGGGGGAGTCTTACCCCTTTACAGAGATGCAGTTGGTGTATTCTACAGCCCCAGCCGACTGGGTCAACACTGTAATGAACTTAGGCGGAAGTGAGAAATTGTTATTAATTTAATCAATACCTATGTGTCTGTCTTTCTGAGAATGAACTGACAAGTCTGACTTCCAAACAAAATTTAACGGATGTGAAAAGCCTTATACCATCCCAACATATCTATCATCATCATCATTCCTATTTATATTATAAATGTATTAAGCTTTGTGTTATCATTCGGGAACCATGATTATAAGTAATTCATTTAACTGATGGAAAATAGAAATAAGATATAATGATTATAGCGGTCAAAAGATTCCATAGTTCCGAGGCGTTTTTGTTACAACTAATCTGGGCATAAGTAGATATTCTAAATCTATGATATTTCTTAGTCTTGTAATAGCTCATTATTTGGTTAGATAGAAAGCTAATTTACTTGGATACATCGCGTGGACTGAACTCTCTATATTTGTGAACTGGTCTGTGAAAGTTGCTTGTTAACCTTTACTCTCTAAATTATACTGTCTTCTAATAAAATCAGGAGTTGTGTTGTTTACATGAACTCACTAAAGTGTTTGCCCAAATTTACTCTCAACTTCGTCAGTAAGTATTGTATACGTCTGCTGGGGAAAGAGATGACTGAAAAATGTTCGAGTGAGGTAGGGATTTTCAAATGCTAACTTCTCGTTTCCAGATCAAGTATTCATTACACGAGATATAAATTCACAGAGCCTCATAAGAATGATATAAGTGGAATGAATAACACATTAAACTAAATAAATGAAAATATTTCATATTCACACTAAATATTTTTTTGGGAAAGATGGGTGCATTTCTTCTAAAACTTTTTTTGGGATTACCGTGAGGATATATCATCATCATCATCATCATCATCATCATCATCATCATCATCATATCGCGCTGGTTGCACGGATATCCCTGACCCTCTCTCGCCACTCCTCCCTATCGTTCATCGCCCTAGGTAGGTCTTCAGGACAGCATCCCGTATCCTCACATAGCTGCTGAATGTATGTTCGTGCTGGTCGTCCTGCTTTTGCACGGCCATGTGTGGGGTCCATAAGAGTACATCTCTTATGAGTTCGTCCCTGCTTCTCCAGCAGTGTCCTGCATGTCTGGTTCGTCTAACTTGAATAGTTTTCGTGATAGGGGACAGGTGGCCGTACAGTTGGTGTCTTGTGGGGTGTTGCCGCCAGGACAAGTTTAAGATTGCACGTAGCATTCTTGTGTAATTGCCGTCTACCTTCTTCTCCAGCCGTCTTGTTAGCGTCCATGTAGTGCAGCCATATAGCAGTATTGATGTGACCGCTGCCTGGAAGAAACTACGTTTCATTTTATCGGTTAGGTCTGATTTCCATATAATCGATAGCCTATTGATAGCTATCCATGCTTTCGTTAACCTCGTTTCGATGTCCTTTTCGGTTGATTTGACGCTGCTTCCTAGGTATGTGAATTTGTCTACTAGTTTAAGTGGGGTTCCTTCTAGAGTGGAGATGTCCCCCGTTTGATTATAGCACATATATTCCGTTTTGTGTGCATTAACATAGAGGCCTATGCTTGTTGCTGCTCGTTCCATGCATACTCCCCTTCCCTAAAAAGGGGGACCTCGGAATAGCCAAAACTACCGAGGCATAACACTTACATCCATAGCAGCCAAATCTACAATGCCCTACAATGAGGATATATATATATATATATATATATATATATATATATATATATATATATATATTAGATTTATATATTTTATGCCATGGAATTTTGTCTGCAACCCCTGGGTTTCATGGAGTTTTTACCAAGCAAAAATTATTTGGAAGTTAACAAAATGAGTGATGAGAATTGTTTGGTAAAAACTCCATGAAACCCAGGGGTCACAGACTAAATTCCATAGCATTAAATCTAAAAATGTAATATATATTTCTTAATTATCATCATATAATAGCTCTATCCTAGAAATTAAGCACTCTCCATATTATATTGCACTTGGTTCGAAACAAATCGACAAAGTGATTTAGTGACTACCAACACTGTTATAATATATATATATATATATATATATATATATATATATATATATATTTCTCCAAGGTAAGGGAAAAAATATTATATATATATACACATATATATATATATATATAATATTTTTTCAATTACCTTGGAGAAATGTACACTCTGGTTACTCAAGTGATATATATATATATATATATATATATATATATATATATATATATATATATGTGTGTGTGTGTGTGTGTGTGTGTGTTTGTGTGTGTGTGTCGCTATGTGTGTGTATTATGAAATAAAGATATGCACATCATGTCTGTCTATTCTCTTTTTGATCCGTCCAAGTTTTTGTATATGTTATTTGTGTTTGGGATGCAAAGAAATTATAAAGGCACCGTGTTTTTCAAGATTCTTTCGTACACAAAAAGTTGTAACATCTGGAGACCGATAAGTGAATTCTCGAATCTCAGTAGAGAAATATTAAAAATATTATTTACACAAGATAAACTTCGAATATAGCAACCACTTACAAGAATGCCTATTACTCTTTCCCGCTAATTCTACATCAACACTCTTGTAATATATTTTTTTCCTAAACTCTCCCACCCCTAATTCTTCTTCTTATTTTTTTATGTACAGGTATATGTCTTGTCATTATCTTTGTCATTTTAGTATTACCTCCACCAAAGAGTGTCTAATTTGGGACCGAATGTACTAAGAAAACTTATAGTTCCTTTCAGAATTGATTAAATCCAAAAATGAAAAAAACGCATTCGAAAACTTGAAGAGAGCAAGATTGAATAAGTCGTATATATATAAATTGTCCTCCACAGACAGACTGTTTCATTCAATCAGAACTCTTCGGTCTGACTAGACAGGCTAGATACCCGAAGCTGGGATCGAAACCTGTCTGACTGAATCGACAATCCAAAATTCTACCACTCACCCAGAAGCACACTAAACCAAGCAAAGGAAATTTAAACGCTCATGTATCACATTTGTTTTTGTTTACCTTTATCCGCTTAATGGCTACCGAGAGCTCAATTCATTTGAAGAAACTTGCTTTACGCTAGTGCCAACCATTACTTCCCTCGCTAGAGAGCTCAACCCCACAGAGTAGGGGAGCATATATACTGTCAGCATCAGAAAGACTGTTTCCGTCTATGAGAACTCATCGGTGTGGCTTGACGGGCTAGATTCCCGAAGCTGGGATCGAAACCTGGCTTACTGAATCGCTAATCCAAGATTCTACCACTCAGCCACAAGGAAATTCGAGAAAGCGAAGGAAATTTAAACGCTTATGTATCACATTTGTTTTTGTTTACCTTTATCCTCTTAACGGCAACCGATCGCTCAATTCATTTGAAGAGCCTTGCTTTACGCTTGTGGCAACCATTATTTCCCTCGCTTGAGAGGTCAACCCCAGAGGGGTTCGGGAGCATATATATGTATATATATATATATATATATATATATATATATATATATATATAATCATTTATGTACACATACACACAAACACACACACAAACACACACACACATATATATATATATATATACACACATATTAATATACATATATGTACATATATATATATATATATACACACGTATGAAATATATATATATATATATATATATATATATATATATATATATATATATATATATATATCGGCAAACCCCAGTTTAGTTGGCCACTATCTGCTAGGAAGTTTGATCAATGATGTAATTCACTTTTCCAAAGATTCTGAAACAGCATGTTGTATTTACTCGGAAGCTCCAATAAAAAAAGTTCAGTGTTTGTGTAAGAATATGAAATCATATTGATGAAAACCAAATACCCAGTCAATATCATACTTTTTGAGATGACCGCAAGCGATCGTGACGTTGTTTCTCCTTTCTACTTTGGACATAGTCTCAGACTCGATACGGAGACCAACATCAAGTGTTTGGAGAAGGTAGTACTTTTCTAGATCACAAGGGTGGCTTGAGTAATGTCACTAATCTGCACTTGAAAGTGAGACTACAGTTCTGGATTTCAGGCAAATATTGAGTAACCATTCATTACTGTTGATACCAGGTCCATTCTGGTCCGGAATGTTAGTACATGGAAGTGCCCGTGGTGTAATGCTGATCGTCGTAGGAATTGGACACGGCGACACGAGTTCAAATCCTAGACAAGACTGATTGCATTTCACATAGCACTAATACTTTTGGGAAAGGTATGAATCCAGTTAATCTCCCTCCAGCTATGGGCAAATAGTAGGGCAGACTAGGTTCTTCAGCCTTGGTGAGGCAACTAGTCTAGGAGAAGGAAAACTTTGAATTTAAACCTGTTAAACTCCGCCTTAAAAATTGACCTTGTGTCATATTCTGCCCGAGAGGAGGGGTTGGTAAATATGGCTAGTACATAAGAGGGTTCCATTTATGGCTCAAATAGATCCCTTCGATTGGAATACTCAGTCTTACATAGCCCTGAGCCAAAAAAAAACAACAAAAAACAAAAACAACTCAGAAACAAAGACAAAATTGTAAGTAGGAATGCCAAGAAGCACTTGACATAAAATTACCAGTTGACGTGCCGTTAAAATCAATCAAGAAATAAATCATTTGCAACTTGACTCTTTGATTATGAGGCACCCATCTGTTAATTGATATAATTATCTTTTGATCTCGATTGGGCAACAATCCTTTTATTTATGTTTGAATTTCAGTCAAATAAACCATTAACTAATGTGTTGATCAAGGAGTGAAACTTATGTTTTGATTTGAATCAAAAACTGGAAAATTGATGAGTCAGCATAGACATTCTAAGACTTGTATCTAGATCAACGATGTCTTCAATGACTAAATATTAAACTATTAAATTCGACCAATACATGAGTAAATACGGTTCTTGACCAACCCCAGCACTGACAAGTATATGCAAACTATGCTTTTGATTTAGTTCACCAAATTGGAAAATTTATGAATCATCAGAGACATTCGATTAAAAAGAAAAAACTGACTAAATACACACTATAGTCTCTTTAAAAACATTTCGCAGAATTATACAAATTAAATTAAATTCTGCTTCAATAAAGAGAAATAAACATTAAAGCAATTCATGATCATTGTTTTCTTTTATTTCCTTTAAAAATAGACTTTTATAGGCATTGCTTTTTTTTCAAGAAAGCTCATAAGTTATTGATTTTTGGAGGCGGGGGAAGAAAATCGAAGTCAGAATCTAAAAACACAAACGGAAAAGAAGAATAAGAAGAATTAATATTTAAAAAAATAAATCCAATAAATATGTTTCCCAAAACAACAGAAACGAAAAAATATGAAATAATACAATACATCCGGTTTATTTTTAACAAAGGAAGAAAATGATAAATCCATTAAATTTTGGGTCGAAATTGAATTGAATTTGCATTTTATCCACAAGCAATTTTACATGTCTTTTTTTTTTTATAATTTTACTGGTAAGAAGCGAGGCGTAAAATGTGTGACAGGCCTTGCTTTTATTTATTGGTGTTAGCACTTTGAACGTTATGAATTATTCAACAGCTTTTCTTTACAATTCTACCAGGAAACCATTTCTTATGTTAAACAGATATTGAATTTCCTCAAGGTTTTCTGAACGTTTGTTTACATTTTTTTCTCAGAATTATTTTTAATGATTTTTGTTAGCTCTGATTTATTATATGGGTTTCGTTTACTTCCTTTTTTGATTTTCTTTTCATTTTAGATACCTAGTATTGCATTGAAATCGGGTATCATTGATTATTTTATTGGCATTGTCGTTAAAATGCTAATGGAAATTACAATGTGAAAGCCTGTATAAAACATACTTGTTATCAATACATCCCCCATATATATATATATATATATATATATATATATATATATATATATATATATATATATATGGTAGTCTTCACATGTATCAATGTATATATATATATATATATATATGTATTAGTTAACAAATATACGACAATAAACATGAACCTTTATGACAATGCCTTATATATATATATATATATATATATATATATATATATATATATATATATATACGTGTGTGTGTGTGTGTGAAAATGAGTACACCACAAATAATTTTTCATAGACTGAAATATTCAATTGACTCAAAGATACACTTCAGAACAATGTTTTTTCTTCCCTCGGTGAAACCAGAGGAGAAAGAAACTACAATTAATGAAAGAAAATACTAGCAATTATTACTAACAGTTACCCTATACATTTAAATATGGATTTTCATGAGTATCAGTTATATAAAAATGGTTTTTATTTCTAATCGGTCATTAGACAATAAAAGCGACTATTGTTAGTTATGTATTTTAGAATTATACAGAATTTGAACTCTGTAACCTAAAAAAATAAATTTCAATTTCTCTAAAATCAAATAAAATTTGTATGAATACGAATACAGGTCGGAATTACTTCTGGAATGCTGTGTATTGATTATTTTGGACAATTAGTTTCTGTGTTGTAAATTTTGGTTATAAAGATATCAAATAAGGTCCGAATCGGTTATATAAGATTTCTTTGCCAATGTTCAGAAATTTATGTAAACTCAGAAATAACTAAGCATAAAAAAGTGAACGTGGTCAAATGAATTGAATAAGATATTCCGTTGAAGCTAAAATATCTCATTTAGGAAGGCAAACGAGAAGGAAGTGCAAGGAAAATCATTTCTAGATCTAAGCTAGAAGTTTCCTGTTAAAGTAAAAAAAAAAAAAAAAAAAAACCTGCAGAGGTTGAAAGAACATTTTCAGAATCTGCTTAGAAACCATTGTGAAGTCATAGGTAAGCCAATTGAATTAATTATCCATAAGACTAAGCATCAAACTTGCACACTTTCCAGTGGATGAATTCTACACAGTTCTGAGAGGAATTAAATGCTTAAAAGCTGCAGGCGTTGATAACATACTACGTGAAATCTGGTAGACAATGAAATTTGATGACTGACTTATTCGATAATGCAACACCGTATATAAGCGAAAAACAATAGAGAAACGAATGAAAGGTTGCGTCTTTCTCTTTCTGAAGAAAGATGACTTTGGAATTATGGAGAACTACAGAGGTATAACTATTATTGCTATCATCATCATCATCATATCGTGCTGGCAGCACGGATATCCCTGACCCTCTCTCGCCACTCCTCCCTATCGTTCATCGCCCTAGGCAGGTCTTCAGGACAACAACCTGTATCCTCACATAGCTGCTGAATGTACGTTCGTGCTGGTCGTCCTGCTTTTGCGCGGCCGTGTGTGGGGATCCATAAGAGTACATCTCTTATGAGTTCATCTCTGCTTCTCCAGCAATTTTCCTCTATAAGAGTGGCTTCTATAGAAGAGAATAAAACAGCCATCGAAAGATAACCATGACCATTATTGCTATAGTTGCTAAGATATATAACGCCCTCACCAATTGCATCCAGCGTGAAGTTGAGAAAGTTGGCTTGAAAAAACAGAACGATTTTCGGATAAATCTTTCCTCTAATTCTCAGATACTAACAATGCGTTGAATCCTTAAGGGAGTATTTGCACAAAGTCTGGAGACGATACTCATGTTTGATGTTTTTCAAAGATACATTATTGTATACACAGAAGGGAGATGGAGATAATGCTTCTGACGTATGGTTTTCCAAAAGAAAATGTTAAGCGATGATGATGCTTTAAAAGTACATGAAAGTTATGGTTAACACACCTGATTCCGACGCCGAATACAATAAAATTGTCACTGGAATCTTGCAAGGACATACATTGGCACCATTTATATTCATAAGGCGATGATATAGCGCTTCTGGCAAATGTACCCCACTAACCCTGCTACATAGTCTGGAACGAGTCACTGCAGGCATCGGCCTCCATGTCAATGCACACAAAAGGGAATATATGAAAGATCTCCACACTAAAGGGTAGCTCTCTGAAACTAGTTGACAAGTTCACTTACCTAGGTAATAGTGTTTCATCAAACGAGACAGACATCGGTCATATGGAAGTCAGACCTGACCGATAAAATGAAGCACAGTTTCTTCCAAGCTGTGGTCGTGTCGATACTGCTATGCACTACATGGACGCTAACAAAACGTATGGAGAAAAAGCTTGACACCAATTGCACAATAATGCTGCAAGCAATATTAAATAAGTCCTGGAAACAACACCCCACAAAGCAGCAGCTGTACGGCCACCTACCAACCATCACGAAAACTATCAAAGTTAGATGAACCAGATATGCGGGAAACTGCTGGAGAAGTAGGGACGAGCTCATAAGTGATGTACTCCTGTGGACCCCTTCACATGGACGAGCAAAGGCAGGACGACCAGCTCGAACCAATATACTGCAGTTCTGTGCCGATATGGGATGTAGCCCAAAGGGCCTGCCGGAAGCAAAGTACGATAGGGAGGGGTGGCGACAGAAGGTCAGGGATATCTGTGCCAATATTGTGACATGATGATGATGATGATGATGTTCGTAATCTGTCTTGGTTACTTACTACGAATGCCAATAGATCTCAGGAAAGGAAGTTGTCTCTCACTATGACAGGATAGCTGTAAACGATATCTTTCTGACTCTATTATTGATGCAGAAAACGAAGATGACAAGCGGGTCTTGGAAAGAAGTTGCTCAAGCCAAATCTGTTGCGTAACCTGGAGTTAACAAAAATTGGTATTAGTCTCAGCATGTACTCAGATAAAATAGAGACCATGAATTTAAAAAAAAAAGATTGTACCATCTCTTCATTAAATGACAAGCCTCTGAAATCAGTAGACCATTTCGTACACCTCGGTTAAAATATCTCATTTACTGAAAGTAATATCAACGTTCGCATTAACCGGCTCATTAGCCTAGTGAGTAGAGTGTTCGACAATGGTCCCAGAAACCGGGTTTCAATCCCAGGTCGATTCATACCAAAGACATAAAAAATGGTACTTAATACCCCCTTGCTTAACACTCAGCAATGTAAGGTTCGTATCGAGGGTAAAGTGGAGCAATCTAGGGAAAGGAGTAGCGCCCTCCCCTAGAGCTCGGTGTAGTAGCTATTGAAAACTGAGCCTTCTGGTCGTCCTCGACTACGGTTGCCAACTTTACTTACTTTTACTTACGCTTTGATAAAGCTTGGACTAGATAGATAGATTGTTGATTATATGGAAATCTTATCTCTCTAATAAAATAAAACGGGCTTAATTCTAAGCTGTAAACGTGTCAATATTAAAGTATGGCAGGACTACTCGGAATTTCCCGAAGAACTTAGAGTAAAGTGATATAGAAAGTACATAAGGATGTTACGTGCTGTTTTGAATATATACTTTATGAAACACCCTGCAAAACTGCTGCTGTACGGCCACTTAAGTCCCATCTCACGAACCATCCAACTGAGATGGAGGTGCCCGTGGTGTAGTCGTTATCGCCGTAGGAAATGAACACGGCGATACGAGTTCAAATCCTGGACGAAACTGATTGCATTTCACATAGCACTAATACCCTTGGGAAAGGTATGAATCCAATTATTCTCCCTCCAGCTATGGGTAAATAGTAGGATAGACTAGGTTCTTCAGCCTTGGTTAGGCAACTAGTCTAGGAGAAGGAAAACTCTGAATTCAAACCTGTTAAACTCTGCTTAAAAATTGACCTTGTGTCATATCCTGCCCGAGTGGAGGGGTTGGTAAATAGTACCATCCAACTGAGATGGACAAGTTATGCGGGATCCTGCTGGAAAAATTAGGAGGAATACATAAGCAGCGTTCTCTTGCGAGTTTGTACACACAAATATTGGCTGACCAGCAAAAACATACTGTGTAAGTTCCAATGGCGTAATTGCTGAAGTGCTGGACAGCGATATCGAAGTAACCGAGGAGGGCTTAGGCATTAAATTACCCATGATGATGGTTGATATGCCATTTAACACAGAAATCAAATCAAACAAAATCAAAACCTTCATTCATCAGCTATGTGCGTACATTGGATTCCGTTCACATAGCTTCCCAAAGTTATGGCTGATAGGGACAGATAGCGAGTGAGCGAGGGAAAATGTGATCACGAAAGATAGAGTGAGATTGAGAGATTGAGAGAGAGAGAGAGAGAGAGAGAGAGAGAGCTGGGTTCTAGGGAATCGATGGTATCGACATACCTTGATAATGATTATATATATATATATATATATATATATATATATATATATATATATATATATATGCACAAATTAGCGGTTATAGTTGTAAAAAAAAATATTGCTTACTTTGCATTCAGAAGAACTTGTAATTTTGGAAGAATTTAGAGTTGAAATTAAATTATTTTTCTTTTAAATCGACTGTCTACTGCATAAATACAATGATGAAATGAAGTTCCCGTTTCCATGATACAAGTGAAAAAAATTAACTTTAGGGATTTTACAAGTATTCATGGGGAATACAATTGAAATCTAACAACGAACCCGTGTATAGCTTCATGTCAAATCTGATTTTGGGGAAAGTTATATAAATACCTTCTACAAACAAGTTTACTTTATTTTTTCTTTTTAAATTTTACGGAATTATTATGTAACATTCTTCTTCCCTTTGGAAATATTATTGATAAGTAAATGTATTGTTGTGTAGATAACACAATGGAAGCATGAGAACAAAAAGCAGAAAAGTGGTATACAAGTAGCATCGAAATGGTGATAAGTCTGAGAATATTTTGCCATTGCATAAATGTAGTAGACAAAACTCCCCATTTAATTCTATTATAAAAAAAAATTCTCTTTTTTATATTCGACAAAGTGCATATATATACTTATACTTACTTACATATATGTCTGTATGTGTGTGAGCAGTAGTAGTAGTAGTAGTAGTAGACAAAGGACCAATTTAATTCCATGATGAATCCATTATTTTCATATTTGATAAAGTGCCTGTGTATATATATATATATATATATATATAAATATATATATATATATCATCATGTCGTGCGGCTAGCACGGATATCGCTGATCACTCTCTCTCCACGTCTCCCTATCATTCATGGCCTCTGGCAGGTCTTCAGGGTTACATCCCGTATCATCCCATAGTATGTTCGAGCTGGCCGTCCTGCTTTTGATTGTCATACGCGGGGGTCCACAGGAATACATCAATTACGATCTCGTACTTGCTTCTTCAGCAGTGTCCGGCATGTCTGGTTCCTCTAGCTTGTATAGTTTTCGTGATAGGTGGTAGGTGACCGTATAGTTGGCGCCTTGTTGGGTGTTGTTGCCAGGACTTGTTCAATGTTGCTCTTAACGTTCTTGTATAATTGCCGTCTAGCTTCTTCTCCAACCATTTATTCAGCGTCCAAGTAGTGCATCCATATAGTAGTATCGGCACGACCGCAGCCTGGAAGAAACTGCGTTTCATTTTATCGGTAAGGTTTGATTTCCATATGTTCGAGAGCCTATCAATAGCTGTCCATGCCTTCGTTAGACGTGTGTCGATGTCTTTTTCGGTTGATGAGACGCTGCTTCCTAGGTTGGAGAATTTTTCACCCAGTTTCAGAGAGGTTCCGTCTTGTGTGGAGATGTCACCTTTCTGATTAAAGTACATAAATTCCGTTTTGTGAGCATCAATATGGAGTCCATTGCCTGCAGCGGCTCGTTCCAAACTATGCAGTAGTGTTTCGGCTTGGTTGGGTGTATTGGACAGTAGCGCTATGTCATCGGCGTAGTCGGCGTCGGTAATTGTTTTTGCAGGGTACCTTCTGCTTCTTTTCTTTGTCAGCACGAAGTCGTTTTCTCTAATGTTATCGATCGATGTCCGAAGTACGTAGTCTAGACAGATGATAAAGAGGTATGGGGCTAGCGTGTCCCCTTGTAGTACTCCTGCTACAATGTCAATATATATATATATATATATATATATATATATATAAAATAATTAGCACTTGGTTCGACACATAACCACGTAGTGATTTACTGACGACCAACACTCTCATAATATATATATATATATATATATATATATATATATATATATATATATTATCAAATACGAAAATAATAGCTTTATCTTGTAAGTAATTCGGTGTTTTGTCTATTCCTACAACTACTAGTACCACCCACATTAACACAAACACACACATATACACTTCCACCCACCCACACACACACCTATATATATATATATATATACGGTCCTATCAAATACGAACATTTGTGTAAACAAAACTATTTGACCAATAGAGTGGACCCTAAAAGATTATTTTACTTCAGGTCATAGCAGACCTGTGAATGATAGTACTCTACACCCTGCTGATATGCAGAAATAGAACTTCACCATCAGATGCAGTTTTGGAGATAGTACTTAACCCTCTGCTATGCTATATCAATGTTCGGTTCGTGAATTTGATTTCTCGTCTGGATCTCGTCATTTCCTTATTAGTAACACTTGATGAATCAACATGAATTTGTTCTGTGCAGATTATGCAGTCATCATATACTAAGCCTCGACTGAAAGGGTTAAATACTAATTAGAATATCAATGAATCAATTTTGTAGAGTTCGGTAATAAATCATTCACAATAATATCTGTTTTGATGGTATAGACGACTTTCAATTTGCGATGACCGATAAGGACGGAGGGCGAGAGATATTCAATATGGCTCGATGGAGACGACGTTGATAAGAATTCAGATAGATAATAAAATCCTGGTACATTTACTGCTGTAATTAATCCATTTCTATCTTCTTTGATGAAGTGCACACACACACACACACACACACACACACACACATATATATATATATTGTTTAGGTTTACTTTGTTAGGGTTTATGGAATATCTACTTGTTATGGGTTATTTCATGACAAATCCTATATATATATATATATATATATATATATGATTGATTAATTATTTAATTAATTAATTAAATAAGTTTCCAGACTTTTTTGTATGGGCACTTTTATTGATAGTACACGCATGAAACTCTAGTCCCCTTCGAAGTAATCTCCTCCAGCTTCAATGCACTTGGTGTACCGTTCCAACAACTTCTGGAAGGTCCCATGGAAATCCTCTTGTGTGAGCATATCAATGACCTTCGTCACTGCCTCTTTCATCTCCTCAATTGTCTCATAACGACATCCTCTGAGCTTAGGGAATAAGCAAAAGTCACAGCGAACAAGGTCTGGACTATAGGGAGGGTGAGGAACTGTCTTGAAGCCCATCTTTGTCAAATAGCCTGTGACAAGGATGGAGATGTGGACTGGTGCTTTGTCCTGGTGGAATAGCCACTGACACGATTGGAAGAGTGCTGGCCTCTTCCGACGGAATCTCTCCCTGAGCTCCCCTAAAACCTCAACATAGAAACCCTAACCCTAACCCTTTGGCCAATCAACTCTGGTGTTCTGACTTCCTTAATCCTCCCACACCTCCCATCATCCCTCACAGACATCTTACCTTCCTTGAATCTCTTTTGCCACTCTAAAAATGATGCTCGATTCATGCCAGATGGTCGAAAAGCAGCCTGAAGCATTCCATACGTTTCTGTGGCATTTTTTCCAAGTTAAAACCGAATTTTATTGTATATCGCTCTTTTAATGTGTCCTCAAGTCCAGATTACATTCTTGAAATTCACCAGCTGTGACAATTTGGTTTTAGCAGGGTGTATTCCAATTTCTGTTGTAGTTGTTCATTTGAACCTGAAATCCTAATAATTGGTCAGTCATCTCATAAGATGTATAGCAAAAACATTGTGCAATTTCAAGAGTCTACGACAATTTTAAATGCCTGTGCAAAAATGTCTGGAAACTTATTGAAAACCCTACGTATATATATATATATCATCATCATCATCATGTCGCGCCGCCTGCGCGGATATCCCTGACCGTCTCTCGCCATTTCTCCCTATCATTCATCGCCTCCGGTAGGTCTTCAGGGTTACATCCCGTGTCCTCACATAGCTGCTGTATGTAAGTTCGTGCTGGTCGTCCCACTCTTGCACATCCATGTGTGGGGGTCCACAGGAGTACATCGCTTATGAGCTCGTCCTTGCTTCTCCAGCAGTGTCCTGCGTGTCTGGTTCGTCGAACTTGTATAGTTTTTGTGATGGGGGGCAAGTGTCCGTATAGTTGGAGTCTCGTGGGGTGTTGTCGCCAGGACTTGTTTAATACTGCTCTCAACATTCTTGTATAATTTCCGTCCAGCCTCCTCTCCAGCCGCTTCGTAAGCGTCCATGTGGTGCATCCATATAGCAGTGAATTGTCAGCGCGTAATTGTAGTTTAAAATTTTTAGACAAATTAGAGCTCACTTGTTTGCACTCAGTAATACTTGTAGCAATTTTATCTGACAGCGGTACTTCCCTGTAATGTAAGTAATTTTGTTTGGTTTGTTTTGGTTTGGTTTGTTTTGGTTTGGTTTGGTTTTATGACGTAGGGTAGATTGGATAATACGTTCGGGAGAAAATAAACATATGTGCACGGATATGACGGGACAAGTTGATTGATCGGATCGGGTCTATCCGAACGCCCGTCAGACCAATAAGGGTCAGAGCGGTGTGTTGCAAGCCATTGACCACTTTGTCACTTGGTCAATGACTGTTTAAGCACCAGGATTCCGTCCTAGCGCTTTACGAGTCAGCACCCACGCCCTACAGGGGGGCCTTAAGCTTCTGCAGAGGTGCAGTCGGCGTATTCTACAGCCTAAACCGACTGGGCGAATACATTGTTAAGAAAAATGTTGTTCTGTGTATATTTATGTAAGTCTCTCCCTGTCGCTCGGTGTCTTTCTCTCTTCGTCGAATATATATATATATATATATATATATGTGTGTGTGTGTGTGTGTGTGTGTGTTTGTATGTGTGTGTGTGTGTGTGTGAATAAGTCTGTTGACTAACGCAGTAAAAATCATTTATTTCTTTAAAACTGCCTGACGGAGCAGTTGATAATTGGATTTTTGACTTAATTTCTTCAAAGTACGTTCATATTGTTATAAAATCTTTCAGATATTAGTACAAAGCAACGTTTTGCACGACCATTGTCTGCGACCGGACTAAAGGAAATTTAACACTTCATCGATCGATTATAAATAACTGAGACGCCGTTCTTATTCGGCAGGGAGAAAAAGTCATGCTAAATATATGCCTAGGAGGAATAAGCCAGAATTATCTCCATAAACTTCTGAACACCTTATCGTCCAATACATTCCTTTTATCTAAACAAAGAAGGAAGAGCAAAAGCTAGCCAAGCACTTGTAAAAATGAATCCTATACATGGATAAACGACATATATTATTGATAGACAAAAGTAAATAACTAATTTATTACCATACAATCGAACAATATTGTGAATCTACGATTCAAAAACCGATACCCATAGAAAAAAAATGTGTAATGTTTTTGCATTAAGTGTGCGTATTTATTTTTTATTTTTTTTACTCCTTTGAGAGTTTTTCACACTAGACTTAGCTTATGGTGTTTTACTGGGGCTTGAGTGACAGCAAGTCTTCTCAGGTTTCAAGGATCTTTCTCAGTATTAATATTCCATAGAGATTTTTTTTAGATTCTCTAGTGAGGTGTACATACTTATCCCTTTTATTCCTTTTAAAAAAATCTTATTCTGTGGTTTGCAGGGCGGTAAAGTTCCGTATTTGGTTGGTTCTATCAGACCTAACTGATAAAATGAAACGCAGTTTCTTCCAGGCAGTGGTCGCATCGATACTGCTATATGGATGCACTACATGGACTCTAACAAAACGGCTGGAGAAGAAGCTAGATGGCAATTACACAAGAATGCTGCGAGCAATCTTGAACAAGTCCTGGCGGCAACACCCCACAAGACACCAACCGTACGGCAACCTGCCTACTATCACGAAAACTATTCAAGTTAGACGAACCAGACATACAGGACACTGCTGGAGAAGCAGAGACGAACTCGTAAGTGATGTACTCTTATGGACCCCCACACATGGCCGTGCAAAAGCAGGACGACCAGCACGAACGTACATTCAGCAACTATGTGAGGATACAGGATGTTGTCCAGAAGACCTGCCTGAGGCGATGAACGATAGGGAAAAGTGGCGAGAGAGGTTCAGGTTCTCTGTGCTACCAGCACGACATGATGATGATGATGATTACTAGGTCTGGTCGTCTGGCCGAGATTAGGCGATTATTAATAGTAGTAGTATTATTGTTGTTAGCTGATGGTCTTTCACTGGGATCTGAGTGACATCAAATCTACTCAAGTATCCAGGAGTCTTTGTCAGAATTTGGGATGTCTTAGTAATGCTGCTGTCTCTGTCCTGCTTATTATTTCGACTTCTTTTGGTCCCCTTACCAAGCTTGCCATTTGCAACTAGTATCACCGACATCTTCATGCTCCATAGCTTTTTAGTTCTCTCCCAGTACTTGTCTCTCCAAGTACTTGTCTCTCTTTTCTTTAGTGTTCACTTTGTGATCCGCTGCTACGGAAATGTCAACTCTTTGGCAGATTATCTGTTTTATTTTATTTTATTTTATCGTCACTACGACTAATCATCTGGCCTCTATTAGGAGATTTGTTTGTAACTCAAAGCCCCAGATAATTTTGTGTGTCGCATTCACCCGGGTGGTTTCTGGGTTGTGCATTTACTATTTGGTAGTAGAGTCAAATTTAGACATTTTGCACAATTCTAATTGGAATAATTTCCCACCCAGTCATATCTACTCTTTCATTCTTTTTGCACCAGTTTGCTACATTAGTTTATTATGTGATTAATTTTTTCGTCTCTATTACCTCATAACCAACACTTATTCTTTTCTATATCATCATTTACACAGAATTTTTAAACATCAGCCTTAGCTGATGGTCTTTCATAGTTGTTTGACTGACAGCAAGTCTCCTCAAGTCTCCAGGACTCTTCTCAGTATTCTCGCCGTTCTCAATAATGTAGTAGTTTGGATGGTCTCCACTCGCCCGCCAATTTCCAAGTCATCCAGTGCCATTAATAACCCTTAATTACTGTGCCAAAAGCATCAATCACAATCGGTATAATCGTCACCTTCATGTTCCATATTTTTTTTCAATTCTCTAGCAAGATCGAGGTACTTTTCCTTCTTTTCACATTTTTCAGTTTTATTCTGTGGTCAGCCGGACAGCAAAGTCGACAACATCACAAATTCTCTTTCTTTCGTTGATTATTATATGGTCTGGTTTCTGGTCCAGAGAAGGTGATCCGTGTCTATGTCAAAGTCCCATAGCAGTTTATGTATGTCATTTTCTAGGACAGGTGCTGGGTTGTGCATATACCATTTCTTCGTATGGTTAAATTTAAATTTCTTGCACATTTCCCAGTGGATAACCTTGCCCATCCAGTGGTGTCTAGTCTTATACTCCTTCTGTGCTAGTTTGTTGCATTCGCTTATTATGCAATTGATCGTTTTGTCTGTCTCCACAATAGCCTACATGTGCTATTTTGTTGCGTCTTATCTAATCTCGCTTTGATATGATTGGTTCTTATGGCTTTGTTTTGAGCTGCTATAAGGAGAGATTCTTTTTCTCTCTTGAAGTTTCCTTTTCTTGGCCAGGTCCAGGTTTTATCGTGTGAGATGTCTATTATTCGTTTAAAACGCCCATACAGTTGTTTTCCTTCCCATTTTTGCTTCCCAGTTATTGTCGTTCTTTTGTCTATCATGTTATTAATATCGTTTCTGATATCTGTAATCAGTCCCCTATTGCGTTTTTGTATATAGTCTTCGAGTTGTTGTATCGATGCGTTAACTCTGTGTTAAATGCTGGCAAGTCCTCTTCTTCCCTCTTTTCTTGATACATATAGTCAGTCAACGTCGTCTCTGTGATGCAATGCCTTATGCATGGTCATTAGTTTTCTTGTTCTTTGGTCCGTTTGTTTAAGTTCATCTCTGGTCCACTTCAGAAATGGACCTGGATATCTAACGAAGGATACAGCCCAGGTAATCATTTCTTTGATAAGGTTTTGGCTAGAGAGGTTCGTCTCGAGTAGTTTTCTAGTTCACTTGAGATATTCTTTTTGAAATTTGTTTTTCATTTCCACTTGTTTGATGGTGTCAGCCTCCACGAGGCCCAAGTATTTGTAGGTTTCGTTTTCAGCCAGCGTTCTAATCTTGTCTTGATTTAGTAGTTCCATTCTGTCAGTTAAATGTCGTTTGCCACTTTTTATTGCAAGCGTTGCACATTTTTCTATGTTCATCACAAGCATTGCACATCTCACCTTTACCCTGTTGTCAGTCTGAACGGCAAAGTCCACTATTTGCCAGGTTCTCTTTTATTTTTGACAATCACTAGGTCTGCATGTCTGGTCTAGATTAGATGATCTGTTTGTATCTCAAAATCCAAGAGAATTGTGTGCATCATATTCTCTGGGATCGATTATGGGTTTTGCATAAACCATTTTGCATAAACCATTTAGTTTAAACTTCTTGCACTGTTCCCAATGAATCGCATTCCCCATCCAGTCATGTCTAGTCTTATACTCTTTTTTCTCTAATTTACTGCATTCACTTATTGTATGGTTGATCGTTTTATCTCTATCATTACCATACCGACATTTGCTATTTTGTTGTATCTTTTCTATTCTTGCTTTGATATATTTGGTCTTTATGGCGTTGTTCCTTGCTGCTAAGAGGAAAGATTCAGTTTCTCTCATAAGATTTCCATTTCTTAGCCATGTCCAAGTTTTCTCGTATGAGATTTTGCTTGATGGTTGCTTGAAATATCCATACAGTTGTTTTCTTTCCAATTTTTGTTTTCTTTTTCTTTTTGTTCTGTTGGTCTGTGTATTGTCTGTATTGTTTCTGGTTGCCGAAATGTCTTCATTTGTGCATTTTTTAGTCTCCTCATCTTTGTATCGATGCATTGACGCTATCTTGAATGCTGGTTAGTTCACGTCCTCCTTCTTTTCCCGATACATAAAATCTGTCTACGTCATCTCTGCAATGTAAGGCCTTATGCTTTATTATTATTATTATTAGTTTTACTTTCGTTTACTTACAATCCTTCACCGGGTCATATTCCAAGACCTTGGGTGAGGGAAGATAGTGATTATTTATACTTTATGTTTCTATGTATCTGCTGCGTCTTTTGTGTGATTTCTTTCATTTACATTGATGGCAATCACTAAAGGAGATGAGCAGTTCCGCAAAGCGCAATTTTAATATTTCCTATTGGCAGAGATGGCTAGATGTCTACTTGATATATTTATCTTTTTTTTTTTTATTATACCCTGGGCTTTTACGATTATTGGAACGATGGTAGTTTTAAGTGCTCTGCTTTTTCAATTTTTTCGAGGTTTTTGTATATCTTTATTCTGTTATACTCTTTTAGGGATATGCGTTTATCTGATGGCACTGACATCTTAATTAAAAGGCGTGTTTTTCTTTTATTTTCCTTAACAACTATATTTTGTCTATTACTCTTTATTTTCAATCAGTTTGGGTTACAAAGTTCCACAGAATAGTATTCCCTTTGACTTCTGTTATTGATTCAGGTTAATGTATATACAATTTATTACTGTTCTTTTTTTTATAATACATTTTGCCAGTTTTTGACATCAACATAAGTAGATGACCTTTTTCTGGAGTCTAAGTAACTACGAATCTTCTCAGGTCTCCAGTACTCTTTTCAGAACATAGGCGTAGTTTGGATGATCTGGGCTCGTCCTCAGATTTCCAGATCTTCTTAGCCTCTTTTACACCTTTGGAAACCATTCCAAGTGCCCCAGCTAAAATTCCACTGTTTTTTTAGGTGTCTGGCAATGTCCAAGTACTTGTCTTTCTTTTCGTTTCTTTAATTTTCATTCTGTGGTCCGTTGGGATAGCAACTATTTTTTGCATGAATTTTTTCGATTGTTAAAATAAAAGCTGTTGGAAAGGATCAACCATTTCGGCCATTAATCACATAAATAACTCAAGACATCGTTAAAATTTAAAGAAGTTGAAGTTTCTACAGAAACCACAATAATGTTTTAATCTTGAGCCGTTAGCTTTAGGGACTTGACTGTCTGTGAGCTTAACAAAATATTCTTGGCTCGTTTGCTGCTTAGCAAATCCGGTTCGGGCAGAGACGCGTTGGTTGATGGGCCTAATACCTTCACGCATAGTTCATGTCACGGCCTCCTCTATAATCCGCAACTTCAAGGCAGACTAAGTCTAGCCTATTCTCCTCTCGTCTTAGACCATATCTCTTAAGAAATCTAATTCTGTCCGAGTTTTACATCCTGTTTTAATGACAGCATTCATTCAATGTAACATATATTTTCAGCATCGCATATTTACATAGTTATTTGATCATCTCTCTCTCTCTCTCTCTATATATATATATATATATATATGTATATATATATATATATATATATATATATATATATATATAAATTTTTGTTGTTAGTCCAAAGAGAGAAAGAAATATTTAAAAATGAGTAGGTCCACGAAGAGATTTGGATTTTTTTAGGATTTAATGATTTTCTTCACACATACGTGTATGTTTCCAGGTTGTTGCTTTCGCCAGAGAATATGTATGGCACAAGGTCTTTTTAATGGCGTACTCTATGAGACTTGAACTCACTCTTGTTTGCAGTTTGAGTGGTTTTCTCTTTGTTACGGGTTTTATCGAGGTTCTCCTCCCTTTTTTTTTAGTTTATTTACCTCAGTCTGCTTTATCCATCATTTTCTTTTGATATGTGGTACGTTGTGTGTGTGTGTGTGTGTGTGTGTGTGTGTTTTGGGGTGGTTTCGAATTTCACTAACATTTTTTTCTCTCTGTGTGTGAATGTGTCACTTGAGATTTTTGGCGTGCGTGTAGTAGTGTGGTTTGACATATACTGGTAATTATCTTTTACTTCGGAAAAAAAACGTATCCAATATACACACTAGGAAAAAATAGGTAGCTAAATAAATGGTAACGAAATTAATGTAAGCACTAATATTTCTCTTAAAAGTTAATTATCGAACTTAACCTTGAAAGAAAAGAAATTAAAGGAATAAATAAAAAAGTTAAATTACCGTAATTATAACTGACGGAAAAAATTTGAAAATAAAATAAATAGGTAAATAAAAAAAACGGAAATTCAATAAAACGAGGAGGTAACTCCTTCATCTCTTCTCCCTCCACCCCACGTGTCTATTCTGTTTTATCTATCCATTGGATCTGAAGAAGTCATGTTACATTTTTCTTCGTGTTTTTGGTTTACACCAGAAACTGAAAAACAGGATGGAAATAAATTTATAATCCTAAATTAACCGGTCTTTGTTTTTTTCTTAAAGAGATATATATATATATATATATATATGCAGATCTATGTATGTTTGTGTCATTTGTGTGTGTGTATGATTAATTTTTTATTCAACTTTGGTTTTAAAAAATTATAAATTTCTTTTCCTTTATTTGAAGTAGTGTGTAGTCGTTAGTTGGTATATAGACATTATTTTAAAACACATTAATTACCTTCGTATAGATATTTCAATACGTTTACTTTTCTGTTTTCTGTTATTTTAATATTGCTCCTGTGAAGTTATGTCCTTGTATTAAGGGCCCGTGTTGACCCTATGTATATTTCATTGCACTTGCTACATTCACTTTTGTGGACTACGTTTTTTGAGCTGCAGCTTAAGTCTATATGTATTTTGAATTCTGTTTCCGGGTTTTTAAAGGTAAAGGATTTCGCATTTATAATTATATCACATATTTTACATCGTTTATTATTGCACTTGATAACTATTTGCGTTGTGTTTTCTTCGAATGTAGAAGAAGTGAGCATTCTTTTATTGATTTCTGTTGTGTTTAGTATTTCTTTTATTTTGTCATTGTTTTAAAGTTCTTTTAGATTTTTCATTATTTTTGCGAATGGTTCTGGGTTGTTTTTGCGGTAGGTTGTGACGTATGCTAGGGGTTTCACGTGGATGTGCTTTTTCGGGTTCCTTAATTCTCTTTGTATCTTTTCTGCTAATTCCAATCCCTTATTTATTAACGTTGTTGCCTAAGCTCTCTGGTTTAGGGTTGTGTGTAGTCCTTTAAGGTGAGTTTTCTTTTGAGGTTTTTATCGATGATTGTGTGTTCTACGCGTTAGAGTGTAAGGGATGGATTTTATACAGTTTTTGCGGTGGTAGCTTTTGATGTGCAGGTATTTTGGGGTGTTTGTTGGTTTGTGGTAAATATCTGTGATGATTTGGCCATTTAAGTTTTTTTCATAAAGGTGTCTAAAAATGGTAGTTCTTTTAAACTGCGTTCATTGTAAATTTTGTTTTGCGGTGTTTGTTTTGTAATAGGTTGTGTAATTCGTTAACATCTTCCCATGGGGTATTTCCAGAATATGAAGCCATCATATAAATATCTTTTTTCTTGATTTGGTAATTTTTTCTGTTATGTCGGTGCCGTATTTTTTATTCAGTATTTTGTATAGGCTTTCTTCTAAATAAGCTTAGGTTAGGGTTGCGAATGTTGGCGCCATTTTAGTTTCCATAGCTGTTACTAGGGTCTGGATATAATTAATGTTATTGAACTGGAAGTAGTTATGAAGGATTATTTCTATTCCCTCTATGAAAATTTTTGTTAACTCTTGGATGTAATGTATTTGGGTATCTATTCACAATTCGAAGGCTTGTTTTCCTAATTCATGGGGTATATTACTGAATAGGTTTGAGACGTCAAATGTGACTATGAGTATGTTGGGATCAGTTTTTTTCGGGTATGTTGTTCCGAATATATCTTTATTTTTTTTAGGAAAGGTTTTAGTCAAATGTCTATTAGTTTGCGAAGTCTGTTAGTCGGGCACGACGGGCCTGCTGCAGTGGGTCTAAATTTAACGTCACTGGTGTTGAGAATTTCTATATATTCGGTTTTTTGTATTTCTACGGCGTTTTTTATTTGTTTGGACTTGTGAATTTTTGGTAGTCCGTAGAAGTTACTAGTTTTGGGGATATAATTTTTTAAGAAGACTTTTCTTTTTTAGTTTATGATTCATTGTGTATTTTGCTGAATTTTGTGATTTTTTTATATTATATTATTATCTATGTATCCATTACTTTGTAGTTGGTTTAATCTTTTAACATTTCTTAAATTTGTTTTGTTGTTAGTTCTATGTAAGATCACTATGATACTTCCCTGTTCTGCTCCTTTTATAATTATGTTTCCATTTTCCTCTATATTTTTCAGGCTTATTTTTGTTTTTGTGAGAGGTTATTTTTTATTTATTTATTTATTTATTTTTTTTGGTTGATATTTCATAATTTCTTGAATGTTTAGTTCACAATTGTTGTGTTTGTCTGGAAAGAATTTCGTCTTATTCTTTACTAGGGAGTCATCTGTATCTCTTTCATTTTTGAATTTTTCTATTAGCCTAAATTTTATTTCAAATTTTTTAAGGTCTTTTTTTTTTCTTTTAGTTCTCTGATGTTGCTTTTTGGTCTGGGACAAAATTTAAGACCTAGTTTGAGTATTTTTATTTAGTCTTTATGTAGATAAATTTGTAATTTTAGGTTTAATGCTTCGTTTTATAGATTGTTTTTTTTTTTACTTCTGGTTCGTTTTGTCAGAAAAATTACTTTTGTTTGTATATCTGAAAAATACTAATTTTGCTTGTATTGTCTATAAAAATAATTTGGTGTTATCATTTATAGGGTGGCTCTTATTGAAAGAGCATCGGTTTGTTTTTTTTTTTCTGGAGTCCTACGTGTAGTAGTTTGGCGAGTGTTGTAATGTGTAATAGTTTATAAGGAGATTCTTTTTATCAGTTTTTTCATTTGGAAACTGCTTTTTTACTGAATGATTGATTGTTCTTGGGTGTTTTGGTCAATTTGCATGAATCTGGTATTTTGGAGCGTTAATTTTTCTTTCATATGTTGTTGTTCGTGCGTGGGGATCATCTCTTTCGTCGTTGTACTGTGGTTTTGGTTTGTTGTTTGTTAATGTTCTTTTTTTTTGGGGGGGTATCTTCCTTTTGTCTGTTTTCTTTTTCTTTTTTTTCTGTCTCTTTTTGGTGTACGTTTTTAGACATGGAGTTTTTTGCACCGAATGCTTCTTGATTTTTTTTCTCCCCCATTTTTGCTGTTTTCTTCACATAGTTCTATTAGGAATTGTGTTTCTTTTATTTTTTGTAATGAATAGAAGAAGGCACGAGGACTTGTGGTTTTGGGGGAGGGGAAGGGAGCGGTCATGCTTTAACTATATTTTCTATGGGGAACCTAGCTAGCCACATTCGCCGACCCATTCAACAATACAATATATAATCTGTCGTCAATCGCCATGCACTCAGTAACCACCAAATCACCGCATTTGCGCTATGAAAAAGTCCTACTTAAAAACCGAAAGTGATGCATGATTTTATTTACAATGTATGATTTTGTACAATGGATATGATGGGAATGGGAGAAAAAAACCCAAAAAATATATATACACGAAAAACAAGGAAAAATTCCCCGTTTGGTTTCCCTCCCTTCCCCCCGTCTATAAAATTGGAGGCCGACTGTTTTCCGGGTCGAAAATACCGGAAACAAGCCGGACCTACCCTAGGTGGGGCGGGAATCCTACTCTACAGGGATAAAAGAAATAAAGGGTCGGGCTCGGCATGGGTCGATAGAAGCGGGTAATATGATTTTTTACATATGAATGTTCAAGATCTTCAAAAAAGCGGACTGGGATACAGGTTGAGGTACAAAAATAATGGGGGTGGGGAAGACCTTGAGTGCTAGCGACTAAATGACGGGGACAATGACTCACAACATACTGCTAACTAGGTTACAAGGGAAAGAAATCCTACTTACCAAGGGTGGGGTCCCTAAGGACCCGTACCATAGACGCCATAGGCCGGCAGAGGAGGGAAGGATGACTCCAGCATTGCCCCCTTTCGTACGACCAGGCTCGTTGCATTCACCCGCCTTTTGCTGAATGTTATGCGATCCAAGCGTTTTCTATCGCGTCTGATTTTGACCTTCAGCTGATGCCAAAAATACAAAACCAGATCACGATGAGAAAAGTTTGCATCGTCATACAATCCCTTGTTTCGTGTCGTCCAAATCACCATTCGGGCTACAGCTAGGATCGCGAGAAACACCACACGCTTCTCACCATGAAACGGAGGAAGAACGTTGTCTACGACGTAACCAACGTCGAGCAGCACGAGCTGTTTGGGTTCGATGCGAGCCGTTCACTCCCCGACGTGATCCCAAAACGGGCGGACTCGCTCGCAGTAGTAGAAGGCGTGCTCAGCCGTTTCTTCCAAGCCACTGCCGCAGCGAGGGCAATCAGGCATGTCTGCCAGGCCCACTTTGAAGTTCAAGCCGCGAAGGGATAACGCATTCCGAACAAGTCGCCAGGTGAGCGAGAACTCGGAGTTGTTCAAGAAGCTCGATCCCGGGGCCCAATTCCAGTGAGAGCGGATCTCCTCCGCCGTCCAGCCGTGCCGCTCGCTGAGAGGATCAGAAGCGGAACCCACCACTAATTCCCGATACAGCTCCTTCCGAGGCCATGAAAGGTCACTGGACCCAAGAAGGTTACGAAGGGCCTTTCGGCACTCGCGGACAAAGGCCTACGTCGACCTTCAGCCTTTGGGTCTGAGTTGAGGTGAGGAAAAGTCCAACTCGCCTTTCGTCTGCACGCTGAGTCCACCGTCAAGACACGGCCCAGATATGGAAGTCTTTCAGCAAGCCAGTGGCTCTCCAGATCAGGCATACCCAGACCCCCGTTGCGTGTACGTTGGATACAGACCTGCCTACGGACCATCGGCCTTGCACCTCCCCAGACAAGTCTGGAGAGGGATCGTTGAAGCGCCAACCGATGTGCCTTAGGCAGAGGGAGTACAGCCAATCGGTAAAGGATCAAGGGGAAGACGTACGCGGCACACGCCTCCGCCCTGCCAATTAAGGACAACTTCCTTGAAAGCCAGATTCCCACCTGAGCATTCACCTTAGCATGTACTTCCGACCAATTTCGCTCCAGTTGGAGGTCGGGCCCAAACCACACCCCAAGGATGCGGATGGGTCCGTCACTCAAGCAGAAGGGCCCTGGAAGAGTATCGCTACCCCTCCAAGCACCAAGCCGCAAACCTTCGCTTTTGTCAAAATTGACCTTGGCCCCTGCAATCCGCTCATACTCGACAACCGCCTCTTTCATAGCCTCTATATCCTGGAGGCGGGATACAAAGACTGTGACGTCATCAGCGAACGCAGAAACCCTAGCCGCAAGGCGGCCAACGAATGGGATACCGCGCAGTGCCGGATTTGTCCCCTCATCCCTAAGCCTGCGCAGGAGGGGCTCCAACGCGAGGACATAGAGAAGAGGAGACAGCGGGCAGCCCTGCCGGACCGATCGCTCGATCACGATCACCCCCGAACGCTTTCCGTTCACCTGCACCACTGCCTGAGGGTTGTGGTACATCATGCTAATCCATCTGCGGAACTCCGGTTTGAATCCGGCAGTCTCCAAAACAGACGCCAAGAACCGATGGTCAACCCTATCGAAGGCCTTGGACTGATCTAAACTGATCAGCGCGGCTTCGATGTCGTCTTTTATCCCCTCTAGGACCTCGCGAATCAAGTGCAGGTTGCCCTGGATCGATCTTCCCTTCACAGCAAAGGTCTGTTCGGGGCCGATCAGATCGCTAATGACAAGCTGTAAACGATTCGCTAAGACCCGGGCCAAAATCTTTAACTTTGTGTTAAGCAGAGTTATGGGCCTGTAATCCTCTAAACCCTCCCAAACATGCCTGCCACCTTTCTTCAGCAATGTGATCACGCCCTTGGTAACGCTACCAGGGATGGCTCCCTGGGCGAACCAATGGTTGAACATATCCGTCAGAATAGGCACAAACATGTGCGACATCCTCAAGTACACTTCGTACGGCAAACCATCTAGTCCCGGCGACTTGTTGAGGCCGACCTGCTTCAACGCATCACAAACTTCACATTCAGTAACCACACCCTCGCAGCTAGCCGCTTCAGCCGCCCCAAGGCGGGGGAAGTCAGCGAGATAGCTACGAAACTCCCGGAGCGGGAGATCAGTGCAGCGGGCAAAGCGATCCCGAAAGTGCGCCCGAAAGGCGTCACGTATCTCATGACCCGATCGCAGCAGACGCCCGTCCGGGGTCTTGACAGATGCGATGTACCGATCGGGGAACCTTCGCACTTCTTCTTCACGCGCAGTTGCGTTCGATTTCACAGCTTCGTTGGGAACTCTTTTTAGCCTAGATCTAACTACTGATCCCTTGTAGCCCTCGCTACTCTCACGCTCAAGGTCCCTCCTAGCTAGCTCTACACCTAGGGAGTCCCCCCCAGCAACCGCCCGGGAAAGACTATCTTCTATAAATTTCGCCTCCGCGGTCCTATCTAGATTGAGCTGTCGACCGTACTTGGCGAAATCTCTAATCCTATGCTTAAGAGAAGCCCACCACCTATTCCCGGTAACCGCCCCCACTAACGCTCGCCTAATTAGGGATTTCAGCCGGTCCCGGAAGTCCCGTATCTCCAGTAAGGAGGTATTGAATTTCCAGTAGCTGTCTAGACTAGGTCTATTAGCTAACCACAGACTGACTCTAATGAGTTTATGATCAGTCCACGCTATCAAGTGGAACGTGGGACAACTAACAAAATCAATGTCAGCTCTTCTCACTAACACTCTGTCCAAGTAGGAGCCTACTTTGGCAGAGGGCGAGCTATCTAGCCACGTCCACATCTCCCGCCCTGGGTGATCAAGACGAAATCTGTCGACGAGGCCGTGACGAGTCACGAAGCCGACAAGGCTGCTTTCACACCTTCCCAATCTGCTAGCTCCCCGCCCGACCTTATCTATCTTGGGATCAAGGATAGCATTCCTATCACCCATTAAGACTAGCCGCTTCGTATCGTCCAGGAACGGCGCCAACCGACGAAAAAAGGAAACCCTCCCCGCAGCGATATTGGACGCATAAACCGCAACCAGACGGAACTTTTGGAATTGTGTTTCTCTTGGACAGAATTCCTTAATTTCTGTTATATATGGGGGGGTGAGGGTATCTCTCTGTGTTTAGGCAGTATTTCTTCGTTGAGACATATCTGATTAAATATTACAGAAATCTTTGTCTACGTATTTTTGTTCCAATCCTTTCAAATCTGCGTATAGTTGTTTTAATATCCGGTTGTATTGGCTACCTGCTTTTCTTTATTTAAGATGTATCTAAGTACCTTTGTACCCCTCTCGGGCCATCCTCAGGCAGTGTGTATATTGAAAAAGTAGTATACAATTTTATTCATTCAAGGGTAATTTTTTGCCCAGTCGGCTGTAGAATACACCGACTGCTTCTCTGCAGAGGGGTAAGACCCCCCCACCGAGTGTCCTGGATATGACAATAAACAATCTGATGGTGAGGTTCTAGCAATGCTGGAGCTTTGGGGAATGTGGAGTACCCCTTCATTGCCATCGCTCCCAGGTCCACTCTGGCCCAGAATGGTAGCACCTGATAAAGGTCCTATCTATGGGTTAAATAGAACTAAACCATGCTTTTTTCCCTCTACTGATTTTTGCATTTAAACTGCGTATTTATGCTAAACTGAATTGTTTAAAATAGAACTGTTTTGACATTGGAACTGCGTACTAGTGCTGAACTGAATTGCTCTAAATAGAACTGCTTTTGACGTCTAAACTGTGTACTTATGCTGAACTGAATTATCTGAAATAAAACTGTGACATTTAACTCTGTGTATTACCCAGTCAGCTGGGGCTGTAGAATACACTGACTGCACCTCGGCAGAGGGGTAAGACCCCCCAAAAACGAGTGTCCTGGATATGACACTAAACAATCTGATGGTGAGGTTCCAGCAGTGCTGGAGCTTTGGGGAATGCGGAGTACCCCTTCATTGCCATTGCTCCCAGGTTCACTCAGGCCCGGAGTGGTAGCAGCTGATAAGGGTCCTATCTATGGGCTAAATAGAACTAACAGCATACTTATGCTAAAATGAATTGTTTGAGTAAAACTGAATAGTTTGAAATAGAAATGATTTTTACAATTAAACCGTACTTACATTCAATCTACATGCTTATGCTTAATTGAATTATTTGAAATAGAACTGTTTTTTGACATAAAAACTGTATTTACACTTAACCGAATTGTTACATACAACTGCTTGAATAGTTTGAAATGGAAATGTTTTTGACCATTAAACTGTGTACTAATGCCAAACTGAATTGTTTTAAATAGAACAGATTATTTACATAAAAATGGATTTGGCGTTAAATAACCTACAAACGTTGATATGCCATAAAACCCAACAAACCAAACCAAACCTAGGGTAATTTTTTTAAAAAATTCTATAAAAGACATTTAATTGCATTTGCACTGGTTTCCAAATTAATTTTTGTTGAGACTGGGACGTTTGTTTCAAAAATGAAGGGCTTCGAGAATTTGTCGTCATTATTTGTTATTTTGTTGTTTCAATATTGCTGTATTTTCGGTAAGAATTTTTCGAAATTCAGTTGTTAGGCATCAATGTATTTTTAGATATTCTATTGAGCTCGAGTAGGAAAGATAGTTTGTCGTATCGACAGAGTTGACTTTAAATGAACGTATATATTTTGTATTCGGAGATGTAATTTACCAAAGGACATTTAAATTTATATATAACGTTAGTTATTTTCAAAACCCCAACTGAGGAGGAATTATCTTTAATAACCACGTTAAAAGTTTTAAATTTATCATAGTATATGATCAGTTTTATTTTTATTAAGGTCAGTGGGGGGATAATTCTTCGAATCAACGTTTTTAAAATATTTTCATCTAATTTATAATTGTAGTACGTCTGGATGCGGTAAAAAATTTGATGAATGCGTGTTTATTTGGTGGCGGTGTTGCAGTGTTTATTTTGTTGACTACAATTTTGAATTGTACCTTTGATTTGTTCATCAACAATATAGTTAGGAAACCCATTATCGAATAGGCTTGTTTTATGTTGTTTTTTTATCGAACATTATTTTGTAGGAGAAGATTAATTTTACCCAGGATATTAGTTTATTAATGGCTGTTTGGTTGGCTGCTGTGTTTTACGGTGTATCAGCTGTTTTCGGGTCATTTAACGCCAACTTGAATTTCAAATAATTAATTTTAGTATAAGCATAGTTTTTGCATACAGATAGTTAAAAGTCAAAACAGTTCAGTTAAATGTCAAAACAGTTCTATTTCAATCAATTCAGTTTTGCATAAGTACACAGTTTAGTCCTATTTAAAAACAGTTCTATTTCGAACTGTTCAGTTTAGCATAAGTAGGCAGTTTCAATGTCAAAAATAGTTCTATTTCAATCAATTCAGTTTGGCGTAAGTACAGTTTTATCTCTTTTTTACCCATTGATTGGACCCTATCAGCTTCTACCATCCCGGGCGAAAGTGAATCTGGAAGTGATGGTAAAGAAGAGGTACTCCGCATTCCTCAGATCTCTATTATTGGAACCTCATTTTTGTATCATATCCAGTAGGGACTTAACTCACAGCAGAGAAGCAAACAGCGTATTCTACAGCCCCCGTCGACAAGGTAATAGGTTATTAATGATCGCTATTTTATATCGGAAGGAGTATTCATTTTTACGTTTGAGGGTACAGGAATTATTATTTGTAGATTTTTTAAGTATATGTTATACGGTTATTATAAGTTGTAGTATCAATCAATCAAAACATCTAGAAAGAGGATTTACTTGTTTTAGTTTAAGTTCATGGATTAAAATAAGAACTGAATTTTTATGGAATGTGTCTGTTAGTATGTTTATTTCATTAGTATTATTGGCGAGAATACATATCACATCAACGTATCTTAGGTATATTTAGGGTTTTTAATGCTATTGAATATTTTATTTTCAAGATCGGTTATATAGAAATTACGGTAAATCGGACACAAACCAATCCCATTGATACATAATCTTTTGTATGGAAATGTTTCCTAAGTGGCCATAAATTGGAACTTTGGTAGTGAATGTTAGGAGTATATTACGAAGTGTGTAATTCTTGATTTTTAGAGGTGGTAGTGATGGGTTGTTATTGATATTATTTACAATAATATCAGTGGCTTCTTTGATTGGTACATTATTAAACAAACATTCAATACCAAGTTTGTGATATCATAAATAGGTTTTGGTGCTTCTGATATAATTGAGCGCAGAGGATGGTTAGGTTTATGCATTTTGAATATTTCGTATAAATATCCTGGTTTGTAATCACCGATTATTTTGGGTAGATTCGTGTAATTACGTTCGATATTATTAGCAGTGATTAGTTAATTTTTACTTTATTTGGTAGCTGGGATTCTTTTTTAATTTTTTTTATTTTCGTGTGGTCATTCAGTATATTTTATAATTTTGAACAGTTGTCTGTTTGAAAAAATTATTTTTTTTCTTCTAAAAATGTTTTTTCTCAGCTTTTTATGGTGATGTTGGGGTTATAACGTAATTCTTTAACCGCACGATTGTTTTGCTGAGTTAATAAACTGGGTTGTTTTTGTTGAATCTATTTTTGATGGCTTCAGATTTAAGAAGATCACAGAGTTAATGTTTGAATGTAATTACTTTTTGGCCCCGTAGTTTTAAATGTTCTGGTATAAAATTTCAATTTCCGTGTTTTTGCTGTGGTTAGTATATCAATGAATCAAATGGCAGTGGGGTCCTTCATCATCATCATCATGTCTCGCTGGTAGCACGGATATCCCTGACCCTCTCCCGCCACTCCTCCCTATCGTTCATCGCACTAGGCAGGTCTTCAGGACAACATCACGTATCCTCAGATAGCTGCTGAATGTATGTTCGTGCTGGTCGTCCTGCTTTTGCACGGCCATGTGTGGGGGTCCATAAGAGTACATCTCTTATGAGTTCGTCCCAGCTTCTCCAGCAGTGTTGAGGAATTCTTTCTATGGTTGAGTTAATTCAAAATCATAGAGTTTGATATATTTGCTGGTATTGTTCGGAAGTAGTAGGTGGCCTTTATAGAGGTTGTTAAGTTTGTTTTGGAGAGGAAGTTTGTGTTGGTAATTATTGTTGTTAATCATTAAAGAAAGATTTTTAATCGAATTTGTTGAGTTGTACAAGTGCAATGAAGCTCTCAATAATTTTGTCCGTGTTGTTTTATTTTCCAATATTTAGTGTCCTAATATTATTCTTACAAGTGCAATATAAACATACATGAATATGTGAAAAAGACATAGGGAATCTAAAAACTCGAAACTTTCCGAAATTGGTCCAGGTACGAAACTTTTATTCACCTTTTTGAGTTTAAAGGTTTTTCGACATGAGGGAAGGGAGACACAATCTTTCTATGCTGACTGCTTTTACATCGTCAGCTCTCAACACAACCAATGCGCGGTGCCCGTAGCGCACAAAGTCCTCTGGCCTCGCCCAGCTCTGAAAGCCAACCTTCTTCTTCCGAGGCGAGAACTCCACTCTGACTTTTCTCAAATCTCCAAAATGCTCCGCCCACGCTTCCAGTGCATGACGTCATTCACACCTCCTGGTCTCATTTCTTATCTGGGGTTTTATTTTGACATCTGTATATGACGGATTCTCCCCGCACGTGCGTGAATAACTGCGCTCATGTTTGCACCTAACTAACCCATGCACTAAGCGAAAGGTTCTCAGCATAACTAAACCGAAAGGCAAGATATATAAAACTAAATCCTTCGGCCATTATATTACATAAGGCATAATGTGTATCTTCACAAGATCACGTCTGTATTCCAAATATATATATATATATATATATATATATATATTTATATATATATATATATATATACATATATATTTGTAAGTGTGACTAAGTGTGTGTACGGCGCATCAAGTTGTCAAATATCTTGACGATGATTAAAAAAAACTTAATTTATTCATTCATTTATTAATTCAAGATTTTTACCACAAACCTATCCAGTACAAGAGCTTTCTTAACGTGGTGTAACCCAGTCAGATATTTTTATAAAATATGTCAACTGTACCACTGCTGACTGGTAAGACCCCTTTAAATTGTTTAGTGAATAGGTTACTAAACGATCTGACAGTGAAGTTCTAGTACTGGAGCTTTAGGGAATGTGGAGTAACCCTTCATTGCTACGAATCCCTGGTCCACCCTGATCCGAAGTGAAAGGACCAGTAAGGCTGGTATATGATTCATATAGTTCTATATGATTCATATAGAACTATTCATGCTTTTTACAGTAAATGAAATAATTTAACCCAATGAAACCAAATGGTTAGTGTTAAACATACTTATTAGAATTTGATAGCAGTAGTTGAAATGATTTGACTATGTTCAAAGGGTATGAAATCACTTTGAATCTGATGGTGAGGCTTCAATCCAGACACTTTAAGGAATTGCGAGTACCCTTTCATTACCATTACTCTCAGGTCCACTCTTACCCATGGTCGTAGTACCTCTTATGGTCTCCTTTACGGTCAAATTGAAGTGTTTAATCTTTTATTAGGAATTATTATTCATATCTAATAGAATTATTAATGTTAACTAGCAATGCAAGAAACCATTTAACTATGTGCAAACAAATAATCAACATTAAATAGAAATATTAGTGTTTGCAAAACTTGAAATCACATAATTCAATGCAAAGAAAGGAACTATGGCTTGTTTGAAATAATTTCATTTGCAGTCTATTTACTTTAAAATTATATATATATATATATATATATATATATATTAATGTTTTTTGCAGGTCCAAAGACTAAAAAATATATTTTTGAATTAATTTATTTTGTTCTTATATATGTGTTATATTTGTATATGTTTTGAGCTTGTTGCTTTCGTCAGAGAACATATATAACGCGTATGTAAGAACGAAATAAATGAATTAAAAAAAATATAAATCTCTTCATGGACCTACCTACCTACGTATATATTTATATATATATATATAATATCTAGCACTAATTAATGCAGAGAAGTCGATATTCCATAAAACATAACCAAATCAAGCTAAAGTGACATGATGTAAATTTAAAAATACACCCTTATTCAATAAATACCCACGCGATGAGGCTTTGTTCTTTTACACGTTAATAATACGAAACCTAACAATATTTGATTGGTGCACCTTAGTGACACTAAATAAAAGTCAATTTTAAGAACGGAACAATTTAAACAACTTCCTCGCAAAATTATATCTACACTGATTTTGAGTAAAAACAAATTTACTTTAATTGAACCTTGGGGGCTTGTGCTCTAGAATACACCCACTACACCACTTTAGAGAAGGACCCCACCCAACAAGTGTAGTTGATATAACACCAAACCATCTGATGGAGCTTTAGGAAATGTGAAATAACCATTCTTTGCCTTTAATCTCAGGTCTTCTCTGAAACTGAGTGCAAATAAATGATTCATACTATAAAGTATCGAGTATTTGATATCATCTATAAAGAAACTTATTAACTGATTACAAATATATGAAATCTGATTCGTTTAAAATGTTACGTAGAAAGTATTTACTATACAATCATTATATATATATATATATATATATATATATATATATATATATATGTGTGTGTGTGTGTGTGTGTGTGTGTGTGTGTGAGTGTGTTTATACATGATGTCTCAAAATAGATGCAACCCATTAATATGATATTGATTTATTACTGTGGCAAACGCAAGAGCAGTCATTTGGAACAGGTCCAATAAAAATGTATCCTTTTTTACTGGAGACATTGAATCGATGTTTTTTTTTTTAAATTTGTATTTTATAAGCTTCCAGGACATGCAATATTTTTTTAGTTTCTTGTCTTTGTAAAAAATCATTATCATTTTAAGTGGTTACATCAATTTAGAGACAGTTTGAATGATTTTGGCTCCAAAAAAGTAATTACGCAAAATATTTTCCTCTCTTGTTCGAGGCATTGTGGTTGAGGATTATTAGTTGTTATTTTCAAATCTGAAACAAAAAAGAACGCATTATTATTAGGAGAGTTATTTGTAGCCACATGGGTCCCATGTATATTGAGACATCATTATATATATATATGTATATGTAGAGAGAGAGAGTGTGTGTGTGTGTCTCAATATATATAGGACCCATGTGACTACGAATAACTCTACAAATAATTATGTTGTATTCGTTTTTGTTGTTTTGTTTTAAGCATAAATTGGAAATTTAGATATTGCAACCACCTACAATCATTTCAAAATCCATCATTAAAAAATAAAGCAGCTAATCAAGGAATTACTGGGATCTGATAGAACTAGCACTAACACCTATTATAAATTGGAAAATAATTAAAAATCCTCATCGACAAACACTTTACATGGTAAGAGTAATTTATGTTTGGAAGAGAAATATGTATATCAAAGTATTTGAATGAAAGTTTGCTTAATGCCAGAACAGAAATGATTTCGGCATGTAGCCATAGAAATACATTCTTAGTATACTTTAACTTGGTATATAATTAACACTAAATATATTCAAGAACCATTAAGTGATGTATATATTTTAATTCTATATATTATAATATTAATCCATAATTTTGATAAAAAATAAATAAATAAATAAAGATAATAAAACATAATAAGAATAAGATTAATATGGCCTTATAACAAGTAGGAATTATCCCGGTACTACACCGTTTTAATTACACCGATTTTCCTATATGTAAACAAAAATTTAGGAAGCAAATATTTGATTGTTTATATTATGAATTATTTGTTACATTAAATTAATAACTATTACATATTAATTCTTTTCTTATTACGATCAACTAACATTCCATATGTGAATTATTTTTTAATTCTTTGCTTATTGCGATTGATTCAACATTCGATGTGTAAATTTCGTCCAAATATAAATAACATGAATTTTCACGATAATTTTAATAATTAGGATTAGTTTTTGTAAATTGATATCAGAATAAATTTATTGTTTCAGAAAAACACGAATTATATCATTTAGTATTGATAAAACATATTAGTTTCAACGGAAGTAGGAATGCAGATTTTATGTATAATTTTGAATAAGTTTGCATACCACTATTTAGTTTTTCTGGAATGATTTTTTATTTTTCAGTAATATCTAAATTAGGGGTATTTTTTTGTTGTTGTTTTTCATAGAATTGTATAAACATTGTAGATTTTTCAGTAGTATTTAAATTAGGGGTAATTTTTTTTTTTTTTTATAAGATTCCTAAGGTATGTGTCTGCCTAGTCGGTTGAGGCTCTAGAAAACACCGACTGCATATCTGGAAAGGGATAAGACCACCTAAAATAGTGTCCTGTATTTAACATTAAACACTCTAATTTGAGGCTCCAGCCTTGGAGATTTAGGAACTGTGGATTAACCCTTCATTGCCATTACTCCCAGGCCCACTCAGCATCGAAGTGTTATCTCATGACAGGGTCCAATCTATGGGTAAAATACTACAAACTATGTGTGCAAACAAATGCTATTTTGTGTCTGTTTTTTAGTTATGACTGTGTGCCAAAAAGAGTTCATATTCGTTTAAGAATGTTATCTACAAAATGTGTTTACAAATCATATATATCAAATATATATGCATTAACCAAATTTGGCATTTAATAATCTAGAATAGTTGCAGGGATGGACCTAAGGGCAAAACTGGGTGGCACTTTATGGAGGCAGCATTTTGCGGGTGAAAAATTTGCAGACATGATCATTCATGTTTATAATATGGCGTTTAAAAAAAAAACTTTTTTTTTTAAATTTATTTTTTACATTTATTCCTTTTTGCTTTGAAGATCACAAACACATGACATGCTCTTGTGTTTAAAAGCAACGTTTTTTTGTTTTTTTTCGGTTGATCCAGTAACAAATTTTCTGTTGCAATTTACCTACATTTTATTCTCTTAAACATTTTAGAATAAGTTTGAAAGCTTTCTAAATACTTCTGCCTAAAATCAAATAATTGTAATTAATTAAAGATCAATTTAATCCATCTAAAAATGTACGAATAAAACTTTCCAATGTATGATAGCATATTTTCCGAGATTTTAATATATCTAAAACGATTAAGACCGATTTTTCATTAAGACTGAAGTTGCTTGAAGAAATAAAGAAAGGGTGTCTTCTTTGAAATCTTAAGATTTTTAAGACTTTATTACGGAGAAATAAAATTGGTCTTTTTTTAAAGTTACGCTCCTTCCCAACCAGAGTTCTTTGGGGCGGAAAATTAAGATTAAAAATAAAATTAAGATTAAAAATAAAATAAAATAAAATACAATATCATATTTTTGTTAGATTATAATTTATATTTATTCTCTTATTGTATATGAAATTTGAAAATTTTTGCATTATCTAAAGTATGTTTAATTGATAATTTGATTAATTGAAATTTCCGATATATTTTTTTATATATCACAGGACACTGATTAGATTTAAGATCAAAATAATTGGAATCCAAATAAGGATTATAATTAATTTTGATCGTAAATGATAACGCACATTGCTTGGAAGAAATATTTAGGTTTTATTGTTTATCGCCCCAAAGATCTTTACCCATGATATTGGTAATGAGTTTGTGGTGCCAATCCTGGAACAGACCTCCATATACACTCGCGGCACCAGACTGACCAGTTATCATTGGTAAAATCCTGTTGACTTTAAAAAGTAAGTTTCATTCATTTTTGTAGAACAAAGCAGCCTTCATTTAAATTTGAAAATTAGGAAAAGATTATTTTGTCAGTCCCTGCACAATAACGACTCCCTCCTTATTTTTTTTTTTTTCATAACTGCTATGATGTAATGGGAGATGTCTAAACTTTTCATTCATAAAAACAAGTTTATTTATTTGTTATCAACAAGATACGCAATCCCAAATGATTTAGCTTATTCTTTTGAGGAATGATCACTTCATAGTAACAGAAGGAATCAATCTCACACACTTTTTTGATCTGCTTTTTTCTGTAAATTAAAAAAAAAAATGCTTGAGTTGTTTTCAGTTTCTTGTTAATTCTTTTTTTTTTAATTTATTGCTAAAAATGTTTATCAGTATATAGACATCGAAATCTGCCCAAATTAATTTATTTTAAAAGAGAATTATTTAAGAATTTAGTTGAAAAACAAGTTTATTTCCCTGAAAAAAGCAGAGCAAATATTAAACGAGGTTAACTTCTGCTGCAAATGTGAAGGCGTTATTCTTTTTAAAAAAAGCTGAAAATTTTCAGAAGATAATCAATTTTCTTTTTTAATGGAAAACGTTGATATAAAATATTGGTCAGTAGAAGAATCCTCCCAGACTGATCAACTTTAAAATCCCCATCCTAGCATAATTCAACAGTAGATTATCCTCCCAGACAGATCCACTGTAGATCTTTGAAACTTGTAAATGAATGTCATTTTATTTTCAATTAGTTCTTTTCGTAGAAAATATTGGAAATGTTCTGTTTTTTTTAATAAAGTTAAACATTCGTAGAAAGGTAGAAGCAGATATATACACGATTTAAAGCTTGTATATATTTCGAAATTTCTAACTAAACTTGCAATTTTTAAAACTGTATATATATCGCGCTCTTAAAATATTTCAATAATTTTTCCATAAAATCCCAATTTTAGAATTATTATGAGAAAATAACAACATTCTACATTAAATTTGGAACTTTTTAGAGATTTTTAATCCAAAGAATTTCAGAAAAATCAAATCTTCACAAAAACGAAATCAAATCTACATCAAGAGGAAAGAGATTCTTCGATTGAAAGAAATTATTTTTCATGTATCGTAGTAGAAACCCAATAAAAAGAAGAAATATTTACTTCTCTAAAAACAAAGTCAAATCAGAAGTGTAACTATTTAGCATTGACTTTTATTGTTTATTGTTCATTATTTAAAAAAAAACTTCATCTGAATATACGATTTTTTCAAAAATAAGCGATGGAAATAAATAAATTGTTATTAAATATTTCCGATGCTATTAGTTTAGTTTCATTACCATCTTTCATAACGCCATAAGGTTTTAAAAAAGTATATGCTGGCAACATAATGAGGCTGTAGTTACTTTGCCTAAAAAATGTAATTGTCACAGTTCTCGGGAAAACAAGTTAATGTTTAATGCAAGTCTCAGAGGTGAGCCTTTCTTATAAAATTTAATGTTCAGATATTTTTGTTGTGACAATAACGATGGATTACATTTCAAATTACTATATTGAATATTAGAATAAAATAAAAAGGGATAAAAAAATGTATAAGAAAAAAAAATATAGTAAATTTTAAAAATTGAATTTAAGAAGAGATTTAAACAATCATTGGCTGGATTGGATATAATAATTTACTTCTTTTTTTTAACAACACTTTCCTTTGCAATTATACCATGCGAAAGTGTCTAGCTACGTTTGGAATATTGAAAAAAATCAAACTTTTTACTACCCCACTTTCAACCTTGAGCTAAATTGTATCTTAGTACAATAATTAAAATTTTCCTATGCCTTTGAGTATGTTTTTTCCTATTTGTTTCTTTTTCTATATTTTCATCGATTAGGATGAGTAAAGGGCAAAGACTGTGTTGCAGCTTGCTGCAATTTGAAAGCTACATGAGAATGCAAAGAAGGAAAATGTGCTACATCTTTACATGCTTTTCTACTGAAAAATATGTAGATAAAGCAAAATGCAAAGATATGGACGCTGCATTTACTTCAGAATTAAATGGGGATGAACATGGGGGAAAATGTTAATATAGTGGAGATAAATATAGAAATAAAACTTGAATAGGGGTTTCCTGCAGGAATTAACGTTGTTAAAGAAATTGATGATGACAATCGCTTGTTGATAGAAAGTTTTAAAACAAAGATGAACCGATTGCTCGAACTGTAAGACTGGGAAAATACTCCGAAGGTAATGCTACAACATTGGATTTACCAAACCATAGGAAATAGGGAGATCGTTTTGAGATGGTGGTTACTGTACTCAAAGGCGAATAAATCTATTTACTGTTTTTGCTGTCGCTTCAGAAGACAAAGCAACGAAAATCAAATCTTGAAAGAAATCCAGGATTTCAAAAGTTATGGTAGTTTAAATCAAAATTGCCCAATCAATCGTCTGGGGCCGCAGAATACACCGACTGCATCTCTCATCATCTCATCATCCCTCACAGATTCCTTGCTTTCCTTGAATCTCTTATGCCTCTCAAAAGCGAATGCTCGATTCATGAAAAATGCTCCAAATGCAGTCTGAGGCATTCCATAGGTTTCTCTGACATTTTTTCCAAGTTTAGAACATAATTTTATTGTATATCGTTCCTCTGGTGTGTCCTCACGTCCAGATTGCATTTTAGAAATTCACCAGCTGTGACAATCAGGCCATAGTAGGGTGTATTCCAATTGCTGCTGTTGGTGTTCATTTGAATCTGAAATCTCAAAAATTAGCCAGTCATCTCATAAGATGTATTGCAATAACATACTGAATTTTCATAAATCTACGACAATTTTAAATGTTTGTACAAAAAAGTCAGGTAAATTATTCAATGACCCTTGTGTATATATATATATATATATATATATATATATATATATATATATATATATATATATATATATACGAGTTATCGGTTCCAGAGGAAATCAATAGATTTTTTAAATATTCCAATGGAATAAAAGACTTTATTTTCATGAGTCGGTGATCCTTGTCTTGCGGCCGGACTGTCAAAACGCCCTACTCGAATTTCACATGCTATTGTTCTGTATTCATGCTTTATTCGAAATGTTTTGAAAAAAGGAATACGTGGTCAAAGATGAGAATAAAATGACATATAGTCAAAGAAGGAGGCCGTTTTGTTTGGTCACCTACGGTTATAGGCAAAGGTTGTAGACCCTTGGAGAAATCCGACTCCTACTGATTCCAACTTTTATCTTTTTCGTCGAACTGATAGTTTGTTCATTTTCTTTTCTTGTTTGCTTGTTTGTTTCTTTTATTTTTAATATTTCATCTCTGAAGCTACGTAAACAAGTTCTCAAGGATTTTATATCTATATTATGCACCGATGCATCATTCAGTCACGTAGCCTTTTGTGCTCAAGAAGAATAAATCTATCTATCTATCTATCTATCTATTCATGCAGGTATGTATCATATATTTAATAGAGAGAAAAGTAAAAGTCAGAAGAAAAGAAGATAGAAAAAAGGATGCAATTACTAAATCGAAGGTTAATTTCAAAGTAAGGAATAAAAATCAATCGACTTAGCCTAGATAAAAGAGATGGTGGAATATACTAAGTAAAGACTTAAAGTTTTAAAAGTGAATTCTTTAAGTCTTACAAATTCTAATTCAGGTTACAAACTCTGTTTAAACGTATTAATAAACGTATCTGTAAGATTTGTCTTGCGTAGACAGGCAAAACTAAAATTGCGATATACTCAAATTCTTTCGACTCTACAAAGTAAATGTCATTTCCTACACTTAACTTTAAAGAATGTTGAGAAACTCCTATTGGTAAGGCTATATATATATATATATGATATTTTTTATGAGAAAAACGATTGTATGGATCAAACTCCACAATACTGAAGAGAATTAAATTACATATAGTCAATTCAGTCACTATTGTTTTGCCCTTGCTAGTTACTAAATAACAGATTTAGAGAGAGAATTTTATTACACGAGCCACAGAAAAGTACAGCAATGTATGCCACCTGATGCAACTTAGTGGATGTGAACAAAGACGATAAATCCAGAGGTGGGTCAACGTCGTGCATCACTCGATGCTAGGCAAAGGAAACTCTCAAATAAATGGACAGCGTCAACTAGTTCACTGAGGAAACTGTGGTTTCTCATCTATAAGGGTGATGTCAATTGATGAGAAGGAAAAACAGCCATTAAAAGATTAACATTACACTTACTCAAAATATGCGTTAAACCCGCTTTTCTCTTCACGCTGTTACACAAGGAACATGTTCTGCTGATTGATAGTTGTGGCTAAATTGTTCAAAAATATATCTGTAGATCTCAGAATAAATACAAATAGAACTATAAATCCAAAAGCTATCTATCTCTTGATCGATAGATAGATAGATAGAACATGAATAATGCGCCAAGAACAAATTTGAATCTAAAAGTTAAATTTTTTCTTAAAGAAAAACATAACGACTTGTTTATGGAAAAATACTTTCATATATATATATATATATATATATATATATGCAGTCAGCGTCCAAAGACAGTGGATGTGGAATAAATTTCTAACGATTATTAAACCAGGTTTGCGTTTCCTTCTATTTGCACTATATATATATATATATATATATATATATATATATATATATATATATATATATATATATATATATATATAATTGAGAAGCAAGAAAATCAATACCTGTATTCCATTATAAATTTATTTTACTCGTTTGATGGGATCTTCAGATCTGAAAATCCTGGTAAACGGGTGAAGTAAATTTTAATGGAATATACTTATTTTCTTATTTCTAAATGATATTTTGCTCTGCATAAGCTTATTTACATATGTTTTTATATATATTTATATATACATATTATAAACTATACATTGAGCACTGAAATCGATAAATCCGGTCAAGTATATCTATAGAATCGATTGATATGATAGTAATAGTAATAATAATTATATATATATATATATATATATATATATGTGTGTATATATATATATATATATATATATATATATATATATATATAAATAGAGGTGTGCATGAGTGTCTATCTCTGAATGTGTGTCTGCGTACATATATATTCCAGTATTGACTGATATACTACTATCTTAAAATATAATTTAAATTTATTTGATTCATCGCCTTTTGTACCATAGCCAAATACCCAGATATGCGAAACGTACGTAGAATGTTCATAACATATATACATAGAACATAGGAATCCCGAAACACGAAAAACACTTACGACTTCTTAGTTCAGGTACGAAACATTTTATTATTAAAGGTTCTTCGACATAAGGAGAGAGATACACATTCTTTCTATTTTGGCTTTTTCATCTGCCCCCTCCCCCCACAACACGTGTGCACCCGACACAAGGCCACTGGCCCGGCTTCGGCGAGCTAGCGAAAGTCAACTGTCTTCTTCCGAGCCAGGAACTCAACTCTACTAATTGACTTTTTCAAAATCCCCCAAATCCTCCGCGTGCTTCCGATGCGTGACGTCACCCGCACTCACAAGCCCTGTTTCTTATCTGGGCTATTGTGACATCTCTGAGTGTCACATCCGCTCCGCCCGCGCGCGTGAACACCTGCGTTAATGTTGCACCTAAGAAACCCATGCAATGATCTGGAAGGTTATCAGCCTAACTAAACCCAAAGGCATAAAACGAAATCCCTTGGCCATTATATTACACTTTGGCAGATTCTGTTTATTAAAATAGTTTTGTTACAATCATTTGCACTATTTCCACTGGACCACCATCTTCATCCACTCACGCTTTACCCAGCATTCTATCTGGGTCATTTGATTTATTCATTTACAATGTGATTAACTCACTATTCTTGTTACCACATAGCCAACACTTGCTATTTTCTAGCGAATAATCATTGTTTTTTCGACACAATTAGTCTTAATAGTATTATTTTGCTCTGTAATTAATAAAGATTCAGTTTCTTCTTTCAGGCTTTCTCTTCCGTAGCCGTGTAAACTTTGCAATAATCTCTCCTTCGTATTCAGGTCATCTCATGTTCAATTTTTTCGATTTATCGCTTGAAATATCCATATAGTTGTTTTCATCGCGTTTTTTTTTATTTGTTGATTTTATCAAAGTTGTTTTTATGTTTGTCGTTAATTTTCATTTTCCTGTTTTTATTCTATTATTGGCTGCTGTAATCAATCATCATTTGATATATATTTTTTTAATTTTCAGAATCCCTGATTTACTACATCCATGCTATCAATAAAAGAGCAAGATGGCAGAGCAGATAACATTTTAAATGGCAACGTTATAATGTTTGCCTGCGTCAGACAGATTGGCGAAGGCAGTGTTTGCGGGGTTTCATTGATTCTTTATATCTAGAATAGACGTCATGATATTTCAGAGATGCTATTCTACCGAGTTGCCTATTGACTGTTAGTGTCCGGTTCATACAGAATGAATTCCACTAGATAATCAATATTTCTTTTTTCTTCGCTTAGATCGATATTCAATATATCTTCACGTGTTTAACCATCCGGTAATCAATATTCACTCGTTCTTCTAATAGATCATTCATAACTCACTGCTTCGATTTTTTTCTCTAAATTTTGAGATAAGCACCAATGTCCATCAAACCTATTAGATTCTAAATAATTTAGTTTCGTGAAGAAAATGACGACAATAATACTGTAAACGAATACTTATGTGGTCACAAACAGATATGATACATTTTTAATCGAAGCTGCTGGAAATGAAATGAGTTGCCGTAGTTAAAAGTCTGGCAGGTAAGCTAAAAGCTATAAAATACACTTTATCTTACACTCGAGAATGAAAAAAGGGTCATCTTTTCCTATTGAGGGTTTCTTAAATACCGCTGTCTTAGCGAAGGTGGTCGAGATTCATAAAGCTTAAGGGGGTGGTCCTCCAGGTCTCTTTGTTAATGTTATATAAACCTTCGTGGGTTTTTAATGCCAAAGCCATTCTTGGCGAAAGGCAGCAGTGGTAATATTTAAGCCATAGCGGGTGGGTAAGATATTGGTTAAGGTTATTTTAAAGGGTAAGAGTACGAACGTGAACGTAATTGCACGACTCAAGCTCAAAATTGCTTTCTGTGATGCCACATTCCTGCATGTTAGCCACAAAAATATCGGTGGAAAAATTTCATTGCTTGGCGCCTGGAGCATTCTATCAGGGACATGACGACGAGGCCAAGAATTTTTGCCTCTGCCATGCATGGGTTTTGACCAACGTTAGGCCTTTGATATAAAATGTGTTTTTTGCCATATACTGACATAGTGGGGTTAGGGTTAAATATCGAGCATTAAAAACTGAGTCGGCAAAATCAAGATTCCACCAGTCACCTAAGTATTCGAAAGAGCGGTGCAAGAGTACTATAAAGACAGATGAAGTTGGGGTTTGAATTTCTGAGAACCACTATAAAAGAACTGCATTCTTTTGTGGCTAATGACAGAAGTGAGAGAAGCTGTAAAGTAAACTAAGATTGAAAGAACCCAAAGATACCAGAAAATTCGTTTCCTACTAAATAAAAAAATATACTTTCTGATATCTACCCGAACAGTCAGTGTCTGCCTCCTGTTTCCTCATATTTCCTTGGCTTCAGTAACTAAGTAGAGTTGAGAGTAAACAATTGGAATTCGTATATTTGAAGCTTGTTGTGTTTTCTGATACCTGTTACTCACCAGGCAATCAGTTCCTCATAAACATGTTTAACATTGCAGTCATCTCTGAGAAGGCTGTACGATTAGTGTCACTAATATCATATTATTTTACCGTCATGTGTATATTTTTTTCATCACTTTGGACTGATAACATCGTGGGTGAATAATGTAAGCTAATTCTGAATTTGTATGCATCCCGATTTCTCATTTCCTCTCTCTTCTTACTCAGCCTGAGCAGAAATCTGCACCTGCTAAAAGCGGCTTTTTTTTCTATTTCTTTTTAAATGTTCCCTCAAATTATCTAATTAACGTATTTGAAAAATATCTTCGCTAGATCAGCAATAAAAGACGAGTTTCTTTTTAAAGACATTTTACTCAGAATTCTAGAGATTATGTGTTTTTTATTGCTTTGTTGTGTTACGTAAACCTCATTTCAATCATTTAATTAATTTGTCTGAGTTACTCAGGTTGCAAACCAATGAATTTTTAGAAAGAGAATTCCACCGTAAAATACGTTTTGTTTACATATTCTATGATATATATATATATATATATATATATATAGTCATTCACAGACAGATCTGTTCGTTCTATCAGAACTCATCAGTGTGGCTAGACATACTAGCTTCCCGTAACTGGATGGAAACCAAGTTGACTCAAACGCCAATCCAAGCCTCTAACCCTCAGCCGCGAGGAACCAGTAGCAGCGAAGTAAAATTTAAAAGAAAGGTTATGAATCACAATTAATATTGTTTACATACATCCGTTAAACGGTTACCGAGACCTCAATTCATATATGAAGAGACTTACAATAAACGCTAATGGCAACACGATTACTTCATTTGCTAGAGAACTCAACCCTACGGGTGTAGGGGAGTGTATATATATATATATATATATATATATATATATATAGGGGAGTATATATATATATATATATATATATATATATACATATATCTACCCATTGGCATTGTGGTTCAAGTGTTCGCCAATGGCCCAGGAGACCTGGGTTCAGTCTCAGGCCGAATCATACCAATGACTCAAAAAAATGGTATTTGATGCTTCCTTGCTTAACACTTAGCATTATAAGGTAAGGATCAAGGGTGAAGAGGGAAATACAAGGAAAAGAGTAGCGCTCTCCCGTACATCATGGTGTTGTATCTATCGAAAACGGGGCCTTCAGGTGTCCCTCGACTACGGTCGCCAACTTATATATATATATATATAGGTGTGATTTATACTTTTGATAAGGATGTCCGCAAGTGCTATATATATATATATATTGTCATCCACTGACAGACTGTTTCGTTGTATCATAATCCTTCTGCGTGGCTAGACACGTAAAACGCTGGAACCTGAGATCGAAACCCGCCCAACTTTATGTTAGATTTAGTATCAGACAACTCGGCCAACAAGCGTACCACGTCGGCAAGGGAATTAGAAAGTATAATGTAGCAACAGCAGCAGCAGCGTTCGTTTGTTTACATTTTATACCTTACCTGATACCAGGGTGCTCAATTCGTACGAGGAGCTTTGCAGTTTGCGAGCGGCAGCCGAACATTTCTTCGCCAGCGTGCTCAATTCTTTAACGATAATTAAATGCTTGTTTTTTTTCTTCATCTATACATTTATTTGTGTAGGTGTTTATGATTGTTTAGAAAAATAAATTGTGAGAAATAATTTTAGTTTATGTTAGAAGCTACAACGTTTAGTGGCATAAAACTCAAACATACCTCTCAAAAGGCACAAGTAATCATTAAGCTTTTGATCTCCATACATGATAAGCCTGTACATTGCTGAAATAATGTAAACAAAACACGGAAACAACGCAATTAATATTAACAGTTTACGTTATAATAGATGGTTGTAGGTTTTACTTTAGTTTTTTTTTTTTTTTTGACAGAAATTTGGGATTGTTTCTTTGTTTTAAATGAAGAAAAAGATAAAGTTGTTTTTATATTTCTAATTTGTTTATTAAATATAGTCTAGGAAGTTGAAGCTAAAAAGAACCCATGTTTTTTTGGTGGTGGGGAACATGCCTTCCTCTTACGTATAACATCACACTCCCATCAACACCCATATGTGTATCAGTTTATGTGCCTTCCAAAAAGAAAATGTGCAAAAACTGTCACCATATTATGACTTTCATCAGTAATATTTTAGACTTTCCGACTGTATATTGTGACAAAATTTGACTTAGTTGAATTTTGAGTTGAATGTAAGTAACATTATAATACCGTTCCATTTACAAACCTAATGAAAATGAAAACTCGCTTATTTACAAAAGTAAAAAGAATTATTACCGCTGCAATGGTTAAAAATGTAGGTCCCAGTATTTACCCAGCAACGGAGAGGTGACGAGATCATTTCTTTGGTCGCCTTACTATTTACTCATAGCAGAGAGGAAACGGTTTGATATATCCTTTAATCATGTTCATTGATGTGAAGTAAAACGCAAAAAGCCTCGTATTGGATTTAAATTTAATAGCCAATTTAATTCCCTACGATGATAAGCGCGCCTCCACTTTCGGCAACAAAGTGTGAAGTCTGCGGGATATAAAACTTAGTTGGTGGTGTGGAATTAGTGTCATTAGTTCATGGTTCATTCTGACACGTAATACAAGTATCTGTCAGGTTTGATTCGGTTTGGTCTCTTTGTTAATGGCATATCAACCGTCGTGGGTTTTTAATGCCAAAGCAATTCTTGGATAAGAGCAGCAGTCGTAATATTTAACCCATAGCTAGTAGGTACAGTAAAGGGTTAAAATTATTCTAAACGGTGAGAGTCCGAATGTGAACATAATAGCACAACTTGAGCTCAAATGTGTTTACTGTGATATCACATTTAAGCATGTTAGCCACAAAAATATGAGGTTTCTTCTCTGGTAATTGTTTGAGTGCAAAATGTTTAAATTATAAGTAGTTGATTGGAATGTCGAAACCCAAATTATGTGCAACCAAAGGATAATTATTACTAAAGAAAGAATAATTACTTAAGACCGTGTACTTAAGACCATAGAATTCACTGAAAAAATAATTTTACTCGAGGTAAAAGAAAGTAGTGTCGGAAAAGTACTATTGGCATTTTAGAATGTGACTGCTCTATTCTAAATTGAACTTGTTTAAGGAGAGTTTGTTATCTTGAAGAATTCTCTATGTAGACAGCTTCAGCAAATTTTCCTCTTTCTTGTCCTTCCGCCCCCTTTCTATATAAACGTGCATGACTCGTCATAGAATTTTCATATCATTATTCGATTCCTAAAGATGACCCTAGTTGGGTCCGAAAATACATGAGAATATACAGCGTCTTCTTAAATCCCTTCCTTCTTTTAAGAAGTCAAACGACTCATTCGAACACTTGAACAGATAAATGATAAAAAGGGCACATAAAAACAGTCTAACTTATTTGACGAGACATGTTTAAAAGAAAATACAAATTATACACACACACACACACACACACACACACACATATATATATATATATATATATATATATATATATGGGGGTAATTTTGCATATTATTTACAATATTTTAGCTATTTGCATAGAAAAATTTAAAAAAAGGAAATAATTTCATGTTTTATTTATTTTGTGATCGATTAAAAATCTAAATTTTCATTTATACCGCTCTTCAACGATGGAAATATATGACCGGGTCCTCATAGAATATTCAGATTAAATGAAAATATATCCGGTTTTTAAATAATATAGTTCTGAATGTCATCAAAATTTAACATTTAGCTGATATGGTCACATTGTGTCAACAAATGCTATTAATTTTCGATTTGATGAGGGCAGTAATGGAAGAAGTTAGCTTATCTCTCATAGGAAATGTGCGAATCTGTCTAAAAAAACTCAATTCCTCAGTTTAAATTTTCTGACAAGAAAAATAACTTCATTTAATTGTGGCTCAGATTTCCCATCTTTTTTTTTTCTCAACACCTTCTCTGTCTGTCTGTCTGTCTGTCTCTGTCTCACTCTCTCACATCACATATTCCAAAACGTAGAAAAACCCGTAAGTTCAGAGATAGATATACGGAGACGGGCCGAGAGATAGTCACACACACATAGACACATTCAAAGAGACACACGTAAACATTCATATCCTTTTATATATATATATATATATATATATATATATATATATATACATTCAGGCACTATTATATAAATGCATACATGCATATTTGGAGGTAAAATTCAAGAAAAATGCAGTTGTACGGCCACCTATCACCCATCTCGAAAACAAATTAGATGAACAAAACATGCGGGACATTGCTGGGAAGTAAAGATGAACTCATAACCGATGAACTTCTGTGGACCCCATTTCACGGATGAGCAACTTTTGGGCGACCAACTAGAACCTATTTAAAACAACTCTGAACTGATAGTGGATAGAGCATTGAAGACCTACCTGGAGGGATAGCCAATAGAGACAAGTGGTGATTGAGGGTCAGGGAAATCCGTGCTAGTAGTACAACATAATGATATATATATATATATATATATTTATATATACGCACATAAATATTAATATAAATATTTATATATACATAAATACGTTCGTAAACAGCTGACATAAACCTTCTCTCTCTCTCTCTCTCTCTCTCTCTCTCTCTCACACACACACATACATATATATGTATGTGTGTGTGTGTGTTTGTTTGTATGTGCGCGTGTGTCTGTTTTGAGAGTACCTCTCGAAAAAAACAAAAATAATTTTTACATTGGGCTATACAACCACAACATTATCTCGTCGTCTTATCACCTTTCTGAAAATACCGCCATAAAACAACGTCCAATAATAAAATACAACAATAGCACCAACCAATATACATCTTCCGATGTAAGAAAGATTCTAATAGATAATGCAATAAATGTATATAAAAACAATAAGAAAAAACGATTACAAATCCTAGAAGCAATATGAATAAAAGTTAAGAAAAAACAAAACAAACATAAATAAAATCGCATTTTACACAGGCACCAACATTTTAAATATTTTCAATCACTAAAAATCACTAACTCTATTAGTAAGCCTTTTTTCAACTGAACGTTTAAAAAAAAGCGCTGAAAACTTTACAACCGACAACTTCAAAACAAAACTTTATAAATTATTAAAATAGCAAAAACTGAAATTGTCAACTCAAAAATACACTATCACTGATTACGAGCAAAAGTATGGTCGAAAGCGTGTGGGCAGAAGATATGGGACAACTTCTTTACCAACAAAATCCCGACACAAGAAAAATAAAAAGGATACTTGAAATAATAAAATGAAAAATAATAATCAGTGTTCCATCGTCCTTAACAAAACTTGCTTGAATAATTACTTACTGCCTAAATATGTCTTCTTCAATATATATATATATATAATATATATATATATATATATATATATATATATATATATATATATATATATATATACTCACTCAATAAAGAAAGGGATTTTTTGTTAAAAGCAAATTACATTTTTTTTCATATATGCAAATTCAGTATTACTGAAATTGAAACTGAAATTGACTTGAAACTATATTACTTTCGCAAAAATATTTGTTTTGAGGCTTGACTAAATAGCATAAAATCAAACAGAAATTGAGTTGCCCGTGGTTTAATGGTAATCGTCGTAGGAATTGGACACGGCGACACGAGTTCAAATCTTTGACGAGATTGATTGCATTTCTCATAGCACTAATACCCTTGGGAAAGGTAAGAATCCAGTTATTCTCCCTCCAGCTATGGGTAAATAGTAGGCCAGCCTGTTTTCTTCAGCCTTGGTAAGGCAAATAGTCTAGGGGAAGGAAAACTCTGAATTGAAACCTGTTAAACTCAGCTTAAAAATTGACCTTGTGTCATATCCTTCCCGAGCGGAGGGGTTGGTAAAATCAAACAGTGTTACACGTTTAAAAAGAAGTGCAAACAATGTGAAATTTACGGCAGAATGTATGATGTATACGGGGAATAATATTAAAATAAAAATAAAAAAAAAAAACTTTACAAACGAACTAAATGTGTATGTGCCACTTAGATACTGAATGAAAAAGAAATTTCATACTGAGGGAATGCACTGATTTCTGATAAAGAAAAAGTTCCATGTGCAGTTGTCCGTAAAATACGAGATGCTGACCATTTTCTGGGAAATGATCAGATATTTCATTATGTATCTCCTTGAAGAAGGTTCAGCTGTCAATAGGGATTCTTACTGCCAACTCCTTAAGCAATATTAACCATATTTAGTGAATGATTCTGGCACACACACACACGCACACTTATATATATATATATACCCGGCTCATTGGGGTAGAGTGTTCGCCTATGATTAGGGAGACCGAGGTTCAATCCCAGGTCGCGTCATACCAAAGACTTTAAAAATGGTACTTGATACCTCCTTTCTTAACACTCAGCAATATAAGGTAGGTAAAGGATAATGTGGAGCAATCCTGGGAAAGGTGTAGCGCCCTCCCCTACACCTCGGTGTAGTAGCTACTGAAAAGGGAACCTTCTGGTCGCCCTCGACTACTATATATATATTTTTTTCTTATACACTGACACACGCGTCGTTGTGTTTTAGTCTCATGGGAGGAAATAGTTTTTTAACTGCTCCGTTCCGATTAAAATCATTTATCAATATTAATGAAACAATCAATTCTATTGATCACATTCTTTTTCTATAAATGGCGTTAATATATATATATATATATATATATATATATATATATATATATGGTTGTTAATATACATATTTATATATATATATATATATCTGTGTGTGTATGTGTGTGTGTGAGAGAGAGAGAGAGAGAGAGAGCGAGAGAGAGAGCGAGAGAGAGAGAGAGAGGGGGGGTACGGAGAAAATAATAACTCATATTTATCTTCACGGTAAATAAAACAGATACCAAGGCGTAATAGCACTGTTCCATTGGGCATATATTTTTAACAGCTTTTAAATTTCTGCCGCAAGTATATAGACAATTTTAGAAAAAAATAATGAGTGTGAATGTGAAAAAAATACTCTGCGTATTGGTGAAATTATATCTTTTTTTTTTCTTTCTGCTCCAAGAGTAATTAGGAGATTTCATTGCAGAACACACACACACACACACACACACACACACACACACACACACACACACACACACACACACACACACATACCTATTTTTATCGGAAAATGCTATCCAATTTCAATATGAACTGTTTAAACTCTGTTCTAACATTTTTAAAAGCAGTTGTATAACAAATTCACTTTTTAATCATTACAATCTCCTCTTTGTTAATTTCCAATCACTTATTTTAGAATTTAATTTCGATAGTTATAAGCCCATCATCAAGAACAAGAAAAAGGAAGTGATACATTTACGTCTTCTGCATCAATTATGCATCGGTCATGATATTGCTTCTTCTCAATGCCCGTCGACATGTTGCCAAATTACACCAACTACCATTTTTTTCAATCATCAGGATATTTTTTCGCCGAGAATATTTCGTTAAAATGGATGAATAGCAATTGCCTTTGAATATTTCTTAGCCTTACAATCTTTAGAATTTTTTCGCATGGCATAAATTTCCTCGTTAATCAATGACAAGAATGTGTACATGTTCAGGGATAATATTTTGTTAAATTAGAACACTGTTTCAAATTCAGAAATAGACATTTATTCGAAAATCATAATTTATTTTCCGATCAACCACCACATATTGCAGCAAAAATGGGTTTGATATTATAGTCTAATATTTAGAGATAGCCTTTTTGGTTGCTATAATCTTTTATTGAGCGTATATTCTCCATTATACAACAATGACATTGACTGTATTCTTTTACTTACTTGACAAATATATATATATATATATATATATATGTGTGTGTGTGTGTGTGTGCGTGTGTGTGTGTGTGTGTGTGTGTGAACATGTGTTAAAGTAAATTTCCTAAAGGTCGCTTTTGTTAAATGAAAAATGTGTTTCTGAATGAAACCTTCAATTTAATATGGAGATGTATTTGTAGGAGAGCATTTTACATCTTTTTTAAATGTAAATTGTAAATGCTGCAGTAATATAAAACATGGCGTTCGTAACATATATCCTGATGCTTAACATTTAAGCGTTCACAAGAAAACTGCAATATTTCTAAAAGGATTTGGTGCAAGAGGTGAGGGAGAGATGTTCGTCAGAATAGGAATTTTGCTAAATCTCTGGTACCTGTTCCTCAATATGAATGTACTTATAATTATGTTAATAAGGGTTCTAGGAATTCTTACCATTCCTTTCTTTCGTTAAGGTCTGCTGTTATTATATGAAAAAAATGTGTGCCTTGGTTTTCGCCCAGAATCTAATATGAAGATGAATTCTTAAGCAAATACTTAAATACTAATTGTAAAAGTTTCTCTACAATGAAAGATGGCGCACACTACATATCCCCACATAGGTAAGAATCAAGAATTCAACAAGCTCCAATGAATTTTTCTATTATAAGAATAAAGTTGATTGCAATAGAAGCAAAGAAATATTATGAACCTGGAGGCTTGATTAAAAGGAAATTAAATAGTTGGAATCCTAAGTAAAAACTTCCGGATAAAATAAAAAGTATAATATCATTATTATTTATACTGTACGTTCACATGACCAAAATTCTATATACGTAATACCGGATGGGTCAAAATCTACGAAAATAAAACATGACACCTTCATGATAATTCAATTCTATAATCTCAGCTTCTTATCTGATATCGGAATCAAATAAAGGTGTTATACCAATCTTATTAGCGCGTAGCATTACATACCATGGGATGCAGTAAGGTGGATGTGAAGATGGCAGATGCTGAGTGAAGAAACTTCATAGGTCAACGACCAGGAAAAGATATTTCAGTCAGGAAACTACAATAACTCATTATTAGGGTGGCGTCTATTGATCAGAAAAAAACAAAAAACAAAACAAAACACAACAACCAATGAAAGATTAGCATGACTAAAAATTTCCACCAAAATTTCAAACCAGACACCCCTCCACATAGATAAAAAAAAAGCGGCCCCTTCTACTGAGGTAAATGGTCTGATCTCTGTGTTCGAAAAATCAGTTAAAGATTTCAAAACAAATTTACATGCAAGAACACTTACGATATAGCAAAGTTTAAAGTTAAATGACTTAACGTAATATACTAGCAACCTGAGCTTACAAGATCAGCAACCAAAAAGAATACAGACATCAGATGCATACAGGAATGTGGATATTTCCACGACGAACTAGAACTAAGAATTCGGAAATTAATAGACATTTGTATCGACATCATCTTCCTGAAAAAATATCCGTTATACAACTATCATAATCGTTAGGATTCTTCTAAATAATCGGTAGGATTCTTCCTAATTCACTATTTAGTACAGGGAAAATCTAGACGAGAATGATTCGTGCCACATTTAACTGTGGTTGTTGAAAAAAATCTCTTGTTACCGTTCTATTAACATCAGCAATGAAGCGGACGTCATTTATTCTACAAGAAGCTAAGATCCCCTGTCTGACACATTCCCAAATAAATATTCTGATCATCAGTGGGTGCGAAAATGTTTATTTACGCAAAAACTAAAATGATAAAAAAACTGCTTTCATAACTTTCTGAACAGAAATGGGGATAATCTAGAAGATTTAGTTCCCGTGAATATTCTTGAAACTAAAAGAACAAATTTCAGAAAAGGAAGCGGAAGCTATGGAATTATACTTACGTAAACGGCCCGGAAGTGCAGTCTGCCTGCATATTAAATACAAAGAGTAGATCAACAGTGCTATGAATTAATTTTTTGATAGAGTATGTTCATATCACGGAATCGTTTCGCAAAGATTTGTTTTTGACTATAAAGGAATAAACGAAAGAGGACAAAAAAGGCTTTACGATACGATATATATATATATATATATATATATATACAAAAATTCACAAACGTGCGTCCACACATACACATGCACACTTATATACATATATATATATATATATATATATATATATATATATATATATATATATATACCCTGTCATTTAAATGTACATAGGAGCATACGCCCATATGAATAAATTTCAGGGCAAGTCAACTAGCCACATTATTTTTGCTTCCTAAACAAATCAGAAATTGTTTTTGTATTTTTTCTAGTTTTACATTTATTTTATTTTTGCATGCTATTGCAAAGTACTTCACATTCAGACCCCAATTTTTTCTTAAAATAGAATCTCACAAAAATATAATTTGTCATAGATTGTTGCACTGGCACTTTTTTTTCAAGTGCACTCAAGTTCAAATCAAAATGTAGATTAAACCCGCTTTGATCCGAAGCCAAGAAAAATGAGTCCGATTAAATGTCCGAGAAATAGTGCTTTTTCTTCCTTTTTCTTTTGATTTTATTGCTGTTTGCTTGTTTATTTGTTTGTTTGTTTTTCTTATTTGTTATGCAATATTTTTAATTTTAGAAGTATGAACTATTATCTTAGAGAAAAAGGAAAACAGACAGACCCGTTCCCTTTCTTGCCTTACGATAATGAATCAAACTTTCTTTTTTTTTTTTGCTTGGCTGTCTGTCATCGGATTACATTGACAGTGGGTAAGGGTATTGCTAACATATTTTTATGCGTCGTTATTGAACGTGTGATTGTGTTTTAATCAGCAGTGTGAATTACAATGTAAGTATCATGCTACATTGGGAGCTCAATCCAGGTTTTCAGATTGGCCAAACGAAATCTTGTTTTTTTTTGTTTAATCATCTAAAGTAGATACACAGCTAAAATGATGGTAGCTAGAAGTTTATATCGATAGATAGATAGATAGATAGATAGATAGATAGTCGTTTGTATATATCCTGCAAATGTGTATATATCTATATATTTTTTTTCATATATATGTACATATTGAAAAATTAATATGGATACGTATTAATGTTTTTATATATATATTAATCGTAACTATGAATAATTTTCTCTAACATTTTCCTTCATTCATTTTTGTTTCTTCCAATCTAGGCTTTACTGAGAAGAAGAAAAAAATCTGATGTGTATCTCTGGTTTTAAAGAAAATTTAATCAATAAAAAATTGATAGTGGTGTACTAATTATTAAGCACACACACACACACGCGCGCGCGCATATATATATATATACAAGGTGCATTTATTAATTTCTTGGGAAAGATATTCCTATATTTTCATTTTATTTTTAACTGGTATTTTGTATGATAATCAGATCGTAGTAATTTACTAAGCTTTTTGCTTAGATGTGGCACAAGGCCAATGAGACTCGAACTCACCCGTGTATGTTTGCTAGTCTAGCTTGCTAACCATTACGCTATCCGAGGTGCCCTGATAATCAGATCGTAATTTGCGTCAATATCTTTATGTCCGTGTGCGCGTGTTTGTGTCTGTGCGTATGTCTGTGAGAGAGAGACAGAGAGAGAGAGAGAGAGAGAGAGAGAGAGAGAGAGGAGAGAGAGAGAGAGAAAGAGAGGCATTATGATAATGAAAGCCAAAGTTTTACAAAAAATCAAACAACGGCTTGATAATCGCTTCATGACGGATGTAATTATGAGCGATTTTTTTTTCGTCATTTACAAAATTTGAACTTTTTTCTAATAGAAAAAAAGTCGTTTAATTTATTTAATTTTTATTTTTTGTTAATTTGTTAGTAAATTAAAATTTGACACGTCGAAACATGTTATCTGAAATGAGGATGAATATTTGTCGTGACTAATCAGATATATCATTACTCTAAATATATGTGTCCTAATAATTTTATTCATGGTTAATATAAGTTACACAGTTAAAAATTTGAAGAATATAACATTATCAATGAGTGTATTCATCTTCCTAACCTCTTCGACACGTGCAACACGTGACAGACGATCAATTTTAAGCGGACATTTAAAATCAAATTTTGCCATCTCCTAGACTGATGGTTTGACCATATAGCAAGCCAGATTGAAAAATTGAACCCAATCTTCTTAATAACTGGGACAATTACGTATGGATTCATTTGCCCAATTAGATGGGGTTGTAGAATAAACCGTCTGCACTTCTGCTGAGGGATAAAACCCCCACCTCCAACGAGAGTCCTGAATATGACACAAAAAGATCTGAGGCTGATGTTCTTGTGATTCTGAAGCTTTGGGAAATGTGGAGCACCGTTCATTGGCATCGCTCCCAGGTTCACTCTGGCACAGAGTGGTAGTACCTGTAAGGGTTAAATCTATGGGTCAAATAGAACTAAACTACGTACTTATGCTAAACAGAATTGCTTGATATAGAACTGTTTTCTACATTGAAACAGTACTACGCTAAACTGAATTGATCGAAATATAACTGTTTTGACATTTAACTGTGAGTAAACAAAAAACTATACTTATACTAAACTAAAATGTTTGAATTAAAAATGAATAGCTTGAAATAGAAGTGTTTTTGATAATTGAATCGTTTAATTAGGCTAAACTGAACTGTTGGAAAAAGAATTGTTTATTAGTATGAAAAAAGAGTTGGCATTAAATAACCTAAAATAGTTGATTGGCCATAAAAAACAAACAAACAAACAAACAAACAGATACATGCCTTTCTGAAAACCATTAGCACCATGTGAAACGCAGACAGACAGATCCATTTAGTTTTTGAACATACTTCACCGATTCCATGTCCAAGAAAGTTTCTCGTTATTTTATGTTCGTTTATCTGTAAAAGTATTTATAACATTAGCGATTACATTTTCTTATGGAATATTTTCTTTGAGGGATGATCACCCACAATGAATAATAAATTCTGAAGAAACTTACCTTCAAATTATTGTCCCCTCTCTAGTATGACAATGCAATCTAATCACATATAAGTCTTATTTACACAGTTATATATTAAAATTTCAGTTCTGTACTTTTCTTTTTAATTACGAACGGAGGAGTCCCCATGGCGTTGTGGCAAACGTGCTGGACTGTGACATCGTAGCAAGCGAGTTCGATCCCCATTCACACTATGCCATTCATTTTCGGAATTATAACTTTGGGAAAGGTATGAGAGACTCTTATATCTCCAAAAATGTGTTAGATAGTGCCACGATTGTTCTTCGGTCTTAAATAAACCACGAAGTTTGCTCTGTCATTATGCAAAGAAACTAAGCCAAACCTAATATAAATTGCAAGGATCAACCATCAACTTAATCTTAAAACAACACTTTGAAAGTTACCGCTTCTCAAGCATATTCTTACATCTAAAAATTATAGATAATCTTATATTGTAGAGACGCTAGTTTAGAAAATTACTTTCATTTGAATAGGTATATTCGAAAGTTATCACTCTTCCAATATAATAAATCATCCCAACTAAATTTAGAAGTTTCCTTTCTATAGTAAAGATCAATTATCTGCCATCATGCTAATTGAATATGATACAAAATTATCTTTTGTAAAAGTCTCTTCTCAAAACAAAGTGTTACTTCTATTTTTAAATTAACTATTGCAGAGAAAGAAAGACAGATACATAAATAGTCTCATGAATGGATACATAAATATGAATAGGAGTTACACTCATATGAAGACAGACAGACAGACAGATAGATAGATAGATAGATTGCGATACATACAAATTTGCATATATTCATACATACACTCCTTGATATACACGCCTACATACATGAATAGGAACATAGTAAGCAAGTTAAAAAAAAAAAAAAGAAGTTTAGAAAATTCCGTGTAATTTTAAGAAATGTGTGCATTACATCAGACCGTAGATCACGCGAAGAAAATTACTTATTGAATTTTCGAAAAAGATTAGATTGCTTCATCTATTTATTCACTTATTTTCCTTGTTTTGTTTTTTTTTTTTTCGAAATAAATTTCTTCAACACTATATTTCAATTTCTTCTCCAAGCCAGCATTTCAGGAACAAACGCATTTGGAAGCTATTAACGGCTTTTTCATTTCTTAAATGCGGAAGTTATAATGTGAAAACCTTCTTTACGTTTGAAGAATAAGTTCTGCACGTGTTGCAAATAAAAATTCATGTGAATCTTGATATTAGCGCTTTTTCGAGTGTTTTGATTGGGTAAGAGCCGATCCAATTCCAACATAAAGTGTTCCCACGCTTTAAAATAACACTGTTAGATTTCTTTTCCTGATGCCATTGTAGTACGAACTAGCAAGGTTACTGAGTGTTTGCTGGTAATAAAGTTTGTCATCAATTTTAGCTTAAATGGCTTACTCCAATTCAGATAAAATCTTTATTAAACATATCCCATCCCATCAAAAGATGATAATTTCTTAGAATCGACTAACATTTTTTAAATGATTTTTCTAATAACCTTGTTTGTTCGTTAGGCGACACTCGTGCGTCTTGTCATGGGCAAGAATAAGCTAGCTGAACCACTTCCTCATCAAGTAATCTTTTGAATTCATAGCTTTCCTTCTCCTAGACGGATTGCCACACGAACGTTAAAGAGTCAAAACAACCCTAATATTTGGATTCTTAACTTTCTGAGGAGCAACATTAAAAAAAACGTCTTTAAGGATTCGAACATGTATATTCGAAGGTTTCTTTGTTTTAATGGCATAACAATCTTTGTAGGTTATTTAATGCCAAAGCTATTTTCCTAGGAGAACAGTACTGGTGCTATTTAACCCATAAGCTGGGGGATAAGGGGGTTCATACCTTTCCCAAGGGTATTTGCCCGAAAGTGAACGTAATACCGCGACTGGAGTACGAACTCGCATATTACGATTCCGCAGTCCATCGCTTTAACCATTACACTACGAGGACACCCCCTATGGATACTCGCGTCCACTTTCTACTATGATAAGCTTTACGCCAAGAGTCCTTCGAGAATCGACTAAACTGAATGTTAATCCACTTTAGTAGAACAATTGAATTTTCACAAAGAAGAAAAATAAGAAGGTAAAACTAATTTCTTTCTTTCGTTCTTTCTTTCATGAAATATTAATGTTAGTGCTTAATTAAATATCAAAGGCACCCTTGAAGAAGAACAATACAGGCACTATTTAACCCTTTGCAGAGAAATGAAGCGGGTGCATAAATTGTGTTGAGTTTTACATAATCATAAAAAAATTATTGACAGGTTCAAAGGTTCCGTAATATTTATTTCCAATTTCTTTGCCAAAATATTTGGTGGATATAGCCTGTATAGGGTAAAACGTCGAGATAAATAGAGAAGCATTTCACGAAACTAGTTCTTAGGTGTTATTTTTCTTTCATTCTGTTGGATATATTGTCCATTACTTTAGAAAGATATAAGTGTTTTCGATGTGACTTCTTTTGCATGTCTGCTTTTGTGTACTCATATGCCTCAGTGTGTATGTTTTTTTTCTTTTTCTTTCAATTTTGCTCTTTTTCACTTTCTCCCACTTTCTCTCTCTCTCTCTCTCTCTATCTATCAATCAACACGCATGCACACCCATATATATATATATATATATATATATATATAACAAATTGCATGAGAAGCATACGTAAATTCCTTACTTCAATGTATATATATATATATATATATATATGTGTATATGTTGGCCCTTCAATAAGTTTCCAGACTTTTTTGTACAGGCATTTAAAATTGCAGTAGACTCTTAAAAATACAGTATGTTATTGCTATACATCTTATGGGATGGCTGACCAATTTTCATGATTTCAGGTTCAAAGGAACATCTACGGCACGAATTAGAATACACCCTACTAAAGCCTGATTGTCAAAGCTGGTAAATTTCAAAAATGCAATCTGGACGTGAGGACACTTTAGAAGAACGATATGCAATAAAAGACTGTTTTAAACTTGGAAAATATGCCACAGAAACGTATGGAATGCTTCAGACTGCTTTTCGACCAACTTGCAAGAATCGAACATCAGTTTTTTGTAGTTGCATAAGACATTCGAGGAAGGCAGGGTGTCTGTGAGGGATGATGAGAGTTGTTGGAGGAGTAAAGAAGGCAATACACCAGAGTTGATTAGTTAAAGGGTTAGGGTTAGGGTAACTATGTTGAGGTTTTAAGGGAGTTCAAGGAGAGATTCAATCGGAAGAGGCCAGCACTCTTCAAATCGGGTTAATGACATTTCCACCTGGTCAATGCACCAGTCGATAACTCCATCTTTCCCACAGACTATTTGAGCAAGATGGGTATCAAGACAGTTCCTCACCGTCCCTATAGTCCAGACCTTGCTCCCTGTAAGTTTTGGTTACCCCCTAAGCCCAGAGGCTGTGGTTATGAGACAACTGAGGAGATGAAAGAGGCTGTGACGTAGGTCATTGACACGCTCACTCAAGCGGACATCCGTGGGGTCGTCCAGAAGTTCTTGGAACGGTACAACAAGTGCATTGCAGCCGGAGGAGATTACTTCGAAGGGAACTAGAGTTTCATGTGTATACTAATAAATGTGCCCATACGAAAAAAATCTGGAAACTTATTTAATGATCCTCGTAAACATATGTCCACACGCACGTAGGGAAACAGAAAGTGAGAGAGAGAGAGAGAGAGAGAGAGAGAGAGAGAGAGAGAGAGACAGAGACAGAGACAGAGAGAAAAAAAGACAGATGGGGATAGATAGATAGATAGAGAGAAATTTCTCAGTAGAATGGTATAATCAAGATGAGATGTTTAAGTTAGTGAAAATATTAATACTTGCATAAAACAATCAGGAAAATTAATTAATTAAATATATATATATATATATATATATATATATATATATATATATATATACTTGGGATTGATATAAAAACATTGCCTATAAAGACATGCTTAAATTTTACAATACAAGTTAAAGAAGACAAAACTATTTTGAGATATTGCTTGTGTTCGCACTGATGTCCAGTCCTTTTACGTCAATGCTAGTAACGCGAACAAACGGAATTGCAAACTTTACAAATCGTTACAATTTTTATCTGAGTGAAGTCTCTTTCAGTTGCACCTCTAAACATATTAACTGTTGCAGTTTTTTGCTATTAAGTTAAATGTGTCAATTAACTGCCACAATTGCAACTATTGAGAATTTCAGAATCGACATGTTGCGGTTGAAATTATTTAACTTACCATATTTACATATTTACCCAACCCCTCCGCTCGGGCAGGATATGACACAAGGTCAATTTTTAAGCGGAGTTTAACAGATTTGAATAGAGATTTTTCCTTCTTCTAGACTAGTTGCCTCACCAAGGCTGAAGAACCTAATCTGTCCTACTATTTACCCATAGCTGGAGGGAGAATATTTGGATTCATACTTTTCCCAAGGGTATTAGTGCTATGTGAAACGCAATCAGTCTCGTCCAGGATTTGAACTCGTATCGTCGCGTCCAATTCCTACGACGATAACCATTACACAACGGGCACCTTCAAATCTTTTAACTTACCAGGAGTTTCAGCATGGTGTGGATTATCAGTGTTAGGTGTAATTGCACAATTCTTTTTTAAAAACGCAGTCACTAGTTACCGTCTGTACACATCTTTGGGAAACCCTAAATATATATATTTATATATATATATATATATATATATATATATATATATATATATAAACTTTCATTTATTCTCGCATTTTTTTACTTATAAAGGTATATGATAGAAAAGAGGGTAGAATCATTGCATGCCAGTCCATCCTCTTGTGGTCAAAAGCAGCAGCCAGACAAACATGAACTCCTTTGCCTGAAAGGGCATTCTGAAAATGTTCTGACCAGCAACTCTCTGGTTCACAATGATATAATCGGATCAATATCCCCCAACACGTACGTATTTAAATCATCTTTTGATTACAGCTTGATTGAAGTTCAGGATCCTTCAAACAGATGTCTTCTGACAAGTCTCCAGGAAGAGATGCTATCTCTTCCGGCATTTATAACATAGTGGCAGAAAACAGTCGCGAAAACTTTTTATGTTATTCAAAGTTATCTAGCATAGTAGTTTTCAGTGTGGGATCCTGTGGCTAGAGAGTTCTGCAACATCAATAGCAGAGGCCCACAGATGTTGCAAGAATGTCTGACAAAAGTTTATCATTCGATTAGCGATGGGAAAGTAAATTCGTATTTCTAGTTACAAGAATACTATATTTACCAAACTCTCCGCTCAGGCCGGATATGACATAAGGTCAATTTTAAGAGGTTTAAATTCAGAGTTTTTCTTCTCCTAGACTAGTGGCCTCACCAAGGTTGAAGAACCCAGTCTGCCCTACTATTTTACCCATAGCCAGAGGGAGAATTATTGGATTCATACCTTTCCCAATGGTATTAATGCTATGTGAAATGAAATCAGTCTCATCCAGGATTTGAACTCGTGTCGCCGTGTCCATTTCCTACGACTATAACCATTACACCACGGTCACCTCTAATTACAAGAATACACCCATAAAATTTCATTTTAAATAGCAACCACTTTCCAAATGTAGGCATTAGTATGTCTCTTGGGCAGTCACGGTTATCCCAACAGCTGTACAAAATGAACTGCGTGTATCTTTGAGAAAAGAACACAAAGAATTAACGATTTGTGCCAAGCAAGGCAAGGAGATTCCTCACATAGAATTTTATTACTCTGCAAATGCTGGATTTTATTTTCATTAAACATTTTTGGAAAATATCATTCTAATTTATATGAGGGTGTCCGAGATAGACCCTGAAATAGAACGGGGTCCAGTTTCCAAAAAGTAATGAACCTACTGATCTAGCAAGCTGGACGCGTTCTTCAAGATTTTAATAACTCGCCCATCACTCATCTCTTTGAGAAGGGGAGTATAAAGTCTTGATTTGATAATCCAAGAAGACTCTCTCTCTCTCTCTCTCTCTCTCTCTCTCTCTGTGTGCGTGTGTGTGTGTGTGTGTGATCTGCATTCCCGGAAAAGCATGTAATTCCAAAAGAAATATCACTCAGTCATTCGACCTAATTTTGCCTGGATAACACTTTGATCGTGAGCCAATTGACATAATAATTACGCTTTGTCACGTTACCGAAAAAAAGTTTACGAAAAATCTGCAGAAACAAGAACTGTGTATGAGCCATGTAAATCAATAAAAAGCGGTTTTGACTCTGTTAATTGAAATGCTCGGTGGAAAAACTTGAAAAAATATTGGCTTAGCAGATAACAAGCTAAAAGCTGTCATTGAATTCTGTGAGGGCATAAAAGCACCAGTTGCGTCTGATAGAAAGTCATTCGATCAATTTGATGTAAAAAAAGACATCAAACTATAAAATTCCTTGTCATCTGTGCCGTTTTTACTTTACTTCTCCATGATGTTACAGTATGCCTTTAGTAACCAGGAAGTAGAAGATAATTTTAATTTCTCACTGTTGCAAGTCTTTTCAGGTACCTGGGCTTTAAAGGAAAAGCACGTACGAAGTCGAAAATAATCCATGACCAACTCAAAGGTAACAAGAGTGGATTCATTACAAAGTCTCTAATGGAAGTACAAGATTGTAGGGGCAATATACCTATGCACAGGGTGAAACGATAAAATTGTCGCCCTAGAAAAGACGACATGATTCCATTTCCGTTTTATGAAAACCGGTTTTCTATTTTTGTTGAAGACCATGTACTAGTTGGCCAGTTGTGTACAAATCCCAAGAGCGATAATAGCCTTCTATCATGTCTTAAAGTGACACAATGTTTAACGAGCGAGATCGGAGATGCGCCGCTGTACAACACATACTCTCTACCGATCCAAGTTATGACAACAGGACCATTGCCAGCACCCTCAAAATGCAAATCCGGACGGTTCAACGCTTGAGTGTACAGTTCAACGCATTGGACGACCCTTAGGAGGTGGTGGAGTGAAAGGACACCACCACGAAGATCTGGACCAAGGAGTTCATCGAAAAGGTCCAGGCAATAATTGATGAAACTCCTCAGTGGCCTATTCGGCAGATTCCCAGAGATTTAGGCGTCTCACACACAACTGTGACTGCATGTGTGAAGGAAGACTTGAAGTGTAGGTCCTACAGGCGCCAGATAAGCCAGATCTTGACTGGGAAGACAAAGAACCTCAGGCTAACCAGGTCTGTCAGGCTCCCTCCTCTATCGACCTGAACCCGCTGGACTACTTCGTTTAGTCATACGTCGAGAACATCACCAACATGACCTCCCATAAAACCAAAGCCATCCTGATCGCCGCCATCCGCCGAGTATTTGACGAGCTCCAGCCAACGCTTGTGGAAAAGTCATGCTCCGAGTTCAGGATCTGTATTGAGGCGGTGATTGAGACTGAAGGCGGCCACATTGAATAGATGTCAGCTCTACTACATAATCAAGTTACCTGAATTGATTTTTTCAATAGAATTTTAAAAATAGAATTGTACTGTTGTTTTCTTTACGACGACAATTTTATCGTTTCACCCTGTATATCAAAGAATTTTGTGCAACAGAATGGGTAAGATTGGTTGTTGGCTGTTTGGGATCAACCTTTTTAGGTTATTTATAGTCAAATTCATTTTTATTAAAAAGTAATCAGTTCTATTCCAAACAATTCATTTTAACATGAGTACATAGTTCAATTGTGAAAAACATTTCTATTTCAAGCTATCTAATTTGGTGAAAAAATTCTATTTCAAGTTGTTCAGTTTAGCATTAGTACGCCGTTTAGTTCTAACCCATAGATATGAACCTCTTAGGTGCTACCACTCTGAACCAGAGTCGACCAGGGAGTGATGTTAATGAAGAGATACTTCGCATACCTAAATGTTCCAGCATAACGGAATCTCACCATTAGATTTTTTAGTGTCATATCAGGACATTAGTTTGTGATGTCTTATCCCTCTGCAGAGATGCAATCGGTGTATTCTACCGCCCAAGCCGACTGGGCTGGCATAGGTCAGATTTTGTTATAAATCAGGCGTTATGTCCACTGAAAAAGGGGAGTGAGAAGTCAGATTTGATTGTTTCGCCATAAAGATAGCGTAATTTCACTGAATGTTTTTCTTCAAAATAAAACGAGATATTTGATGCAATTAGTTCTTAAATCTAGCAATAAAGCGTGCTCTCTAACAGTTATAGAGCATACGTAGATTTTATCTGATGATTACGTAGGTTAAAAACAAGAAGCTAATAAACACTGTGAACTACATGTATAGGCGATCATACTTTACATCTATGTATCGATCTATCTATATATGCGTGTAGGATGAATTTTGGCAAAGTAATTAACAATTGGAAGGTCAGTTTATATTTGCACTTTTTTTTTTAGGAAATCAATTGGGATTAATATTTTATCATTCATCATCATCATCATCATCTCGTGGTGGTAGCACGGATATCCCTGACCCTCTCCCGCCACTCCACCCTATCCTTCATCGCCCTAGGTAAGTCTTCAGGACAACATCCCGTATCCTCACATAGCTGCTGAATGTATGTTCGTGCTGGTCGTTCTGCGAAACGCGAAGGTCATGTGTGGGGGTCCATAAGAGTACATCTCTTATGAGTTCGTACCTGCTTCTCCAGCAGTGTCCTGCATGTCGGTTTCGTCTAACTTGAATAGTTTTCGTGATAGGGGGCAGGTGGCCGTACAGTCGGTGACTTGTGGGGTGTTGCCGCCAGGACTTGTTCAAGATTGCACGTAGCATTCTTGTGTAATTGCCGTCTAGCTTCTTCTCCAGCCGTTTTGTTAGCGTCCATGTAGTGCAGCCATATAGCAGTATTGATGTGACCGCTGCCTGGAAGAAACTGCGTTTCATTTTATCGGTTAGGTCTGATTTCCATATAATCGATAGCCTATTGATAGCTGTCAATGCTTTCGTTAACCTCGTTTCGATGTCCTTTTCGGTTGATTCGACGCTGCTTCCTAGGTAAGTGAATTTGTCTACTAGTTTAAGAGGTGTTTCTTCGGAAACCCGGGAGTAAGTGTATTTCCAATCCATGGACTCTTTATTCGATTCTATCTAATCCTGGTAAACCCGTACACATCGTTTATTCGGTAAATTTTACATAGTTCTTACTTCACAGCAACAAGAAATTTGATGGCAGATCGATGTTCAAGTCCAACCACTCTATTTGATTAGATGACCTTTTTATTAGCCTTGAATATTGTTTGGATGAATTGGCCTAATGAGTAGAGTGTTCACCAATGGTCCGGAAGAGCGGGGTTCAATCCCAGGTCGAGTCATACGAAAGACTCAAAAAGTGGAACTTGATGCCGCCCTGCTTAACATCCAGCATTATAAGGTAAGGATCAAGGGTAAAGAGGAGCAATTCAGGAAATGGAGTAACACCCTCTCCTACACCTCGGTGTGATAGCTATTCCATTGGGAGCCTTCGGCAACTTTATTTTTACTTACAATCTGGAGGTTATATTCATGGAAAAGAATTAAAAGAATAATGTCTTTTGCTTTAAAAATGAGCTTATTTTTTGAATGATCCTGGTATATATATATATATATATATATATATATATATATATATAAAAGAAGAAATGAGTTGAGTCTGACAGAATGAACGGAGAAAAGGTAACACGGAAGAAAAATATGTTTGATGTTTTCTTATTTGCCAATGATTTTCGGCTTCAGTCTATTTTTGGTGCAAAAAATATTTTATCAAAATTATTTCCCATGATAAAACAATTTTGATAGATAAATTTTAGTTCAATCGGAAGTCTTAATCCAGGATTATAGATTTTCCTACGTATTGCGCTGTTTTTTCGAATATGAAAGTGTACAAGCCCTGATGACTTCCAATTTAATCAAAATATATCTATCATAATTATTTTTTCATGCTAAAATAATTTTGATAAAAAATTTCTACATTAAAAAAAATACTGAAGGCGAAACGCGAAGGCAAATAACAAACCATTGAATACATTTCCTTCCGTTTTATCTTTTCCACGTATATATACATATATATATATATATATGTGTGTGGGTGTGTGTATGTGTGGTTTTGTATTTTTATTGCTTTTGGAATCTGATTTTGCCGGGTTAATTTTAACATTGGGATCAAATATTTGAGGTCTTAATGGTTAGTACTTTTATGAACTCTATAATCAATATGACTGCAAAAATCAATGATCATACCTAACCTTGAAGACTGAGCTGGGTTAAGACTTTTATCCAGAATATAATGCTGTTATCACACCTGATAAAGTTAGAAATTTGTCATTATGGCCTCTTTTCAATTCAATAATAAAATAATAGAATTAACAGATGACAATATATATATATATATATATATATATATATATATATATTTAGAATGTTTCATTAAAGAACAAAGACAAATTTTGTCTGTATAATTTATTTAAAATCTCAATATGATATGTCTTAGTTTCAGGTTGGAATTGGTACATGAATTTCTCCAAATTGACCCGAGCGCTTTCGAACCCTTCCTTGGCCATCATCAGGGGTTGCTTGCTTGTGTAAGGTGTACTTGTATTTTTTTAAAAAAAGAGTTTTGAAAGTATTGAAAGTTTATGCCATAAAGAAAATATGGAAATGCAGAGTTGGATAAAACAGGGTAACTGATGTATTTTAAAATGGAACGCTATTTAAAAAGGGAACGCTATCAACGGGAATAGAATATATAGGAATACGGGGAAAAAACAAAAAAGCTAAAAGCATTTGAAAATACTGTCGCTAGTATCAAAATTATTTCTATTCATATTAGTTTTTTAGTATTTATATGTCAGGCTTCTTGAATTTGCAGTCGTAGCTTAACAATTCCGTGTGCGATTATAGTGATGTTTTCAACTAGAATTTTTCGAAACTTGTATTTAGGAATAGAATGGTTCTTAAGCTGAAAGGCAATAGAACTGGAGTCTTTAAGGTGCATTGTATGTCGTATAGAAAGAGTTGTAGTGGTAAGACATACGCATCATTTTCTTTGGAGACACAGTCTCTCAGGAGACATTTAAACAATTCTACGATGTTGGTTCTATTGAGAAGTCCAGCAGATGGGGAAGTGTTGTTAGAAATAATAGAGCTGGAGGTTTAAAATTTTTTCTCGTGTATAGTCTGAATTTTTTGGTAGAGTCAGTTGGGAGAAAAATTTTATGGATACAGTTTTTTAATATTTGTTCATCAATTTTATAATTACTATGAAATTGGTTTTTGTAGTATAGGTTTATTGATTTTTATGATTTAAGTTATTGTCTATGTTAGGTTGTTCAGATTTATAAATGAATTGTTTCATTTCGATATGAACTATGTAGTTAGGAAACCCATTATTGATAAGGGTTTGTTTAAGATTTTCAGTTTTTTGAACGCATTGAGGAGATAAGCATTCACTATTTTTACGGTTTACAAACAAACCTCTTACCATCAAATCCAAACAAGTTGAATTTAGATTCATCACTTGTTCCTATGTCCACTGGATATGCCCTGTGTCGAAGTCAAAACGGACCTTTTGTTTTTTCTTTGGAATCAAAGGTTTGCGACATGGAAACTTAGCTACAAAGTTTTCCTTATTTAACCTACGAGAAACAGACATTGGCTTTCCTGTTTACTCACAAAATGCATAAGAAATAGACGTTGCTGTATCGAAACGGTCGTTTAAAGATATTTTAACCATCATCCGATCTTCTCGTTTGGTAGTTATCGGAGTGTTGCCAAGTTCTTGGTTTTAGTTCAAGTGTCTTGTCAGCCTTAAATCTACTGATTACACGATAAACAACCATTTTTGACCTTCGCACGATGCCAGTAATTTCAGTATGCGATTTGCCTTGATGATTTGCTAAAATAAGCTTTTTCTCGAGTTAAAGAATTACTTGCTTTCGCCTCCATCTTGCTTAAAAAACTTCAAACGATGTATGACAGTTGACTATAAATCAAAATAATAGCAATCGAGTCGTTTAAAAATTACCTAAGTTACTTTAATTCAGCAGAGTTCCTTAAGTTTTGACTATGGCAAAATGTATATCAATATTTTTGTTCACTAATATTTTACACTTTAAAAAATTCCAGAACTTTCTATGTAATAAATACAGGAGAAGGAAGTTACTTACCAAGTAACAGAAACTCACCAAAAAGTGAGCGGATAGAAAACGCTCTTTTAGCCATTCTTATTTCCACCGAGCAGTTTTAACTCCATGCTTGTTTTGGGGTCATTATGTTATAAATATATATATGTTCCAAGTATATTTTCGGAAAATTTTATGAACGTACATTTAAATTTTTTCATGTTAAAATCATTTTAATATTTGTTGTTGTTCCGTTCCTTAACATATGACTGTTACACACGCACACACGCACACACACACACACACACACTCTCTCTCTCTCTCTCTCTCTCTCTCTCTCTCTCTCTCTCTCTCTCTCTCTCTCTCTCTCTTATATATATACATATATATATATCACCAGTTCGTACAGAAAAGTTCTCTCTTTGACCAACTTAGAAGGAAATATTCTAGAGTGCTAAAGCACAATTGCTGTTATTTCATCACACTATATATATATATATATATATGTGTGTGTGTGTGTGTGTGTGTGTGTGTGTGTGTGTGTGTGTGTGTGTGTGTCTGTGTGGCACATCTAGTACGCTTATAAACAACCACAGATAACTCAAATAATAAACCGTATGTTTGCGGTTTTTTCGCATGATGTTGCCGAAAAATAGGTAAGTAGACGTGAAGTCTCTTCTTAAGATATGGGATTATGTCATGAGTCACGCTTGTCTGTCAAAATACACAAAATATAAATATAGAGAGATTTAGTTGAAATGTCAACCGAAACGCTCGGCACCTTATGTCTTCATATCAATGATAATTAGTTATAAAGTGTAGGGCCATCCTGTTCGAGTCAGATTAAATATGTACTTTTCATTAAAAAAGAAACTCTGTCCTTAGATACCTCTGCATTTTTATAGCACTACTTCTAGTTTTTATTGTATTTACTAAGTAGACCATGATTTGTTGGTTGATGGATGGGAGCATTTTATTCCCTGTCACCCATATTCCCAGCTGAAATATCTTACTTTCTTGCTATGTTACTCTAATTTACCATCCCATTATTCTTAGTTCAGATGGAAAGCATTTGCTGTCATAGCGAATATTATACTTTTAAAAAACATATCCTAGCATACTGTGGCATCGTCAGTGGTGGTTTGTACATCTTTGAGGGTTACTCGTTTGGTGAGGTGTAAAAACACCAACAAATATGTATTATTTCAGTATTAGGATGATTCATTGATTTTGTAGAAAGTTGGAAGTTATTAAATTATTTGAACCAAGACCCGAATCAATAAAAATTACGAAATCTTCCTCACCATTTAACCCAGGAAGGGTAGAGCTCAAATTAAGGAAATCCATATAGTAAATCCAACCTCAGGAAAATATATTTTTCCATGTAGAAGTCTCATTAAGTGACCCACAACAGTAGGTATTTTTAAATAGTAATAAAAAGATTAAGTTTTAACTGAAATCAACGTCAATTTTTAAATTTTTTAAAAGAATTTTTTAAAAGAATTTGCTTATTGCTGATACCAACAGAATAATCAGACTGTAGCAATCACTCCCCATGCTTCTTTGTTCTTTTAGAAATAAAAAAAATTCTGGCATATTTGCTTTGTTCTTCCTCCAAGCGTTTGTCTCCTCGCACCCAATCCAAAAAAGAAAGAAAAGAAACCTGAATAAAATCATAAAATCCATGATAAATGTATTCTTGAGGTTACAGAACACTCTATCTCAATTTCTTCCTCCAATTGGGGCTACTTTAAATGGTGACCACTTCCTATCCGGCCAATGTGTGCTAGATCAAGCGTGTTATGTTACGGATAGCACAGTGAAAGAAATTTTCGACTCTGTCCACTTGCTCCCAACTGATACTATTTGCTTTACAGTACTACGAAATACATAGGACCTTTACTTGAATAAAATCGAATGTACTTCAACTTCCGTCAACTGTTATTTAGTTGATGGCTGATTGTTTGCGGAGGAAGGAGATAACAAAAATAAGACTTACCTCAAAGTTTAGGACCAATGTTCTTTTTCCCTCCGTCCGCATCCTGAAACCCTGGAAATATTGTGGAAATAGATAACTCACACAATTTACGCAGTTGATTATTTGTTCAATTAGGAACCGGCTCTTCAGATATGTATAAATAGTTCAATCGCTGTCTGTCTACATAATCACTTGTCCCTAGGGACCAAAAGAGAGACAACTGAGAAAGCCAAGTTCCTTTATTTGGATTCACACTTTCACCTCGCGTATATGGTATGGTTGCTTCAAACCCCAACAAGATGATGAATCGAGTATGAGTACCTCGATATGCCCTGGTTTACTGCTGTTTTCAGTACGAGATTCAAAAAATCTTTTTCTCCGGACGAGGTTTTGAAATTTGTCATCTCATCTCTATTCCGTCAGTTAGCAATAAGTAAATAAATAAAAACTGAAACAATAAAATAATTAAAAGATAAATAAAAATATAAATAAACCAACTCATTTATTCACACTGCAGTAACATTTGCTCACAATACTACACACATTCTTGCCAAAATAATTGAAAAGTTATAAAAATCTGTAAGAATTTACTCATAAAAAACAAGCATGCAAAAGAATATAATTTCTCAGTTAAACTTTGGAAACTCCACTATGAGTGGGGCTTAAGCTACGCTGTCTTCTACATTCTCCTCAAGTCTCCAGGATTCTTCTCAGAATTCTGGCTTTTCTCAGTGCGTCTCCTTACTACAAGATGTTTTGGCTTGTGTGTATATACCATTTGTTGATATGGTCAAATTTAAACTTCTTGCACAATCTAAAGTGGATCACCCACCCGGTCGTGTCTAATTTTATACTCTCTTGGTCCTAATTGAATGCATTTGTTTATTATATGATTAATCATTTCGTCTCTATCACCACATAGCCTCCATATGCTATTTTGTTGCGTCTTGTCTTTGCTTGCTTTCTCACAGTTCTTAAAGTGTTGTCTTGAGCTGCTATCAGAAAAGAATCACATTTCTCTTTTAAGGTTTCCCTTTTTTTAGCCATGTCCATGTTTTCTCTTGTGATTTTCGCTTGTTCGTCGCTTGAAATGTCCATAGAGTTCCTTTCCAATTTTTTCTGGATATTTTTTATATGTTGATGCTTGTGTTGTCTGTATTGTTTCTGGTTGCTTAATAAGTATTCCTCCGCGCTTTTTTAAAAGTAGTCTTCCAGTCTATGTATCGGGGCATGGATTATATCTTGAATGCTAATGATTCCTTTTCTTGACACATACAATATGTTCATGATGTAAGGCCTTATCATATTTACCAACCCCTTCCACTCGGGCAGGATATAACACAAGGTCAATTTTTAAGCGGAGTTTAACAGGTTTGAATTTAGAGTTTTCCTTCTCCTAGACTAGTTGCCTCACCAAGGCTGAAGAACACAGTCTGTCCAACTATTTACCTATAGCTGGAGGGAGAATAATTGGATTTATACCTTTCTCAAGGCTATTAGTGCTATGTGAAATGCGATCAGTCTCGTCCAGGTATTGAACCTGTATCGCCGTGTCCATTTCCAACGACGATAACCATTACACCACGAGATGTAAACCCTTATGCATCATCATGAGTTTTATTCTTCTCTGCTTCATTTTTAGAAGTTCTTTTTTCATTCACTTTGAGAATGGTCCCGCATATCTCACGCAGGGACAGCCCGGGTATTTATCTCAGTAATATCATTATTGTTATTATTATTAGTTACTTGAAAGCATTGATCTTTTTAAAATTATTTGTGATAGATAGGGATACTTAATATCTGTTTCCAGGGTGCAAAAAAATTCATATTCAATGCAAATCTCTAGTGTGTGACTAATGCAAAATAATTTGTTATAATTTGATATTCTCGGATGTTGTACGACCTTCCGACCGGGCTTAGTGTATGCCAAATGCATTCCCAGCAAATGTGCTATACCCCATAATAAGATTGTCCTGGGCATGGGGCATTACTGTAAATAATGAGGAAGCTCGAGTCCTGGGGATCTAGAGAGAGTTAATCCCTTCAATGGCACTACTCCACAGGTTTATTCTGACTCACAGAGACAGTACGCATAAGGATTCAAACTATCGTTCAAATAGATTTGTTTAAGAAATGTTTCAATTTGATATGACCGTGTAAATATAAAGTTAAAATGAATATGATGCATAAATATTTAGGCATAAAAATGTAAAAAAAAGTTCTTAAAAGTAAATCACAAATGTTACAAAAGAACTGCAAAATATCAGTTAAATAGATTCAAGGTAATACGAGTATAAATACAACCAATTTGATATTTTTCTAAGAGGGTCAAAAATATAGAATGGATGAAGACATAGAATAGTTTTTTATATGGTTAATTATTTGTAACGGCCACCGTAAAAAATCGAAATAGACATTTTAATGATAAAAAAATTAGGATAATAATATCCCTAGATGAGATGACATACTGTTAAAATTAATGAATCAATCAATTAAACTTTAAAATATAATGAAAAGAATTACTGATGTGAATAGAAAACAAATATTTGAGACTTCTCTATATACAGGTATAAATAACAGGAAAGGAGAGTATGCTGCCCGTCTAAGCAGACATTCAATGAACAGACAGACCATAGAAGGTGAGAGAACTGTAGAGAGACGAAAAGACTAAAAATATGTTGAGTGTAATTATCTTTGGCAGAACTCAGTTTGACTGAATGATTGACAAGTCACTTTCTACGTACCGGATTGAATGAGATTCCGCACGACTGACTTTCAGTTCTCACGTAAGCCATTATTGAAGGGCAAACTCTGATCCGTTAGGCCTTATCTTCCGTACTTGGCATTCATTCCGGTTGTAATTATAACTTTGAAACCGCTTCAGATTTTTCTTTTGATTTCTTCACAAATATTTCAATATAGTGAGAGAACGGAAAACTCGTTCGAATAATACATCTCGATTAATTCTCTATTCTTCAATATACAGAAGCTTTCTTTTCTTCCTCAAATATATCACTTTTTAATTATACGTTTCACTTTTTCTTGACTACAATTTACACTGTTTGGTTTAGAGAAGTGTCATGTGACCCGGTGTCAATAGAGGAGTTTTGGTTTTGATTCCGTACAACATCTGATGGTGAGGCTAAAGTTCTGGAGATATTGGGAGTGTCGAGTACCACTTCATTGCAATTACTTGTAGGTTAACTCTGACCAATGTGTTGCCCAGCCGGCTGGGGCTCAGTAATACTTTGACTGTATCTCTGCAGAAGGGTTAGACTCCGCCAACGAGTGTCTTGAATATGACTCTAAACAATCTGATGGTGAGGCTTCTGTAATGCTGGAGCTTTGGGGAATACGGAGTACCTCTTCATTTCCATAGCTCTCAAATCGATTCTGGCCAGGAGTGGTAACACCTGATAGTGACCTATCTATGGGTAAAATAGAAATAAACTGTTTACTTATGCTTAACTGAATTCATCAAATAGAACTATTTTTGACATTTAATTGTGTAAACAAAAAACTATACTCATATTCAACTGAATTGTTTTAAACATTTATCAAAATTAATTTACTGGGCGTTAAATGACCCAAAAAGGCTTGATACGCCGTAAAACAACCAAAAAACAAATAATTAACAAACTGAACCAACGTGGTAATATCTGTTTGGGACTAATCCATGGGTCAAATATGATATATTGTTTGATTTTAACGGCATGTTAACTCGTCTGATGCTATTTTATTCCTGGTGGTTAGAGATTTTGTACGTTCATAGTTGTTTCTTAAGATTTTTTTGTGTACATTTCAATCGGATTCAAATTTTATATATTTCATTACATGTACTACTTCTCCAGGTAAGTGTGGACCATTGAGCAAGGGCAACTAGGCGTTCCTCATAATCCCCAGATCTCCAGAGCAGAAGCTTCTTAATCTGATGAATTTTAATGTCCTACTAGGACATTCATTTTTAGTTGTGTCTTGAACACCTATGAGGTAAACAGTTATGGTATTCTAAGTCCTGTCGAAATATCCCTTTAGTATCTCTGTTTAAAACTTATTCGTATTTTATGGGCATATTTGATGGTTCTTGTTTCTTTTTATCATGGCATATCCACCTCAACCGTGGATTTTATTTAACTATAAATTATTAGGAATGAGAATAATTCTAGTGAACTGCTACTTCTTACTAAGGATTAATTATAATTACTTGAAAATATATAAATGTGTGTCAATTATTTTTATTCTATAAGGATACTTCATATCAGATAACTGTATGCCCCCCCCCAAAAGGGGGAAAAGCGGCTGAAACATGTATACTAAAAACGTAAATATATATGTACAATGAACGCGATTTCCTAACTGCCATGCTTGATATAAATTTTGGCGATTTGACGTGACGTTAAAATCAATAAAGAAATCTGTCAACACTTTCATTAATTTTGCTCTTTTTAAATTGTTTTCATTATTATATTCTATGGAAGTGTTCGAGTCCCTGTACCATTCATGATTCTCGTGATTATATTAAATCTCATTTTTCGCCTTCTTTTTGTTATCTTCATTTCCTTTTCAAAATCGTTCCCGCAACCTTTGAAACAAAAATGCAATACATGTTTTCATTAAAGATTCATGAAGAATATATTCATTCAAAATTAAAATATTCTCTAATAAGGAATCTCTGCTAAGACTTGGCACAATCAATGGATTTAATCAGACTGAATTAAAGAAGCTTCAGAGTGAAAAAGGAAAAATTCAAATTTACTACTAGATATTACATATTTAGACCTATTTTAACTATTTTTAAGAAAGGAAATTATCTCTCAGTCAAATGGACACCTGTATTGTTAAATAGTTGTCATTTACTAACCTGAACTTCCTACGGTACAAAGTCAAAGGTATATGAGTAGTGTCAATGATCCTCTAGCCTAGTTTGTTAAAAAGAATAACATTTTAGTAACTTCCATTATTTTAAATAGTTCTTTTCAGGTTTTTCAGAATATTTCAAGCTCATTATATCTACATTTATTTTTATAAAACATGGTGCAAAATTGATACACGTCCCCGCCAAACACACATATATAACACACAAAACAGCAGCACAAGATAACGCCATAAGAACCAATCATATCAAAGCAAGAATAGATAAGACGCAACAAAACAGTAAATGTAGGCTATGCGGTGACTGGGACGAAACGATCAATCACATAATAAGCGAATGCAGCAAATTAGCACAGAAGGCGTATAAGACGAGACACGACTGGGTCGGCAAGGTGGTCCACTGGGAAATGTGCAGGAAATGTCAATTCGACCATACAAACAAATGATATTTGCACAACCCAGCACCTGTCCTAGAAAATGACTCGCATAAACTCCTATAAGACTTTAGCATACAAACGGATGATCTAATCCCGGCCAGAAGACCAGACCTCATAATAATAAAAAAAAAAGAGAATCTGTATAATTGTCGACTTTGCTGTCCCGGCGGACCACAGAATAAATCTGAAGGAAAGTGAAAAAAAGGATAAGTACACCTCGACCTTGCTAGAGAATTAAAAAAGCTGTGGAACATGAAAGTAACGATTGTACCAATTGTGATTGGTGCGTTAGGCACAATAACTAACGGATTATTAAAAGGCCTGGAGGATTTGGAAGTTGGCAGACGGGTAGAGACTATCCAAACGACAGCACTGCTACGAACGGCCAGAATCCTGAGACGAATCCTGGACACTTGAGGAGACTTGCTGTCACTCAAACTCCAGTGAAAAACCATCAGCTAACACTGATGTGAAAAACGCTCGAGAAGTAAAATAATAATGATAAACGAAATACAAATGACAAAACATGTTATTATGCCAGAGCAGATTTAATACTTAAAAATGTGAGAATAAGGATATCTTGATGTTTAACACGTTAAAATTCATGTGAATACCATAATCATAAGAATATATATATATATATATATATATATATATATATATATATATATATATGTATTCATAATCATATAACGTTGCAACCATGGATTTCCCTGATACTCTCGCAATTCATCTCTATCGTCCATCGGTTCTGGTAGGTCTTCAATACTACACCCTGTATCCCTAATGTGCTGTTATAGATAGGTTATCGGTATATATATATATATATATATATATGCATATATATATATATAATATATATATATATATATATATATATATATATATAAATACACCATAACCATTCGCTATATATATATATATATATATATATATATATATATATATATATATATATATATACAAAAACTACTTAATGCCAGCACATGCTCAGTTTTGGGACGCTGAGTTTGACAGTTTTTATGCTGACTTTTCTTTCCCTTACAACCGTCGTCATACTAAGAATAAAGAGCCCAGACTGCCCTACTATCGACCCACATATGAAAGAAGAATGGTTAGATTCATTCTTTTCCAATCTGAATTTCACATGTGAAATTCAAATATACCTATTGATAAATTACACTCGGAATATAGGGCCGACTTCTAACGTAGATGACCATTAGTTGTAGGGCATCACCAACTATATATATATATATAAAGAGAGAGAGAGAGAGGTTTTACGAGAGTTTTAGATATGTGTTTATACATACAGAGGGAAAGGTGAAGGATAAATAATTTAGGAGATACAGTATGGCACTTACTCGAAACTGAGGATGTAAATGTGGTGATATATCAATATAAAAATCGATGAACATAGAGATATAAATAGGTAGATAGATGGGGAAGGAGAAATATCAATGAACAGAGGGGAGATTGTAACTGATTGGTTTATCAAGGAATTCAGGGTTGGTTCGAATATTTCGACTTTGGGGTAATCAACTGGAAAGAGAAACATTGTAAAAAGGTTTTGTACTTACAAGCGAACGTTCAAAATGTGTGGGAAGTTTTCAACTATACTTTACGCTGCCATATGTTAGCTGCATTATATCCGTCTGTTCTTGACAGGGACACAAAAACTCTGAAGCAATGGCTTCCTTGGGAACATTTCTTTGTCTCAATTAAAAGTTCGAATGCAGACCTAGAAGATCATAATGGAACAGTTACAGGAATACCTCGTAAACAACTTGAATGTTTACTGACCATAACGCTTATTATTTGTATTTATTCATTATAGATTTAGTTAAAAACAGTACCATTGCTGTTTTCAGTTATTTAAAACATTATTCAATGTTTCTTTATTAAAATATATAAAAGATGTTTCAGTACGCTTTTCTCTGAAAAATAATCATGCAATTAAGAGCTGCTAATGATTCACTTGGTAAAATTTATGATCCAAACATATAAGGGGAATATCTACAGCGTAATGGTTAAGATGTTTAACTGCATTATTTTAGTAAGTGAGTTTTATATCCATTCACGTTACTGGGTTCGCTTTAGACAAATATTCTTGGGAAAGGTAATCATTCCCTTCTCTCTGCTGTGATAGTTTAAATTATAAGACTGCTGTTTCTCTACACATGCGGATTTGTTTTGAAGCAATCAAGAATGTTGATAAGACATTTAAAAAAAAGAAGCAGAGTAAACGTATTTTTGCAATGCAAATATTGACGATGTTTCCTTAACTTCGAGAGAAAATTATTTTAAGGAATATTTGTCTGGTCATTAACATGTTAAGAAATTTATAATAAAACGTATTGCTTGCAAATGTTGATGTTGCAATACATACATACATACATATATATATATATATATATATATATATATATATATATATATATATATATATATATATATATATATATGTATATATATATATATGTATATATATATATATATATATATATACATATATATACATATATATATGTATATATATATATATATATATATATATATATATATATATACATATATATATATATATATATATATATATATATATATATATGTATATATATATATATATATATATATATCTTGAAAGTTTGATAAATCAAACACTTAACTCAGATTTAGATGTGTCTAAATCTGAGTTAAGTGTTTGATTTATCCAGCTTTCCACATATTTCTATCATCCTCTCAGATTCACTACAAATCTACTTTTTCAACATACACACACACCCACACAGACACGCCCCCCCATATATATATATATATATATATATATATATGTATATAAATATATATATGCCAACACATGCATACACATATAAACTAAAACTATGGGAAAACTTACATATGAACATTTGAATTTATATTTTGGTTGAAGACATATACTATAAGTACGTAGAAAAACGGAAAACCTAAAATTTCCATTGTTTCTTGGTTCTTTGCAGCCATTTGAGCTCATTTATTTGAACCAATAAAACATTGTATGTCCTCATCTGTTTATCCGTATACATACACTCACATATATATATGTGTGTGTGAGCACGTATTTTTGTGTATCTGTATATACGTGTATATATATATATATATATATATATATATGTGTGTGTGTGTATGTGTATGTGTGTGTGTATGTTAGTATATGTGTGTTTATGTATAATTGTATATATATTTGTGCGAATATATATGTGTGTGTATATATGTGTCAGTATATATATATATATATATATATATATATATATATGCGCGTGCGTGTGTGTATGAGTATATATATTTGTGTTTGTATATATATATATATGTATGTGAGTTTGTGTTTATACATGTATATATATGCATAAATATATATGTGTGTGTGTGTTTGTGTGTGTCTGTGTGTCTGTGTGCGTGTCTCTGTGTGTCTGTGCGTATCCTTATGAGCAATTTTTTTTTAAACATCGAAAGGGATATGTTAACATTTTTTTAAAATGCTACTATCATTCTTTACCTAGTGATAAATAATTTTCGATGCGCTTAGCATTAACATAGGTGCAACAGGATAGAAAGGGAGCTCTTAGTGTCTATCATTCAAATAAAGTGAGATTACTGGCCTTGAAATTCGGCATTCAAATGCAAATTTTTTTCCTGTGGGCACGCACAATCATTTTGCTGGCGTGGAAATGTACACAAGAATATCATCATCATGTCGTGCCACAAGCACGAATGTCCCCGACCCTCTCTCGCCACTTCTCCTTATCGTTCATTGCCTCTGGCAGGTCTTCAGGGCTACATCTTGTATCCTTACATAACTGCTGTATGTATGTTCGAGCTGGTCGTCCTGCTCTTTGACCCCGGCCATTGTGGGGATCCATAGGAGTACATCACTTATGAGCTCATGTCTGCTTCTCCAGCAGTGTCCTGCATGTTTGATTCGTCTGACTTGGATAGTTTTGGTGATGGGAGGCAGGTGGCCGTATATTTGGTCCCTTGTGGGGTGTTGCCGCCAGGACTTGTTCAACATTGTTCGCAACATTCTTGTCTAATTGCCGTCTAGCTTCTTCTCCAACCGTTTAGTTAGCGTCCAAGTAGTGCATCCATATAGCAGTATCGATACGACCGCTGCCTGGAAGAAACTGCGTTTCATTTTATCGGTCAGGTCTGATTTCCATATGATTGATAGCTTATCGATAGCTGTCCATGCCTTTGTTAGCCGTGTGTCGATGTCTTTTTCGGTTGATGAGACGCTGCTTCCTAGGTAGGTGAATTTGTCTACTAGTTTCAGAGAGGTTCTGTCTAGAATGGAGATGTCACCTGTTTGATTATAGCACATATATTCCGTTTATTGTGCGTAAACAGGGAGACCAATGCCTATGGCGGCTCGTTCCGAACAATGCAGTAGTTTTTTAGCTTGGTTGGATGTATTCGCCAGTATTGCTATGTCATCCGCGAAGTCGGCGTCGGTAATTGTTTTTGCGGGGTATCTTTTGCTTCTTTTCTTTGTCAGCTTGAAGCTGTTCTCTCTGATTTTATCAATCGGTGTTCTAAGCACGTAGTCTAGACAGATTTTATCAATTGATGTTCTAAGCCCGTAGTCTAGACTACACAAGAATATAATTTATGAAAAAAATTGATTAAATGAACGATCGATTCCTTTATTCTAACAACATGTCAATCCATTTACAGTTATTTTATACGCAGATGTTAAGGAATTTCGTTCATTATAATTCATATTAACATTTTTTGTGCATTGGTTTCGTAAGAGCTTTCTTGTCTAATTTTGAACACTGTCATATGTTTAGTTAGAATGATTCTAAATTTGTCTATGGACGAAAGAAATATTACAAACTTTCCATGTTTTAATTCCAAAATATAATTAATCGTACACATTTTTTCTGATTTTTAAACGTTTGGTTTCTTTGGTTAATGGTCTATCAACCTTCGTAGGTTATATAATGCCAAAGCCACACTTGAAGACTAGAAGAGATACAATTCAAACTGTCGCTGGGAGGGATAAGGTGTTCATACTTTTCCCAAGAGTGTTCATCCAAAAATGAACGTCATAGTGCGACTGGAATCTGAACCCGTTAACTACGATGCCACAGTCCATGTCTTTAGCTACTACGACACGGGGGCCATCAGCCTGCATCTTAAAGTAGAAGCCACTTGGAACGATTCATATTTTTCTGGCAACTTACATCATATTTTGAAACTTTTTTGCCTACTGTCCATTTTAAAAACTACACAGCAATCATTGTTAAAATAATCGTCAATAAACAGTACCACTTAAAAGAAATGAACTCATTGAATAAATTGCAAACAGCATCACCATTAAAACGTGTTGACAAAATAGGTTCCCTTGACACTCCTTTACATCCATCCTTATCGACAATTTCATTTTTTTAGTTTTCTAAACCACATCCAGATTTCGCACAGTGCTGGAGGAATGTGTTTTTTTTTTGCTGGATGACAAACACTTTGTTTGTCAATGAGTTGAAGCCAATAAATTTGATTTCTTTCTTTGGGTTGATTTTAATAGCTTATCAACCTTAATGGCTCATCTAATGCCAAAGCCACTCTTGTAAAATAACAACAGGGATACAATTTAACCCATATATCGACGTATAACGTGGTTCATATATTTCCGAAGCATACTAGTCCGAAATTCAATGAAAGTTATATATATATATATATAGAGAGAGAGAGATAGATAGATAGATATTGTCATCCACAGACAGACTGTTTCGTTCTATCAGAACTCTTCAGTGTGGCTAGACACACAGCACGCTCGAAGCCGGGATTGATTGAAGTCGTATATATATGTGTATGAGCCGGGTTTTGATGACTAGATTTTAAAGCAACATTTTGTGCAGTGCTACGAAAAAAAAATTATGTAAGGGAGAAATATAAACATTTTTTTTCTAGTAGGAATCCATGGATCTAGAAAATATTTTGATAAATCTTTAATTTCTTGGTCATTAATAATCTCGTTCTATCTAAAAAAATTGATCTTCAAATATATTCGTAAGATAAACAGAGATATATATTTAAACACTTATATACGAGTACATATATTTATACACACATAGAATGGTAGTAAGATGCATGTTTTGTTTCTAGGTCATAAATTATTGTTAGATGGCATTAATTTTACAAACATCAACCTACAAAAACCGGTTCATTGGCCTAATGGTTTGAGTCTCCGCCAGGAGACCGGGGTTCAATCCCAGGTCGAGTCATACCAAAAACTCAAAAAATGGTACTTGATACCTCAGTATTAACACTCAGTATTAATAGATACTTATCAAAAGTAAAGTGGAGCAATCCTGGGAAAGGAGTAGCGCCCTCCCCTATACCTCGGTGTGGTAGCTATTGCAAAGGAATCCTTCGTGTCGTCCCCGACAACGGTCGCCAACTTTACTTAACCTACAAAACGTTAAATATTTTCTTTAATTCATTTAGTCAAAAATTAAAAAAAATGGAATTACAAAAAATCTGTAGTATCTATCAACGTTACCCAATACATGATTTGGACATTCTGTTTCTTAAACTACGCAGTTTGTTTATTGCCACGCCTATGGGAATGAAGGCAAATACTTAAAGGAAAAAAAATCCCCTCCAAAATGACATAAACTCGAATGGCATATTTGGGAAACTTGCACACTTTGTGGCATAGGTTTGTTATTCTTATTTTGGGGGGAAAAATTTAAAAGTAGTCAGTCTTTGCATGTTGTCATCATTTCTCGAATGTAAATCTCCTGAGTAAAACAAACATTGCTTAATGGTCATGTATATTCAATAAAAAACAAGTAAATATGCGGAAAAATCTAAAGGAAAAATAACAAAGACTGTTCTGTTGCTAATGATACTTGACAAATAGTTTTACATTATAAGAATAGAGAATAGTTCAATTCTGAGCTCAAACATAGGATTAGTCTCAAAATAAAAAGAATCCACTGACTAAATCCCTTAAATAAATATTATAAAGAAGGAATTTTTGTTGGTATTTTACGGTTTCAGAGGAAATAATTTTATTTAATAAAAAAAATTATATAAAATAACAGTTGATTTAATAATTTAGTACTTCACTGATCTGACGCTTGAGAGTAAGGAAACGTATGGTAAATTGAAATTTTGCGCTATAATATTTGGTAGGATTAATCGGAAACAATATCATAGAAAATCAGATAAAATATAAAAAGATATGAAAGTCTTAAAAAAAAATATACGATATTGTTCTAATTTTACAATATTGTTTTAATTTTACATGTTGTGATGGAAGAGCATAGAGATTAACGTTAAATACTTTTCAATTTTTTAAAACTTTTAATGAAGGCGTATGCATAGCAGTGCAATCGTCTTAGTAAGGCGACAATTGATAGATATTGAAAGAATGTCTATGTGTAGCTATGGCATATGAAAAAAAAGAAGACATCCTCTAAAAAAAACGTGTATACATTATAATTTAAAGTGCGTCAATAATTTAGATAGTAATATATATAGACTAATAAAAATATTCTGATATTATGAGAAATTTAAAACAAAATACCAATTGATAAAGTTTATACAGTTTAAAACATGCATGATGTCTAATTATTAATTATGCAACCATATTTCAAAATAGTTAATTCTATCCAAATATTTTTTTAAAAAGTCCTTAATCTTATGATTATATACTAAACGTTATCAACAGAAATTCTAAATAGAGTAATTTCTCTGAAGGATATAGTTGGACATTCCAAGTTGATATTACTCAAATGCACATTTCCTGAGTTAAACAAACATTGCTTAATGGTCACATACTTCAAATAAAAAAGGGTGTAAACTGAGCCATCGAAAGGGAAAATTGCTTAACAAAGTGTGTTCTGTTTTTAATCGTATTAGACAAATAGTTTTACGTAAAAAATAGAGTTAACGTTGTGTTCTAAATAGGGGAAGAAATAATGGCTAAAGTGCTAGACTAAGGTTTTGAGGTAAGTGAGTTCGAACTCTAGTCATGCTTTTACGTTCACTTTTACGTTCACAGTTTAGATGTCAAAACAGTTCAATTTCAAACAATTCAGTTTAGCATAAATATGCAGTTTAAATGCAAAAAACTGTAAACTTAAGAAACTATGGTTTAGTTCTATTTAACCCATAGATAAGGCCCTTATCAGGTACTAACACTCTAGGCCAGAGTGGACCTGGGAACAATGACAATAAATGGGTACGCCGAATTCCCCCAAATTCCAGAATTACTTCAAGCTCACCATCAGATGATTTAATGTCATATTCAGGAGACTTGTTGGTGGGGGTCTGACCCCCTGCAGAGAAGCGGTCGCTGTATTCTACAGCCAAAGCCGTCTGGGCACCCAAAGCGTTTGGTAGGTCCAGGGTATCAGTATGCATTAGATAGTGAAACTCAAGATTTGTAGATCTAAGGAGTGGGTTCTGGTTCTCCTTTGATATTACTCCCATTGGAGTGGATCCACCACTTAGAGTACAGTCAATGGATTAAACAGCTTTGTTTGAAGATCATTTGTATTCGACGGGGACATGGGAAAACCTTTTAGAAACATCTACCCGCTAAGAAATGTAAATATGGAAGTACATTGAACGCAATTTCTTCTTGACATCAAAACGGGTTGACATGCCATTAAAATCAATCAATTCACTCGCTGAATATTTTAAATTTGTGGTGTCTTCCTCATTTATCTTGAGGTCAAGATTCCATTTCAATGCCATCATGAAATAACATATATGAAACTGCTGCATCAGAAGTTAACAGTATCTTTCTAGTTAGAAAAGGTATTAACCTCGATGGTTGCAAGTTACAGATAGGAAGAGGAAAAAAAGATTGTTTCAAATAAATAAAAAATAAAATCATAACAATAGTTTAAGAAAACTGATTAAAACTAATTAAATTCTAGACGTACATACACTGAAAGAATAAAACTAAAATTAAATTGAATTAAATCAAATTGAATTAAATTAAAATGAAATTAATCAAATTAGACTAAACAATTATGTTTCTCTTGATCAGTAGTTTCTAAATATTTTTTTAGGATATTGCCTTCTGGCACCCATCCAGCATGAGTATCACCCCTGCCGTGCAAATACAAACGCACACCTCTCTTTAGATAATAATTCTACCTAAAGTTTGAAATAACATCTAATCTAACAGTAGATCTACGATCATACCTACGAAATGTCTTGGTCTTTGTAAACTTGTTACCTAGTCGGCTAGGGATCTAGAATAAACCAACTGCATCTCTGCAGAGGGTTAAGAACACATGTCCTGGATATGACACTTAACAATCTTATGGTGGGGCTCCAGTAATGCTGGAGCTTTGGGAAATGAGGAGTACCCCTTCATTGTGGTAGCACCTGATAGGGTCCTATCCATGGGAAAAATATAACCAAAATGTGTACTTATGCTAAAGTGAATTGTTTGATATAGGACTGTTTTATGCATAAAAATGGATTTGGTATTAAATAACCTACAATGGTTGATATACCATAAAACAAAACAACACCAAACTGACCTTTGTAACCTTAAGAATGTGATAATCACCTCTGTGTCTTCTGTCTAGTTAAGCCACCATTTCATGTGTGTTCTCTTTAGACGATCCTAAGATCATATTGGCAATCTTAACATTGATAAAAAAAACCTAAGTTTCCATTTTAATTATATTATTCGCTAAGTGCGTGCATTGATTAATTTTTTTATTTGGATTTTGTCCAATAATTTTAAAATTATATCACTTCATTTTGTTTCTTTATTTAATATTGACCGGAAGACATCTTTTAACATGCCGCGTAAATGGAATGGGTGGCATAACAGGAACAAAAGCCTGTTTCCTAAAGTAAACCTAATGCAGCTGTTTCCTCCTATCGGCCGAAACGTTGTGAGTATAACAATAAAGATGAAGTCAATAGTCAAAATATTCTTAGAATTAATAATTATCCAGCTTCCTCTCAGAAATTTAAACAAAATAACTCAAAACGATTTTCTTTTAATCTAATACTGGATATGACACAAAACAATCTGATGGTAAAGCTCCAGTAACGTTGGAGATTTGGGGAATGCGGAGTACCCTTTTATTGTCATCTCTCTGAGGTACACACTCGCACGGTGTGTTAGCACCTGATAGGGTCCTATCTACGAGTAAAATAGAACTGAACTGTGTGCTTATGCTAAACTGAATTGTTTAAATGATGTATAAAAATGGATTTGGCATTACAAAAAAGAAGTTTTCATCAAAATGACTTGAGTCGGCATTAAATGACTCGAAAAGGGTTGATATGCCATGATACAAAACCAACCAACCAACCAACCAACACAACAAATTGATTCAACCCTGTCAGCTTTATTTTGAATAAAATAACTATATTCTTTGCAATGACGTTAGACACATTTCCCCCCAAAAGGAAGTATTCTGAGTATAATTCTAAACTGCCCCTGAAGATGAGGATCCCCCTCTAGAAATCTGAAAAAAATGGTGTTCTTATTCATTGCCATAATTCCCAGTTCCAGTTTGCCAGGAAGCGGTAGCACCTGTTATGATCCCCTTTTGTCGATTAAAATTCCCTTTAAAAATCATTCGTATCCAATTTGACCACGTGTATAAAAAGCGTTTTAAGAAACCAGACACAAATATAAATAATATAAGCATTCAATGAACACAATTCCCTAACCCCATTGACATAAGATACCCCTTAATCAGTTGACATGCTGTTAAAATCAAACAACAAATCAATCAATCAAAATGTTGTCACTTGATACGGGACCGATCTTAAAAGCCATCGATCGGAGGTTTACATTCTGGAAATGAAAAAAGTTGATAAGCATTTATTATGTTTTAGGTTCCCAAGTTTATTGCGGAGAAAATTAAAAAAGAAGTTGCCCCTTTTGACTGTGGGTAATGGTTCGTATCTTTATGTCAAACGAAAAAAAAAAATTAACCAACACATTTGTCTGTGGCCTTTTTACGTATAAGCCGCACATATGTAACTGCTTTGCTTCGACTCTAGGTCCTTATTAACTTTTTCAAATCAAAGAAAGTCTCGGGTCTCTCTTAACATGTGGTATCTCTCACACAGCTCTTGACAAAACTTATTTCACCCTGGGCCTTTAGGTTCCCTTGACTATAGATAATTACTCATGAACTTTTGACTCATTTAAAGTTTCATTTCTACCTATAGACTGTTAAACCAGGAATCTCATATCTATTTCAAGAGTCTGTATCAAAACCACAATATTTTTAAGAATATCACTGAATCAGAACCCAGCTATTTTATAGTATGCATCATCGAATATGTAAAAGATAATATAAAATTATAATTTTTTTTTTAACAGATATAAGTTTCGTTAAGTAAAAAGCCAAAAATAAGCATCTAAAACTGAGATTCGAAATCACATACTATTGTTTTCTAGCCTGGATCGTTAATTATGAAACCATATTATAAAGTCGAACGCTGATGGAACTTTAAATTGTATTAGTTGAATTAGCAAACCTGAATACTGAATAGTTTAAAATCTCTCACGACAGATATTCAATTGCATTAGTCAAACTATATAGATTTCACGAGGCCTCATTTGTTTAGAATTAGTGTTTATTTCGGATAGCGAAGACATGTACACAACAATATATGATATGCAACAACATTTTGTAGAATATAGGACATTGCTTTATTTCAAGTTAAAGTAAACTAACATAAACCCAACGTTAACTAACAAACTAAGAAAGAAAAAAGACGCTAAATATGCATTCTACTTAGTGATGAAATTGTGCTATTGTTTTGTAATATTCTTGACGAAGCTTTGTTTAGTCTGATACCCAGGATTTATTTAGTCTTGCATAGTAGGACTATTTAGTCTTTGCATAGTAGGACTATTTACCAACCCCTCCGCTCGGGCAGGATATGACACAAGGTCAATTTTTAAGCGGAGTTTAACAGGTTTGAATTCAGAGTTTTCCTTCTCCTAGACTAGTTGCCTCACCAAGGCTGAAGAACCTAGTCCGTCCTACTATTTATCCATAGCTGAAGGGAGAATAAGGGGGTTCATACCTTTCCCAAGGGTATTTGCCCGAAAGTGAACGTAATAGCGCGACTGGAGTACGAACTCGCGTATTACGATTCCGCAGTTCATCGCTTTAACCATTACACCACGAGGACATTTTCAAGTAGTCACTCATCTAAAAATGGCGCTGGCTTTGTTCTGCCTAACTTCAGTGGCCAAACATAAAAACGGTGATTTCTACGTAGGTGTATTCTGATGTTTATTGTTCTATCCGTTTCTTTTTATTTCTTTTAAGTCCTAAAATAGATTTCCCTATTGTACACAGCACATTTCGACGTTATATATTCATGTGTACATTTATGCATATTCTTGAAAAAGAAAACAATTCTAACAAGTAACCATCATTCAAAAAATTTAGACTCTCTTCTTTTCGATTTCTTTATTTAATGTTAAATCAACCTTTGTGGGTTATTTAATTCCAAAGCCATCCTTGTGGAAAAACAATAGAGGTAGTATTAACCCACAGCTATGAGGAATAAAGGGTTTATAGCTTTCCTAAAGGTATTATCCTGAAAGTGAACCTATTAGTTCGACTTGAGTTTGAACACACGTCCTCTGATGTTGTAGGCTAGCACGTTAGCAACAACCCCACTCTGTTCTTTGAAAACAAAAATGTTTGAATTGATGTCCACTGAAGACGAGTTTCTTCAAAAAGAAATGCAGTTTTATATACCGTCGGTATCAAGCTGTCTAGTATTACCCACTTTTTATCAAGTATGTGAGTTTTCAACTATTCTTTCGAATATTTTGCAGCAATCAAATTAATTGAAGAACGAGACAAAAATTAATTATGTAATTGCATCATTTTATAATCAAAGTAATTTAATGCTATTAAATGTATATCTTTAAAGAAATTATTCGACGCTGCAAATGTTTTTGAGTAACTGTTTTATAATCTCTTTTAATAGGTTATTCTTTTAACATAATTGAATCGTTTATTTCTGTTGAAAAGGCTTATCATGTATATATTAGTATCATGTTTCTTCTTTATTATTTTTGGATCTGTTTGCATTTGTGAATTATTTCTTGAAATTTGTCGAAGACGTGAATGAAAACGTTGATTGTCTTCGTAAAGAGACTGGACTTTTCTTTTTCCCGCGAATACCGTTTTGAAAGGCATGGCTTTTTTATTCCCCCCCCCCCAAACACGCATGTGAATATTTAACGAGATTGGGTTCATTAGCTTCCGTAAAGCAACCAATCTCGGAGAAGGTAAATTCTTAATTCTAGATTGTGTGGGGTTAACATCCACACCTCATAAAAAGGTTACTTGCTTCGAAACTATACGGCAGATGCCACCTTACTCTTTAAGAGTCAGAGAAATTTACAAAAACAACAATAATAATAACAATAACATATGTACGTGTTTATATATATATATATATATATATATATATATATATATATATACATATATATATATATGTGTGTGTGTGTGTGTGTGTGTGTGTGTGTGTGTAATCGGTTGTTATTCAATAAATGAGCGGATTTATATTTGTTTACAGTTTAACATTTTTTCCAGGTAATCAACAGCTATGAGTACTATCATGTCTCAAAAAACTGTCATAATTCTACTATCTCTAGTACCTACTTCGCCCAAAACATTTACTGAAAGGGGGAGTGAGTGGGTTTTCACTCAATAGAGTCTCTTTTCGATTCAAGTTCTTTGTGGTAGACGGAAGTCTTGCCCAATTGTAAACGTTTTTTTTACGAAAACATGCTTCCCCTTACTCAACACATTCTTCATTAAATATCACATAATTTACATTTTCAGATAGCAAATATTGTATGACAGAACTCTGTTCATGTCTGGTGCAGTTCATTATATTTTCAGCCATATTGAATCGACGCAAAACTAATATTTTTCTGAGATCGATATATTTTAGGTATAAACCAATTTTGTACAATGCTGAGTTTGAAATTTTGAAAAAAAAATTTCTGAGAATAATGAGTTTGCTTTTTTTTAAAAATCATGATCCTTAATAACCCTCATATATATATATATATATATATATATATATATATATATATATATATTGTTAAGATGCTTTTTTCTGACGATACAGATATTAAACTTCTGATACGGGTATTAGATTTCTTGAATTTTATCCCATTATTCATGAGTAGACCTATGAAGCTGCTTATAGAATTAGGGAAGTAAAAGAAAATGAAACAACATTTGAACATGGTGACCAACAGTCATTTAACCTTTTGAATTGTGGTGACTCAACCCTTTATTGTGCATCAACCTTTTCATAGAGGATGTTGCTACATTTCGAGAAGTAGCCGTCAGTCATGGCCGACACTTTGGGCGGAAGTGTTTTAATTTGTGAAAAATTTGCAAGTTTCTTGTCGTGATAATCAAATTTTAGAATAGCTTCACTGTTGTCCTACCCTGGGATTTTTGACTATGAATAATTCGCTTAAAAATATCAGTGTTACATGCAAGAACATCATAATTTATTTAGTAAAGATGGTATTTATTTTCAGACTGTATTTTTGTAATTAAAAAACACCAAAAGAAAAACAAAAGCGTTTTTGTCATATACACATGAATAACTACTCGTACATGTAATAAACGATATATATATATGTATAAGTACACACACACACACACACACACACACACACACACTCTCATATATATATATATATATATATATATATATATATATATATATATGATTGATCGATTGATATTTTTATGGTCTGTCAAACGATCTAGATATAAGCGGAATCGTGTTCATTGTATATTATTATTTACAGTTTTTTTTTTTTACTCTTGAAATCTTTAGAAATTTTTCCATTCGATCCAATCGAATATGAATAATTTTTAACAAACTTATTTGATCTAGAGTTGGGACCCTAACAGTTATCACTTCTCTGGGAAGAGAGAACAAGGTAATGACACCAAAGAAGGGCCGCTCGACACTTCCCAGAGCTTTAAAACAGAAATCTTATCATTAGATTCAGTGTCGTGTCATTCTAAGGACAATAATTTTTTCGAGAGTTAAAATATATATATATACATAATTACACATACATGTTGTAGAGCATCGTAAATTATTTCTTGAAACACTGCTAACTTTAACATCAACCATTGAAGATCAATCGGTCGTTCCTAGTCGTAGATTCCCAAAGGATACTTCAGTCTGTCAAAGATCTTTTTTTCAAATGTGTCTTTCCAAAATAGATTGGAACTTCTCAACTCAGAGCGGAGATTAGAATTGGTAAATCTTGTGTTCTACTGATATTTTCGTCTCTGAGTCTTAATTATAGCCACTGAATATTTCATCGCTGAGATCTTTCTCTATTCAGTAGGACGTTGCCAAATCTGTACGTCATCCATGAATGTCCCACGTGGTTCTTTTTTTACATTAAATTCAATTTCTTTCCGTTTACAAGTTTTAAAAACATTCAGTATTATGATTGAATAATAAAAAAGCGTTTACAAAAATACCTTTCGAGTTCAGATTTTTCATGTCAGTATTTCGTCAAAAGAATTTAATCTAAAACTGTTAATATTTTTATACACTCTTATTTCAGAAAGAAGTTATTTCATAAAAAAATATTTGTTTTACGCATGGCTTTAAATGATATTTACATATATTATTCTAAAATTATTTGAAAAATAGAAAAAGTAAATCTAATATTCAAGTTCTTCCGAGCTGTAACCTAGCTTGTACTATTGTGGTGTTGCACCACCAAACCTCAATTGAAAGGACTGGAGAAAAAGCCAGATAGGAATTATACACGTGCTACTTTCAGGATCTATATATATCACTGTTATAGTGATATAGTTATTATGTTATAGTGGCTTTTTGGCAAATACGGTAATGGTTTTCATACTACGGCTTTTGATATAAAGATGAAGTTTTTATTATATACCAATGATTAACATCTCACACGTAAAATATCGATAAACTTTAATGATTTTTCATGGCACTGATATTGTTTTAAATAGTTTTTTTAATTTTCTTTCCTATTTCAATTACACATCTTAGATGCATCAGGGAGGTCTTCAGTGATGCACTGTCTTCATTGCCGATTTCGGGTTATTTCTGCATCATATCGGCTCCGACAGTAACCCCGGTATGCCTCTGAAAGAGACAAACCGCCTCCGTGATCGCGACGTGCTACGCTCGTGCCTCTACCAAAGCAAAGAAAAAAACTAATAAGGCCGGACTTCGGCCGTTCTTATAGACATATGTCCTTTAGTAAACAGCCAATGAAAACAGGACATTCCACACTGCTCTGCTATATATAATACCATCTTTACCTCATCCGGTTTCGCGAGGCTACTTCCGGAATCGGTACCAAGGTAATATCATCCGACAAACGACCTCGTAAGTCTCATCACACGAACTATTCAGGTTAGACAAGTAAAGCATGTTGAGCAATGATGAAGGGCAAATTTATGGACTCACGGACACAACAGTGTTGGCTGAATTGCTAGTATTTACATTAATCTGCTATTTGCTGATACTGTTTGCCGTCTACAAAGTTAATGGAGACGCATAGCGTGATAGTGTCAAAGGAACCCATGTTGTCAGTTTGCTTTAATAATGTTGATGATATTCGCAACTAAATGTATTTTTTCTTGTGTTTTTATTTCGTATTCCCTAAGTAATTTAGATAATTAACAGAATTATATTTTTACTTGTTACTTACAAACCCTTTCTTTAGTCTGTCACGTAGAAATGAGACTGCTTACAATGTCTAGTATTTCTTAGTAAGAATTTATTTAATAATTTGTGAACACTTACATCTTCCTGTTGGATTTTTGTAAAACTATTTTTCATTTCGAGAAGCTCTTGTCTAAAAATGTTTAGTCCACCTTATGCAGAGAAAAATAGTGTTTAAACCTTTGCCAATATTAGCTTCCGTATGTTCTTAATAAATCCATTTATCGGTATTCTGAAATTTTCCTAAGGTATACAAACGATATAATACACTTGTCTGATTGCACAAGCAATAAAAATATTTAATAACATTTAAAGGACAGAGCTAACCAAATAAATTTCTCTGGTTACACAGTCTAGTTGGTTTCTCCTTTTTCTGACCAAATCTGTCTATTTGTTTAATTTCTCTGTCTTCATTTGATTCTTTTTTCATAATTTGGTTTTATTAGATATAAGAAATAGAGACATGAATATTATTTATTAAAAAACCTGCCCGTTGGGTCGGATTTTAAACTTGTAACATTGGACAATATCTTTCTTCAGACTAAAGGCTTCTCGACAAGTTAACGACTATAGCATCCTGGTGGTCATTCTTTGCTCGACAGAATTGTAAATACAAGAACAAATGTTATTATTCGCCACTTGTAAAAGAAAAATAAAGAAAATCAAAAGGAAAATCATTTAGTACTTTTAGGTAAGAACGTTTTTGCTAATTTTGATTAGATACATGTCAACAATGAAGAGAAATTTGATTTACTTTAGCCTACATGACAGACACAATATCCCAGACAGGTGGGACTGCAGAATATAGACTACATCTCTGCAGAAGGTTAACCCCTCCTGCAACGAACGTCCTGTATATGACATAACATTGTATCTGATTGTAAGGATTCACCTCTGGAGTTTTCGGTAATGTGCACCCTTTTATTGCCATTTTTTCGGTAATCTTTACCCTTTTATTGTCATTAATCCCAAATCCCTTCTAATCCAGATTTATATAACCTGATAGGGTCTCACCTTTGAGTCAAATAGAACTATTTTATCCTTTACTGTTCTTGAAACTATCTAACAGTAAGCAAAAAACCTGTTGGCTGGGGCTGCAGAATACACCGACGGCATATCTGCAGAGGGGTAAGAGTCCAACTTGTGTCCTGGATATGATACTAAACAATTTGATGGTGAGACTCCAGTAATGCTGGAGCTTTGGTAAATGCGGAGTATTATTACCATTGCTCCCTGGTGCATTCTGGCCCGTGGTGGTAGCACCTAATCGGGTCTTATCAGTGGGTTAACACAACTAAGCAGTGTACTTATCAAATATAGTTATTAGCTTTGAGTAATAATACATGAAACCATTTAAATATCTTCAAAGAAATAATTTATATTAAATTGACTTATAAATGCTGGAATACAATTCTTGAACACATTGAATTGTGTGCAAACAAGGAGACTCTGGCTCGTTTATAAATAATATTACCCAACTTTCATTTCCAAATAATATCAATACTATACAGTAATAAACAAGATTAGACATTTAATAAACCACAAGGCTTGTTCTACCATAAAACACAAGCAAATCAAAACTTGATGGACACAAATCAAAGAAACCAATTTAATCTTCTCATAAAAGCGCGTCTGGTGTAACGGTTATCGTCGTCAGAAACGGAATCCTAAGTTCTAATTCTGTTGACGTTTCACATCGTAAATTCCTTTAGAAACGATGTGCTTTTCTCCAGGCAATGGGTTTTTTAGTCCTAATTAAGCAACCAGTCTACAAGAAAGGAATTTAAGAATTTTAATGAGCTTTGCTCTGGTTAAAGTTGTTCTAGTGTCGTATCATGTACATTGAGTAGCGCAGGTGAATACATATTTATATGTAAATTATTTCATGAAAGTAAAGTGTTTTAAAATTTTAAATCAATAATATGCTCAAACCATGCACAGAGATCTCACGAATAACTGCATAAAACCTTAGTTCATGCCAAGACAGGCAAACGAATAACAAAGAGATTTAGAAATAAGATACTGTAAATGAAATATATATCAAGTAGAACAACTCATTAGAATTCATTCATAATTATATACGACGAAATATTCGACCATTTCCGTTGGCTTCATAATCTCACATACCATTGTTATTTAGTTTGATTATTACTGGATGTCTCAGACTTCGAACTTGATGTAATATCTTTTAAATCCCTACAGTAAATTTAATCTGTAGTATATTAATGAATGATATTTATATATTGATCTGTTTTATATTCATTTAAGAAATAAATGACGAACCAATCCTGAAAGTAAAATGAATGGGATTATTGAGTATCTTGGTTGATCTGGAAAAAGCCAGATATTGTGACTCATAAATAATCGTACGCACAGTATTGTTTTCAATTGATCTACTGAATCTAATGTACTTTTTGCTGATTATGTATACAACAGAAAATAGCCATAAGGATTGTAAATAAGGTTGGATATTGTAAATAAACAAATGCATCGATTTTAATTTTTATGAATGTAGTAAATTTCACAAAAGCACAGATAATGTACGCAACAAGAATACATTTACTTCTTAGTAATATTGATACTGAGAGTGAGGTATGATTTAAGAGGTAAATTTAATTTGAATCTTACGTTTTTCACATTATCCTAGCAATAGAAAAATATTCTAGTCATATAAATTATGAAGTTATCAATTTTTTTCTCTTTTTCTCTGAGATAAGGTTAATTTACTGATAAATCGACTATTCACTCCTGAAAGGAAAAAAAAAAACTCTTGATGATAATGGGAAAAGTCCAATATATTTAATTTCGTTTATGTTTTTGTTCATTTTTTTAAAGCGAGTAGGGAAACTAGATAATAGTTAAAAAGTAACTGATGTAGGGAGAACGTTGCACAAGGAAATAACTATCTGTTCAATTACATGTCTGTCTATTACGTTGCGTCATCAAAACGATATCACACGCCCTCACGAAATACAATCATTGGTCAAGTTATTTGTCCTGGGTAATATAGTGACCACCGCGGCCGACAACCAATTACCCTAGTGTCTAACATTGGAACCAACAACAAAAGGGCAATCACGAGACTACTTGGGTTAGGTGCAACAGACGGTCAAAGTAAATATATATATCAGTCATGGAAGATTTTTTTTTATCAGATTACGAATTACAGATCACCGTTTGGAGTAAGCCATGCTTAGTAAGCAACAAAAACGTGTAAACTATATCTAAAACACCCTGAATACACTAGATATATAAAGTGAAGAAATGTTTCACGTATTGAATTAAAAATATTAAATGAGGAATATCTGGCATTTATCTGACTTCCCACAGAGTAATCATGAGAAATATCTTGTGACTTAGGGTTTTAATGATAACGAAATGCATTATTTCAAAATTACAAGAGTTAAAGCCAATGAACTGTCTAGCGATATAAAAAAAACAAAACCACAGTTCAAAAATCTACATTAACTTCTGATTCTTGTGAACTCCAACAATAAACTATTTGATCACGACTTACACTTTTCCTCCACAAATTTGCAAATTAATTTTGTTATCATTGATCCTATTTACACAACCCCTCCGCTCGGGCAGGATATGACACAAGGTCAATTTTTAAAGCGGAGTTTAGCAGGTTTGAATTCAGAGTTTTCCTTCTCTTAGACTAGTTGCCTCACCAAGGCTGAAGAACCTAGTCTGCCCTACTATTTACCCAAAGCTGGAGGGAGAATAATTGGATTCATGCATTTCCCAAGGGTATTAGTGCTATGTGAAATGCAATCAGTCTTGTCCAGGAATTGAACTCGTATCGCCGTGTCCATATCCTGTGACGATAACGATTACACCCCGGGTATCATTGATAGACCCTGATCTTTTATCTGATTTGTTTGAGAAGGTACTACCCATATAGTGTGCTTTATGCAGACATAGCCTCTTGTGTAATATATCACCTTAACAAGCGATGAATCTGGCAGATGTTGACAGATACATCCGGCTGTAGATAAAATCAACATAGTGTTTACCGGAAAACAAGCAATGCTTGGTTGTAAGCAGTGAGAAATTGAGTAGAAGAAATGCATGGGTTTAAACCATAGCATATGAAAAACATGCATTGAGTTAAGATAAACCTTGACCAATGAAAAACAAGCAATGCGTGTGTGTAAGTTGTGACTAATAAAAACAAGCAATGCGTGAGTGTAAGCTGCGACTAATGAAAAACAAGCATCGCTTTGGAGTTTTAACATTATATAAGGTTTAGAATATTGGCTGAAGTTAGTTCCCCACTGGTTGTTCCGAGTCCCGACAGCTCCTTTGTGTGCGCAAACTCTCTCCAATTGCTCTTTAAGCCCTCACAAGCGCCACCGTCGAAAAAATAAGAAGATAAGATCATATTTTTATGTCACGTGTTTCTCGTTGTTTTTCAAGACTCAGATGTAGTATTCTACACGTTGAAGTTTTCTTCTCCTTAACGGGTTGCTGTACTTCAAATTAAGAACTCTATTTATCTATAGCTAAAGAGAGAATAGTTGGATTCAAAGCATTCCCATGTGTATTACCGCTATTTAAAAAGTAAAATGTCTAGTTCAAGATTTGATCTCTTATAGCCAAATTCAATTCCAACTACCATAACTGTTGCACAATTAGCGCCTCCCTGTTGATATGTGTAAAAGCAAATAATGAATTCTCTTTTTTTTTTCATTTCCTGCTTAAACGGTGTCATTTTTTTTATAATTCCATTGACACTCCGTTAACAAATAATTTTTCGAATTGCTTTATGATTTTTTTCCTTTTTATTCGCGAATCTTTTTCTCTTCTTTTTTTTAAATAGTTTTAGTCGTAATATGGATTACTGTTGTGTCTATTCAGAAGCATAACGCTGATAATGCAAGCTCTATTCATTACTCGCAAATGCTGAGCAGCATGATCAAACTAAAGATAATACAAGGGCAGAACGGGGTAAAAGTAACCATAAAAGTAGGCACAGAAATCCTGAATATAATTGTGTTTATTTGTAGATCAACACATGTCTTTTTATCCAAAGTTACATATGTTCCTGCTCACAAGTATTTTATTTCAACCACTTCTTGGCCCAGAATGTGCTGTCAGACCACATAGCTTATTTGGGGACCTTTTTCAGGATAAATATCGATGTATGGACAAATCTAACTGAATCACATTTGCCTCTACCGTTTTAAGACAGAGAAAAAAATTATTTTTTGCAGACAATTTGACGTATCCTGTCATAGTTAAAAGTTCCGGTCCGTGTTTATCTGATCAATTTCGGTAATGGAAAAGTAGTGGGCCCGCACTGAATTTCACAAAGAAAGGATGAATGGATCTGATTCTGTCATTTCTCTCCGTACAAGTGTTTGATTTCAAAAATCTCTTACTCAGTTTGGCCATATAGGTTGTTTGATGGGGGGGTCTTGTCCAGAACAACTAGCGTTGTACAGGCTGCTCTAAGGGAAAATTGCCCAGTCGGCTGGGGCTGTAGAATACACTGACTGAACCTCTGCAGAGGTTTAAGACCCCGCCCCCAACGAATGTTATGGATATAACACTAAACAATCTGATCATGAGTTTCCAGTAATACCAGAGCTTTGGGGAATGTGGAGTACCCCTTTATCACCATCTCTCCCAGGTCCACTCTGACCCAGAGTGGTAGTACCTGATACGGTATGGGTTAAATCTATTGGTTAAATGGAACTAACTGCATACTTATGCTGAACTTGATTGTTTGACTAAACTGAATAGCTTGAAATAAAAATGTTTTTGACAATTAAACCGTATTTACATTTAAACTGCGTGGTAATGCTTAACTGAATTATTGGAAATGAAACTGTTTTTTGACATTTAAACTGTACTTACACTACACTGAAGTTTTATATAAAGAACTGTTTTGGCATTTAACTGTGTAACCAATATGTGTACTTACTCATGCTAAACTGAATTACTTGAAATAGAACTGATTATTTACATAAAAATGGATTTGGAATTAATTAACCGACAAAGGTTGATATGCTATGAAACTCAACCAAGGAGGTTATTAAGCGCTACTTTATGAGTCTTTGGTATGACTTGACCTGAGATTGAACACCTTATCTCTCGGGCCATTGGTGAACACTCCAACAACGAGGCTATGATTGATCTTTCCAAATATGAATTCCAGTTGCAACACTATCTACGCTTTTGATAATAATGTATATTGTAAATCAATGAAAGAGACAGAATTAAGACACATCTGAGACTTCCGGTGCAATGTCTGGGGTTAACCTGGATTTTATTTGAAATACATTATCATTCATTGGTATATTTTTGGTTTACAGTAATACAGTTAAAAACCTGCTAGTGAAAAATTTTTTCATAATTATCAGGTAGCAAACAAAAATCTGTAAGAGCATAATTTATTTTAGCAGATTAAACCACGTATTCATTAAAAATTTAATATCCCAGTTCGTGAGCAATCTTGATAACTAAAGAGTTACAATCCAGTGATGGCAAAAGAAAGTTTCAGAATTCCACCAAGATAGTGATATAAGTGTGGAGAGAAAAAGTAGGGTGGCTAATTGAGTTATGCATCTTGTGAAACAAAATTCACAAAGTTTTAGACATTGAATTATTTCACTTACATTTCTTAACATACCCCAAATATAATGAACAATCTTACCTCTATCAACAGAATAAAGAAAAACAAAACGAAGTAACTTTGTTTTCATTGATTTTTTAAAAATTTAATTTTGTTAATTTTTTTTAACCCTCATTAATTTAATTTACAACTGCTGGACGAGTTTCTTTGCATTTCCCTTCCAACTAATTGTCTAGGGAAAACAATGTATCCAACTAGTATACGTCCATTTAGGTTTTAATTGTACGACAGACTGACTTTTAAACCTTGGTATGATTAACGGTCTAGGAGAAGGAAAAAAGCTGAATTCAAACATGTTTGAATCCGCTAGAATGTTGATCTCATGTGGCATCCCGCAGGTGGCAGTGAGGCTGTGTGAATATATTCATATATGAATAATATCCGTTAATCCATCATGTTATACTTCACTAATGTCAATTCTTGAGTATTCATAAATAAAAGCAATCTAGATTCAAGAAGTATACAAGTTTGTCCATCTAATAGAATAAAAATGGTGCAGGAAGTCTCAGATGTTTCTTTTAATTATGTTACTCTTGTTTATATACATTATTGGTTAAAGCGTAGTTTTGCAACTGGAATTCATATTTGGAAAGATCAATCATGATTATTAATAAATAATTTAAAGTAAATAAATATAAAAATATTATGAATTCCTGCGGTCAAAAGTTTAATATCTCCTGTTTTATGGGGGGTTGTTTTTTGTTGTTTTTTTAAAGCATCCACGGGGAAGATTAAAAAAGATACCGAGATCTGTTTCCGTTACAGTTGCCTGTACAACGCTAGTTGTTCAGGAAAAGACCTCCGACAGCTTATATGGTCCAACTGTAAGGTTTTAGGTAAAAAGCATTTAAATCAAATTCTTCGATAACTATACAATTATGAAGGTCTTATTTTGATTGGCTGTGTATTTTTACTTTTGTATATTTGATAGAAAGTGTAGCGCCTGGGAATATGAAATTTTAACCTTCTCACTTGTATTTAAGGGTAAGATAGCAAGGCCAAGCGAAAGCAAATCTATTTTGTAGACTTGATCTTTATGCTGCTCTAAACAATAGCTCATCGATCAAAACGAATGATCTGAACAAAAATCTCCGGCTGAAATATTAGAAAAGTTGCCGGAGGGTTATATTTCTGTGAGAGAGTCGAATGGACTGAACGAATGTGCTGTCGACTCTGTTTTTTTTTTTGGCAAGAAGTTATTAAAGTGAATGGCATATAGAATTATGAACAGTAAGGATTCTTGTTTGACATATAGAAGATAAACAAAACCATGATTATCATAATGCTAACAAGTCCAAGCGAGGATGCTATGTTAATGAAAAAAAAAAAATGAATGAAAATGTCTAATGACGAAGAGTCAGATGTTTCACGGAAGAGAATTCACTTCTGAAACTAACTTCAAAGTTGAACGGAAACACTCTCCATGAGCCGAGACTTGTGCCTCTAGAATTTCCTGCAACATGAAGTCAAAGACATATGTTTAGACTTTTGAACATAGTACATTTAACGATTCTTTAACCTCACAGGATTTCTCGATATGGTTTATTTTCCGCATGCTGGCAGACTGAAGGATAAACTACACATGCTTTCTTCTTTCTATGTTTTTTGAAGACCAGCACAATTTTTGCTTTGTCGTGATATATATGTACATAACAATAGTGATATATATATATATATATATATATATATATATATATATATATATATATATATATATATTTGGTTCTAGCAAAAGAAGAAAAGAGTTGTGTTTAAACTTGTAGAAAATACCATTTATTTTACTGAAAAATTTGAGTCTATCGGCGGGAATGCGCAGCAAAAGATAAAGATGAAAATGTGAAACTGAAGGAATTACTCTATTTACCAACCCCTCCGTTCGGGAAGGATATGACACAAGGTCAATTTTTAAGTGGAGTTCAACGGGTTTGAATTCAGAGTTTTCCTTCTCCTACACTAGTTGCCTCACCTAGGCTGAAGGAATTACTAAGAAGCAAACTTGCAATCGATGTTTCCCCTGGCTTCTTAAATCTGAAAAATTGAATTGCCCAGTCGGCTGGAGCTGTAGAATACACCGATTGCTTCTCTGCAGACAGGTAAGACTCCGCCCACGAGTGTCCGGGATATGACACAAAACAAGCTGATGGTGAGGCTTCAGTAATATTGGAGCTTTAGGTTATGCGGAGTACCCCTTCTTTGTCATCACTCCCAGGTCCACTCTGATCCGGAATGGTAGCACCTGATAGGTTTCTATCTATGTGTCAAAATATTAAAAGTTGTACGTATGCAAAATAAGTTTCTTGAAATAGAACTGTTTTGACATTTAAACTGCGTACGTATGCTAAACTGAATTATTTTGACATCTAAACTGCCAACCTCATTTAAACTGCGTACGTATGCAAAACAGAATTGTTTGTATAGAACCGTTTTGACATTTGAAACTGCAAACTTATGCTGAACTGAAATCATTTTAAATGGCATTGTTTTTGTATGCTAAACTGAATTGTTTGCAATGGAACTGTTTTCGATCTTGAAACAGTACGTAAACAAAACTGAATCGTTTGAAATAGAACTGTTTTGAATGCTAAACTGAATTAGTTGTCTAAATTTCTTAGACGAAGCTTGTTGATTTTTATCATTAAGGGTTTTTAGAATACTTTCTTCATCGTTATTTCCAGAAGGTTTCGACTGATATATCCTCCGGCCTTCTTCAGGTGTTTGTCGAACTCGGGAACCTTCACGAACTTCGAACAACGTCCTTTATTGAAATCATGGGGTTTGCCTGTTTTGATTCCGTTATCTATAACCGGGTAGAAGTGTTAAGTATTTCTGCATTGTTACTCGCCTGTAGTAAGGATTGACCCTGCAACCTCCAAATGATTGTCTCCTTAGGGAACCAACGCCTGTAACCGATGCGCCATGTTTCCTGCTAGACAATTCAGAGTGAATTTTTGGGATTTATAAACTTAATGTTCTTACTTGACTAGAATTACTACTATGATGTATGATTTTTTACCTGTGCTCTTATTCAGATTTTTCTATGTTTTTTTTTTACCTGTGCTCATATCCAGATTTTTTTTGTAACAATACAGGAATACAGATAGTTATCAGATCGTTTAGTGTCATATCCTGGCGTGTTGTTGGAGGCGGTCTTACCGCTTTACTGAGAAATAATCGGTGCACTCTACAGCCCCAACCGATCGGGCAAGCTATATCCAGTTCATATATATATATATATATATATATATATATATATATATATCAGTGGCGACTCTAGCCTATTTTTGCTACTCGTGCCCCCCCCCCGCTCTCTGTCAACTTCAGTTCCCAACCCGTGGTCCGTGGACCCAAAGTAAGTCATCATAGTTGCTATTGCATGATTCTCCATTGTATAGCACAGATTGACAAACCTACCTTGCATGGTGTTTTTTTTGTAAACAATCAAGATACTATATAATTTGTAGTCTTGTTAATAATTTTTTTTCCTTTCAAAAGTATAGAAGAAAAGAGATGTTCATTACTATGACGAGAAAAATATGTTTATTAGAATAAAGAAACTGATGACAATATACACAGACACAGCTAGTAGTTTCAATTTTGCTTAAAATAAAGATTATTTGTTGAAAATGTATTCAAATAAACAAATTTTAGTTACAGAATGTAATATATGCAACATTCATTAAAGAAATAGAGATCTGTTAGTGAAAAAACGAAGTAAAACAAGCCATTTAACCAACATTTACCATAGGGATGATGATGACGTCGGCGACTGCTCTAATCTGCTATCCTCTCTCTCTCTCTCTCTCTGTCCCTCTCCCTCTTCCCAATATATCTATCAACAGTCGCACGTGCTAAGATTTTTTAGCACAGTGGTAGGGTTGCTCTTGCTATTGGCTACAGCCAAAAGCGTATTTCTCTAACAATACTGTTATTATAAGGGTCTAGTGCCTGGCACGGATCGGGCGTTCAACATTATAGCCGATTTTATGGGATGTTCAATGAATCTGACGGTGGCCGGACAAAGACCATCCGTTCAAAACAGCATTGTTGTATTATTCCCAGATATATTTATCAAGTTTTGGCTACTTAGTTATCGAAACTTGAATAGATACGTAATTTAACTGAGATCAGACTAAGTATGTTTGCTTGAAATTAATGGATGATTTTTAATCCATTTTGAATAACATTGATCGAGTTATTGGTCGTGCCGGGCACGAGTAGCACTAGTCCCGTCTCCGCCCCTGATATATATATATATATATATATATATATATATATATATATAATTTATATATATATATATATATATATAAAGAATATAATGAAGATGAGTATTTATTTATAATGAGATTGTAAATTGAGTTATAACTTATAAAATATTTGCAAAAGTCTCAATATGGGGGAAAGAGAAATGAAAGTTGGTAGGAGCAAGATTAGTAAAGAGAGGTAATTATAAAAGCTTCGAATAAATGAAATCTTGGCACAAGTCAATAGGAAGAGATATTCACAGACATGCAAATATATGTTGATAAGCAGTCACTGTAAAAGAAGGCTCTTGTGAGTGCAAACACACACACACACACACACACACATACACACACCTAAATTTAAAAAGGAATGATTTACTAATTTCATAGTTATAAACTACAATCAGCAAACATATAATGAGAGTTTTCATTTGAAAACGTTCTAATTATATATATATATATATATATATGGAAGTAAATATGTAAGTAAATTTAGCGACCTTAGTCGAGGTTGACCCGAAGGTTCCCTTTTCAGGAGCTTCCACCCTGAGGTGTAGGGAATGGCGCTATTCCAGTCCCTGGATTGCTCCACTTTACCCTTGATCTTACCTTATAATGCTGAGTGTTAAGCAAGGCGGCATCAATTACTATTTTTTTGAGTTTTTGGTATGACTTGACCTGGGATTGAACCCCGGTCTCTCTAGGATCTGACAGTATCGAAAAAATAGTTGATATCTTGGAAATCCACGTAGAAGGAGAGATTTCTTTAGAACAAAGTCGACACATCAGGTCTGTGGGGGATGATATTAGTGATGTTAAATCAACGATGAAAGTTAAGTTTTTTTAACCTGTCATTGGTGATTTAATATTACTTATATCATCCTTCCCTGTTCTTATGAAGATTAATTAGAACCAAAACGCAATAGTATCGACTTTGCTTCTTAATAAAACTCTCCTTCTTCTTGGATTAACTAGTTATCTAATTCTCTCTCTCTCTCTCTCACACACACACACACACACACACACTCAGGCTCTGTCTCTCTGTGTCTATATGTATGTATTCATACATAGAAGAATAGGATAGACACAAAGTCAACTGTGGATCTTGGGCTGTTAATTGAATTGTCAGGAAACACACACACACACACACACACGTGTATACATACATATACCAGCCCATATATATATATATATATATATAGTCTCTTGGGAAAAGTTACCAGTTAAAATTTCTCCTCGTAAATCGGTCTTCAATCAAATTCGAACGTATCCTGTAATATTCTTGGTATTCGAACATATTTTGGTTTTGAATTCTGGTCGGTTGTCTTTTCTTTAATTGATAATACACACACACACACACACACACACACACACACACACACACACACACACATATATATATATATATATATATATATATATATATATATATATATATATATATATTTCAGCCATAGTCAACTGTATGCCTTAAATACTATGAAATTTTTATGTTTTAAGGTCAGTTCCCTCTGGCTGAAACCGTAAACTTCAGTTCTCTGTAATTTATGACGTATATTTTTTAAATTCAGAATAAGGATACTCAACACTGTCCACTCATCTGAGAATTTTTGAAACGAAATATTATTTCTGTCAGTCTCCGTCTGTATGTGTGTATATGTACACATGCATGTATGTGTGTGCGTGTATGTATCTATATCTATATATATGTGTGTGTATGTGTGTGTGCGCGTGCATCTGTATATATATATATATATATATATATATATATATATATATATAGCCGACCCTAACAGCCCTCAAACAGTGTTAGTCTACGTAGCCATTAATCCAGTCGCCAGAGACAGCTTATGTTACTCAAGCTAAATATTTTTCTAGTCATGTTTTTATTTTAGTGAAAAAATATTGTCTGTCTGTTTTCCCAAGATGTGTAGATTTGCTAAGCTGTCTTTTCAATAGGAAACCTAAATAACACGTGTCGCAGGTCAATATATCTAGCAGTCTGTCTGTCCACCTGTCTGTAACTCTTTTTCTCTCTCTCTATATATATATATATGCATACGTACATGTGTGTGTGTGTGTGTGTGTGTGTGTGTGTGTAAAGAAAATCTTACCGTACACCACAAATCGATATTTTCACTGGGTTAACATAAGTAAATGAAAACCAAGAAATGTTTTACAACATTTATGTCAATGTTCGTTTCGATTAAATCAGAGGATTCTGGACAGCAATCCGAGGGTTTATAATACATATTGTGAGTGATTTCGATTTTCACTGGATTCTTTCCTACCACTGGTCTTATGCCAAACATTGAGAAGATTAGTTAGTGTTTACTATGCATGTAAGAATAATCATATTTTACGTAAAATAATTTTAAAAAAAGATATTTGAGTAACAAATAGTAATATAAATGAAATTAAATAATTACATGCAGAAACGTGATAATTTATTTTAATGACAGGTTTCGAAGTAACATAATTATGTCGATTTGGAGAAAGTTAGATGATGATTACGTTTTTATTTTCATGAATGGATTTAAATCTAAACTTAACCAAAACTTCACTTATTCTAAGAAATTTCAACAGCCTTTCTCTTTAGTTTAGTATGTTTCATCTAAAGAAAATTGATTGGCGGCAGGAGTTCAAGTCCTTGATTAGGCTATTTGTGTTTTACTTCACGCTAAAGTTCTTCGTAAAGGCATGACTTATCCCTCCAGGTAAGGGTAAGTAATATGGCCGAAAAATTGCCTTACCAAGATAATCAGTCAAATAAGACGACTCTAAATACAGTGGGTGGGAATATATATACACTGTCATCATCTTCATGATGTTGCGTTGCCAGCACGGATCTCCCTGGGCCTCTCTCGGAACCCGCCTCTATCGTTCATCGCATCCGGGAGGTCTTCAAGGCTATGTCCTTTATCGGCACAGAACTGTTGTATATAGGTGCTAGCTGGTCGACCTGCCTTTGCTTGTCCATGCAAAGGGCTTCACAGGAGTATATCGCTTATGAGTTCGGCCTTATTTCTCCAGCAGTGACCCGCATGTTTGGTTCTTCTATCTTGGATAGTTTTCGTGATGGATGATAGGTGGCCGTACAACTGTGTTTTGTGGGCTGTTGCCTACAGGATTTGTTCAATATGGCTCGGGCATTCCTGTGTAACTGCCGTTTTTTCTCCATACATTTAGTTAGCCTTTTGAATCTGTTTTCTTTCCTAAAATCAATAGACGTTCTAAGCACGTAGATTAGGCAGACGATAAAGAGGTATGGGGATTATACCTCTCCTTGTAGTGCACCTGCTACAATGTTGAAGTAATCTGTGTCTCCCCTTAGAGAGTAGACTTTTCCTTCGTATTTTTATATCGCATCAACATGGCTGCAAGAGTTTCTTTGGGGAGGTCGTTGGAGATAACTATTTGTTCCACCTTCCCTCTGTGTTTGGAGCCCGTTACCTCGAAGAATTCGACAAAAATGCTGTTGCCTGTAGGTTTTTTGCACGTACACTTTCTAGAATTCGACTTATAGTCAAAATTTGTGATGTCGTGGATCGATTTCTCTGAAAGCCATTTTAGTTTTTCCTAAGTATCTTCTCAATTTTGGGTTCCGTGTGGTTGCTTTGTAGAAAATTTTGATTTTAGCCGTTATAGATGTAAAGGTTATACCTCGGTAATTCTAGGTTATTCCATGGTCACCTTTCTTAGGGTGAGGGAGGATGCATCCCTTTTGCCCATCTGTTTTGTGTTTTGGTTATATACGGCATTTCTGTGTCGGAACAGTATGTCGTCGAATTCCTTGATCTTCCATACTTCTGGGGGTTATATTGCATATCCACGACCAAATATTATGACCAAGATATGAATATGTGAAATAGACATAGCATGTTCGTACGCATATAGGAATCCGAAAAACACAAAATTGGTTCAAGTACGAAATTTTTATTAGCTTTTTGAGTTTAAGGTTTTTCGACATGAGGAGAAAGAGACACGATTTCTTTCTATGCTGACTGTTCGTAGATCGTCAGCTCGCGACTAACTGACTCAACAAACGCGCGGCACATTTCTCAGATCCCAACTGGTCTCGCCACGGCGAGCTCAAAAATCGACTACCTTCCTCTAGGCTTGAATCACAACTAACTGCTTTTTTTTTCAAATTTCAAAATCCTCAGCCCCGCTTCCGGGCATGACGTCATTCACGTCCCCGGTCATATTTTTTATCTGGGGATTTTATTGTGACATCTCTGATTGTCATATCCACTCCGCGCTCGCGTGAACACCTGTAGTCAATGTGCGCACCTAACTAACCAATGCATTAAGCGTAAGGTTCTCAGGCCAACTAAACCGAAAGGCAAGATATATAAAACGAAAAATGATGATATAAAAAAAATCCCTCCGCAATTATATTACAATTATTCATGAAGCCCTGCTGCTTTCCTAATTAATTTTTTTCTTAATTCTGAATCGAGTTCTTCTTGCAAAAACTGTCTAGTTGGTTACTAATGATTTTTGTGATTGGTTCATGCGTAACTTTTGGTGGTTTTCTGCGTAAATTCTCGAAATGTTATTTTCACTGGTGTATTCTTTTTTCTTGGCTGGTAGCTTTCAGTGTAGCTTTCGCAATACGCTTCCGACTGATCAGTTTGTTTACCGTCTGCTATGCTATCCTAGATTGTTTATCTTCAACCGAGTCTCTATTTCATTGATATGGTTTTATATGTATTCTGTTTGTTCTTTTAGGTTTATCTTAGCTAATTCATTTTGAGCCTTCTTAAGTTTCTGAGCATTAATATTAGTTTTGGAGATACCCGTGGTGTAGTGGTTACAATCATAGGAAATGTACACGGTGACACGAGTTCAAATCCTGGACGAGACTGATTGCATTTCACATTGCACTAATACCCTTGGGAAAGGTATGAATCCAATTATTCTCCCTCCAGCTATGGGTAAATAGTAGGGCAGACTGGTTTCTTCAGCCTTTGTGAGGCAACTAGTCTAGGACAAGGAAAACTCGGAATTGAAACTTGTTAAACTCCGCTTAAAAATTGACCTTGTGTCATATCCTTCCCGAGCAGAGGGGTTGGTAAATATGATTAATATTAGTTAGGTTCCTCCTATTGTATTTGGAAGCGGTTTTCACGTCTTCATGCTTTTTCTCCCATGGGACTTTCGGTTTATTTCTTTGTTTATTTGGTATGCATTCTGCTGCCACTTCTAAGAGGGCATTGACGAAGTTCTCATATTCGTCATTGGGATACGATTCTATCATTTGAGATATTTTTATATAAGTAAAGTTGTTGACCATAGTCAAGGATGACGTGAGGGTTCTCTTTTTAGTAGCTACAACGCCAAGGTGTAGTAGAGAGCTCTGGATTGCTCTATTTGACCATTGGTACGTACCTTATATTTCTGAGTGTTAAGAAAGGAGGTATCAAAAATAGCACTTTTTGAATCTTTGGTATGACTCAATCGGGGATGGAACCTCAGTCTCCTGGGCCAATGGCGAACACTCTACCCATTAGGCAAATGCACTGACGAAAATGTCTCTTCCCAGCTAGCTGACGAGGCTTATAATACGCTGAGTATATCCCTTGCTTAGGGGTTGAAACACCGCCATAAAAGATGTGTCACTGGTATCACACTAAACTGGATATGATTGTAAGATTCCAGTTCTAGAGATCTGTGGAGCAGCCCAAATATTTCTATTACTCCAAGGTCAATTAAAATTTGGTGTGGTTGTACCTATTAAAGTCTCCCCAATGGATCAAATACACTGGTTCCCATTCTACAGGACTGGTGCCAAAAAAAAAAAAAACTCTCAAGAAACAAATTTAAAGTACGAAAAACTTGATTTCCTTTGGTCTACACATGAAATAACCCTAGACAGGTTCTAATGTCATTAAAATCAATCAATTTATCTGTCATTATTACTGAATCGATCGTCGAATATGAATACAAATTATTTTTAAGAGATATCATTATCATTATCTTGGTTGAATTAGGCTTTTATTCTTCCTGTGTGCAGTTTCTTCTTCTACAATATTTTCGATAAATTCGTATAAAGCTATTATATTATCTCCCATTTTCACCTAGAAAAACAAAATTGTTTTGTTAATCATCTGCTGGTTGTTGAATTCACCATCATTTAATTCATGTTTGTCTCTGATATGCATGTATTACAACGGCTATCGTCATCATCATCATCATCCGGTCACGTTGCCTGCACAGATCTCACTGACCCTCTCTTGCCACCTGTCTTTATCGTCGATCGCTCCCGGGAAGTCTTTAAAGCTATATCTTGTATTGGCACAAAGCTGTTGTATATAGGTTCTAGCTGTTCGTCCTGCTTTTGCTCGTCCATGTGAAGGGGCCGACTGGAGTATATCGCTTATGACTTTGCCTTTACTCCTCCAACAGTGACCTGCATGTCTGGATCATCTAACTTAGATTGTTTTCGTGAAGAGTAGAGGTGACTGTACAACTGCTGTTCTGTGGGGTGTTGCCTCTTGGATTTGTTCACTAGTGCTCGCAGCATTCTGTGTAATTGCCGTCAAGCTTTTTCTCCATACGTCTAGTTAGCGTCCATGTAGTGTATCCATATAGCAGTATCGACACGGCCGTTGCTTGAAAAAAGCTGCTTTTTATTTTATCGGTTAGTTCTGACGTCTATATGACCGATAGCTTATTAATTGCTGCCCATGACTTTGCTAATTGCGTTTTGTATTTCTCAGTTGATAAGACACTGCTTCTGAAGTAGGTGAACTTGTGAATTAGTTCTATACGCCCACCCTTTAGTGTTGGGATTTCTTCTTTTTGATTAAACTCACATATTCCGTCTTGTCTGCGTTGACATGACGGTCTATGCCACCAGCTGCATGTTCCAGGCTATGTAGCATTGATTCGGCTTGGGTGGATGTATTTGCTAGAAGCGCTATGTCATTAGAGTAGTCCGTGATCCATGACATCACAAATTTTGACTATCCCTAACGACTATAGTAATATAAGATAAATGAAATGATACAAGTTCTATTACATTTTGTAATATAATAGCCGAGGGATTTCGGTTCATGCCTTTGGGTGTAGTTAGGCTGAGAACCTTTCGGCTCAGCACATGGGTTAGTTAGGTGCAACCTTGATGCCAGTGGTAATGCGTGCGAGCGCAGAGGGCGGACATATAACTCAGAGATATCACAATAGCCTGAGATGATGAAACGGGTGACAAAGTGCGGGTGACGTCACGCACCGGAAGCGCGCGGAGGATTTTGGGGATTTCGAAGAAAGTTGAAGAGTTGAAACTAGACGCCGAACGAGGAGGTTCGACTTTTGGGGCTTGCAGAGGCGAGACGAATTTGCGCGCCATGGGTGCGGCACGAGATAGAGGCCAGATGAAGAAGCCAGCATAAAAAAGATTTTGTCTCTCTCCTTATGTCGAAACCTTTAACTCAAAAGTAATAAAAAGGTTTCGTACCTGAACAAAGAAGTCGTTACGTGTTTTCGAATTTCGAGATTCCTGTGTTCTACGTTATGTATACATGTTACAATTTTACTGATAGAAAGGTGTTAATCCGTCTCTTTTCCTTACTCCATATTATATTTCCTCGTATTTTTCCGCGTTAACAGTAGGGCTTGCAGTCAGTAAAAGACCGCTCACCAGAAAGGGATACGCAACCAAAAATAAAACAATGCAGAAAATCGCACATTAATAGCACAGATACATGCGTGGGTGACAAAATCTACGTACTATGAACTATGCAAACAATCAGGTTTTGAATATTTGAAATATTTCATATGCAGTGAATAAAATCCGTCTTCCAATGCAGCTGACAAGGCTTAGAATACGCTTATCATATCCCTTATTGGTGATTTTGAATCCCTCAAGAAATGTGTGTCTCGGGTGCAACACTAAACTGTATATGATGGTGAGGCTCCAGTTCTAGAGATCTGGATACTGTGGAATAAACCAAAAATTGTTATAACTCCCATGTTCATTATAATCAAAAATGGAACTTATTAGGGCTTCCTATGTGTGTCAAACATATTACTTAAATTTAGTCGTACTCATTAAAACCTGACCAAGTCAGCTAGGACTGTAGAATACACCGTATGCATCATTGCAAAGGGATACGACTCCACGAGTATCTTGTGATAACACTAAGCAATCTGATGATGAGGCCCCAGTGATGCTAGAGCTTTGGTGAATGTGGAAGACCCCTTCATTGCCATTGCTCCCAGGTCTTCTCTGGCCCGGGTTGCTAGTACCTTATAGGGTCCTATCTATGGGTCAAATAGAACTGGTTGACATTTAAACTGAGTGCAAACAAATGACTTAGGATGAACTGAATTGTTTGAAGTAGAACTGTTTGATTATTTATCCTGTGTAAATAAATGTCTGATGTTTGATTGAATTCTTAGTGTTAAATAGCTAAAACATTTAACTGAGTGCAAACAAATGACTTAGGATGAACTGAATTGTTTGAAGTAGAACTGTTTGATTATTTATCCTGTGTAAATAAATGTCTGATGTTTGATTGAATTCTTAGTGTTAAATAGCTAAAACATTTAACTGAGTGCAAACAAATGACTTAGGATGAACTGAATTGTTTGAAGTAGAACTGTTTGATTATTTAACTTGTGTAAATAAATGTCTGATGTTTGATTATATTCTTAGTATTAAATAGCTATACTTGAAAACATTTAACTGAGTGCAAACAAATGATTTATAATAAAAAGAGTTATTTGTACTAAATAAGAAATCAGTGAAACCATTTAACTATTCGCAAAAAGTGATCTTAGGTTCGTTTAAAAATGTTATCGACAAAATGTGTTTAGAAATTATATATTTAATATAATGTATGTTGCGTTCTGGTAAGTGAACGCTTGTAATATTAAATAAAGGACAAACCACGATATGAGAGGAAATAGAGATATATTCCCAGGAAAAAGTTTATACAATAGAGAGACTATTAGTAGACAAGAACAGAGGATTAGTGAATACAGAATAAAGATATAGTCCAATGATAGTATTGGCTTCCGTTATTACGGTAGTAAGTAAGGTGATCTAGTGCGATCTTCAGTCTCCAACGCTCTAATACTATTCCAATAAGAAGCTGCTCTTCACCTTCTAGTCTGCCCTGATATTAGTAGCTACTGCTATATATGGCAGATGGACTAGTTCATTGTGTGGAAAAAGGTGGGTGATACCCAACAATGTATAAAAAGGATTGGGCATTAAATTAACTCTAATGGTTGATATACCATAAAATCAAACCAATGCAATCAATAGAACATATGCAAAAAAGAAAAGAAAACAATTACGCAAGAATATAAGTATAAGTGGACGACGAACGTGATTACCTAAGCTCTACTCATAAAGTAACCCATGACTGTTTCTCATGTTATTAATATCAATCAATCAATCAATCACAGGGGGAACAGTCGGCTCGTACAATACACAAACTACATGTCTGCAGAGGGGTACGACTCACCTAACGAGTGTCCTGTTTATGAAACTAAACAATCTGATGTTGAGGCTTCAGTAAATTTGGAGCTTTATGGAATGCAGAGTTTTCCTTCATTGCTATCGCTCCCAGGTCCATCCTTACCCAGAGTGGTAGCGCCTGATAAGGTTTTTATCTAGGGGTCAAATTGAATAAAATGCAATTCCACTAAATTGAATTGTTTAAAATTAACTGTTTTTTTTTTCGTTTAACTGTGTGTTAACAAAAAAACTGTGTTCTTATGCTAAACTGAATTGTTTGAAATAGAACTGGTTTGACATTTAATTGTGAGTAAATTGTACTTATACTCCACTAAATTGTTTGAAACTTTAATCAAAATGACTTAATTTGGCGTTAAATGACCTGAAAAGGGTTGATACGATGTAAAACAAAACAACCAAGTGACCAATCCCTACTAATCTTCTGTTAGTTTATGACTGTCATTGAATATATGAAAGAAAAATACATTTTAACTCTTCAGACTCTGTTTTTTTTTGTTTTTTTTTACGACAGAGGCTTTTATCGGGATGGTTCCCTCTCAGTCTAAATAGTATCACTTGTTTCCTTCTGTTTTTCGCGGGGTGGAGGTTCTATATTTTCCATTTGTGTGGTTTCTTTCCAGCTTTTAATAAAAAGAAAAAAAGCTTTTTCGTCGTATTTTTTTTATTCATTTGTTTAATCCTTTTTAATTTCTTTCTGTTCCAGTCGATGGAGATGACTCAAAAGTCAGACAACAGGTGCAATTTGGATAACTTTTATTTTCATTGAAATGTAACTGGTGACCCAAAATGAAATGATGGATGAGGTTATTTACGTTTCTATTTGCGCTAATACCCGTGAGAAAAGTATGAATTCACTCCACAGCTATAGCGAAATATTAGGACATACGAGATTCTTTAGCATTGGTAAGGCGACCAGTCTAAATGATGGAAAACTCTGAATCCAAATTATCTTTACTCTGCTTGGTAGTTATTCTTTTATCACATGCTGTCCGTGGCTAAGCGCTTGGGTAAATTCATAATTCAGTTTAGTTTACTTTAAACAATTCTCATCAAAGAATATAACAGGCAATAAGTATCCATGTATTTTTTTATCCTTATCGCCAGTTATAACTTTTGAGGAAATCGACTTAAAATATGCTTTTCTCAACTTTCAACTTTTAAAATATATACATGGTTCCTTCACCAAGTTTTCAGACTTTTTTGTACAGGCATTTAAAATTGGTGTAGACTCTTGAAAATTCACTATGTTATTGCTATACATCTTATGAGATGACTGACCAATTTTCATGATTTCAGGTTCAAAGGGACAGCTACAGGAATTGGAATACACCCTACTAAAGCCTGATTGTCACAGCTGATGAATTTCAAAAATGCAATCTGGACGTGAGGACACTTTGGAAGAACGATATGCAATAAAATTAAGATTTAAACTTGGAAAAATGCCACAGAAACGTATGGAATACTTCAGACTGCATTTGGACAATCTTGCATGAATCGAGCATCAGTTTTTGAGATTCAACGAAGGCAGGGAATCTATGAGGGATGATAAGAGGTGTGTGAGGAGTAATGAAGTCAGAACACCAGAGTTGATTGGCCACATAAAGAATTTCATGGATAAGGACCGCCGTGTGTCTATTGAGACAATAAATGCACAGTTTGATGTCACAGCGGGAACAGGACACACAATTATTCGCGAGGAACTGAGGATTCGAAAGATTTGCGCTAAGTTTGTCCCTAGGGTGCTCAGAGAAGATCAGAAAGAAAGACGTTTTCATGACAGCAGGGAGATGGTCGAATAGATCAATTCATATCCTGCAGTTGTTGATGCTCTGGTGACCTACGATGAAAGCTGGATCTACTGCTATGAGCCAGAGAAAAAGAGACAGAGTTACCAGTGGAAGCATGCTGGCTCTCCCAGACCCAAGACGGCTAAACAGAGCAAATCCACCCACACACTTTTCATGATCCCTTTTCTTTACAATACTGGCATGATATACATGCACTGGGCTCCCTCTGGACAGATACTCAACAACCAATACTATGTTGAGGTTTTAAGGAAGTTCAGGAAGAGATTCCATCAGAAGAGGCCAGCTCTCTTCAAATCGGGTTAGTGGCCATTACACCAGAACAATGCACCAGTTCCCAACACCATCCGTGTCACAGGCTATTTGACCAAGATGGGCATCAATACAGTTCCTCACCCTTTCTACTGTCCAGACCTTGCTCTCTGTGACTTTTGGTTATTCCCTAAGCTCAGATGCTGTCATTATGAGATAATTGAGGAGATAAAAGATGCTGTGACGAAGGTCATTGACACGCTCACACAAGAAGACTTCTATGGGACCTTCCAGAAGTTGTTGGAACGGTACAAGTGCATTGCAGCTGGAGGGGATTATGTCTAAGGGGACTATCAATAAAAGTGCCCATACGAAAAAGTCAAGAAACCTATTGAAGGTACCTTGTATATATATATATATATATATTGTCATCGAAACACAATCTGTTTCGTTGTATCACAAATTTTCCGTGTGGCTCGACAGTTATGACGCTTGAAGCTGGGGTCGAAACCTGCCCAAATTTACATTAGACTTAGAATCAGACTGCTCAGCTAACAAGCGTACCCCGTCAGCAAGGGAATTTTAAGGTATTAAGTAGTAGAGTTTGTTTGTTTACATTTTATACCTTACCGGATACCAGAGTGTTCAATTCGTTCGAAATATATATATATATATATATATATATATATATATATATATATATATATATATATATATAACCCAGCTATGGGAAGCTAATGTCTAGCCACACTGATGAGTTCTGATAGAACGAAACAGATCTGTCTGTGGATGACTATATATATATATACATTCTTGTAAAGGAATATCCCACACCCCCTCTCAATTATGTGGAGTGACTATATATACTGTGACAACGACATTATACCTGTCCTTACTTCGGGGATTAGTAGTGTGCCGCACTATTCCTTGTCTGTCTTATTGTATCTCCCTTGCAATATAACCCTTTCTTTATTCTACGAGCGTGGTTACTGCCCCTTTCTACTCAAGTACCACCTTGTTTTATTGTATATCTTCTAACGATAAAACATATATATATATATATATATATATGGGGAGGTGCGTGCGTCTGCGTTTTTTCATTACTATTAAATTGATTGATTGGGCACTTTAATGTATGTATAGCGAACAGTCTTAGTAAGAAGAAAAAATCTAAATTCCAACCATCTTTACTCTGCTTAAAAATGACCTTGTGTCACATATTGCCCATGGCGGAGAACTTGGATAAATACATACAGTCAATTTGTATTCCACCGGGGAAGCCATTAGTCCGGATATTTTCCTTCAGCTTGCTTATCCACCATTTTTCACTCTTTCTTCCACCTATTCAACGAATATGGATGCTTGTTTTTTTTTTCTTATTCTTATTTATTGCCTTTTATCAGCAGGGCGACTTCTTTCTTATTAAATTAATAGCTTTTCTGCACACCACACAATAGGCCTCTTTTCTTTTTCATTGTTTGGCTCTACTGGGCCACTTTCATTTCTGTAAGCTTTATTCCCTAAATCAGTCCATCTCTCTGTTGGCGCTTGTTTCTAGTGTCCAGTATATTCATTGGTAACAATCCATACTCTCTTTCTTCTCTAAACTCCTTCACCAATTTGAAGACTGCAAAATGCCTGGTTGCCATTTCTGTACTTTCTTGAACTTTTTACTTCTCCTACAACTATTACTAATTTCAGCTGACGTGACTTGTCTTTATCATATTGCATTACCTTTTCCTCTGTGTAAGTCTGTTGATACTTTCTTCTAAACATTGTTGATTCAGCTAGATTTTTCTTCTAAATATCATGTGTTCTGCTAAGATTTTTCCTGTAAACATAATGAGTTCAATTTGATTTTTTCCTTAATGTCAAGGGTTCTGCTGAAGAATACTGTGAATCAGGTGATAATAAGACATAACAAGTGTTATATAAATAGATATAAAATTAATTATGACCGTTTATAAAATATGAACCAAATACTCGCACGCCCATTATATAAATATGAGGGATACTTGTTGTGTACCGGTTATTTTCGAGGTTGTGGTTGAAGAGTCTGTAAAAGACAAAAACTAACTTTGCTGCAACCCGTGACAGATGGATTGCAAAAAGGACGGTCACAGACAGACAGACTCCACGTGAAAAATCTACTCAAAAAGAAACATGGCTGCCGTCGGCATAAGAAAAATATTGATAGCGGTCACAAAAATTTTCATGAGACCGAAGGATATACGCACATTTTTGGTATGGGCAAAATGTGTTTTTAAGCGTCGAAAAAAGTGGAGAAGCACTCGTTTTTTTTTAATTTTCTTTCGTGTTGGTCCGACTGATTTGTCTTTGGCAACGACGCAAGACACGATTATCAAGTGAGAAGGCATTGCTGACGCATACAGTGGCTCAAGTTCAAATCCTGGGCGAGATTGAATACATTTCACATAGCGTTAATTCCCCTCTTACTCCAGGTAAGGGTAAATACTATAACTCTTCAACTTGGTATTACAACTGGTCTATGACAAGAAAAATCCTGATTTGAAGCCTATTAAAATCTGCTTTAAAAACAGACCTTGTGTTTCATCCTGCTTGTACAAAGATGTTTGCCACACACACACACACACACACAACTACACATGCATATATATATATATATATATATATATATATATATATATATATATATATATATATATATATATCCTTTCCAGAAAATTCTTATCTAGTAAGTGTCAAAAGAAGAGGTAACCAGTACACTGGATTTCATTGGGCATCGATAGAGATAAGCATTTTAGAATATCAGCTTTTAAACTTGAACAGTGTAGACCAGTTTCTCAACTTAACAATCCACTTTATCAACTCATGGACAAGTTGGGTTGTGTAATGCTCTGTAACCTAGGCTATCAAACCTTGACGAGAAAGTTTGAGTCTCACTGGCTTCCCCGTTCATTCGGCCTTGTGCTACATCTAAGCAAAAAACTTAGTAAATTACAACTACTTTGTCATCGTGTCCAAACTACAATACTGAAATATCGTTTTATTATTCGGATCATGTACACTAACTTCGTTAGTAAATTACGACGAAATTCTAAGTTTATTTCGTATACATACATGACATCTAGTCAGGTTATTGATTTCTTGAATAATTAAACTAAAGCTTTCTTGAGAAAATATTGTGACTTCAACGAAGGATTATACGAGAGAGGTTCATGCTGATGTGGCATCAACATGATAAAACGGAAAACCAAGAATATCCAGTGGCATTGGAATGGACTTTTAAAGTGTTGTATATTAGATTTAATGATAACTTAGACCTGACACCAACATGCCTGACCTTAGAATCGCCAGCTGATGAAGATATTGTTGAAAACAGAGTGGCTGTTTTTTGTTTGCTTGCATCGCGTGCACACACACACACACACACATAAATATTGTGGTGGGAAAAAGTACAAAACATCAAATCAATTGTTCATAATTTTCTTATTACTGCACAAATTCCCCTGAAAACTTGTGTGGTACCTAAATCCGATGGGTATTAGTATACATAATCGATCAAAGATTTTACAAAATTGTATGATGCTTTCTTTGTGAAATGCCGCTTGTACAAAGTGTTTTCAATGTAAAGACTCTTTTACCGAAAATCCAAATTGAATATATGACCCTGGTCAAAGGTGCTAACATGCTCGGTACATGGAAGAGTATTTTGTAAAATCTTAAAATACCCACTGAAAACCTCCCCATAGTAATTTAGAAAAAACAAAAAACAGCCTAAAGAAAAGAAAGTCCCAATGCCCACCCCCAAAAAAACAAACCCAAAAAATAACGAGATGACTATTGTACCCCTCCCCAGTAGTAGACCTCCCCAAATTTTATTTAAATTCATTAATGACAAATCGATAAAGGATAACGGTAGAGATGAAGATCTAACATGTACCACCAGAAACCACTGGGAGGTGCCCGTGGTGTAGTTTTTGGAGGTGCCCGTGGTGTAGTCGTTATCATCGTAGGAAATGGACACGGCGACACGAGTTCAAATCCTGGACCTGACTGACTGCATTTCACATAGCACTAATACCCTTGGGAAAGGTATGAATCCAATTATTCTCCCTCCAGCTACGGGTAAATAGTAGGACAGACTAGGTTCTTCAGCCTTGGTTAGGCAACTAGTCTAGGAGAAGGAAAACTCTGAATTCAAACCTGTTAAACTCCGCTTAAAAATTAACCGTGTGTCATATCCTGCCCGAGCGGAGGGGTTGGTAAATAGTACCACCAGAAACCACTGGGTTCAATACTGGTCAGTATATTGTCTTTAAGTCCTAATAATTTAAAATGCCAAAAATTTAACAAAATCTTATGTTGTTTTCTTTGTAAAATGCTGCTTGTACAGTGTGTTTTAAATGTAAACACACTTTTACCGTAAATCCAAACTGAATAAAGTCAAAGTTGCTAGCATGCTCGGTACATGAAAGAGTCTTTTCTAAAAGCTTAGAATGCCCACTACCCCCCCATAGTAGTTTAGTAAAAACAAAAAAAAAACAGTCTAAGTAAAGAAAGTCCCAATGGTGCCAAACCCCCAACCAACAAAAAATTAAAAAGTCAAAAATTAAAAAAATTAAAAAATAACGAAATTACTATTTCCCCCTCCCCAAGTAAAAGACCTACCCAAATTTTATTCAAATTCGTTAATGACTAAATGATAGAGGACAAGCCCAAGTAAAGAAAATCCCCAATGCCACTAAAAAAAACGATTGTTAGGGCCAATATCAGAAGACAGGTGAAAATATTCCAAGAAAACACTTATAAATATACATTACTGTTGGACTTTAACTAAGTTACTGGAAAAGAAAGGCCTTTTTTCTTTACGTACACATGGGAAGTAGCATGATGGACGTAAAGGTATGTGAATAAACCCTCTGACGGCCAAACGCAATGCCTAACCTGGTCCTGGACGTATGAGTCTCTGCTCAGGATCGTCAGTTCGATCGGGGAACTACAGCAGCTCATCTATACGAGTGGCTTCTATTGACAAGAATAAAAACAGCCGTCGAAAGATAACCATGACCCACGCTCAAACCACATACATAAACCGCATTGCTCTTCGTGAGGGTAAAAAGGGGCAAGTCCTGCTAAGGTTGGAGCCCTGGCCTCAGTGTTCGAAAAATCAGCTAATGAGCTCAAACAAAAAAAAATAATAAAATGCAAACAAACAATACAAATAACGACATTTAACGTTAGAAACTTAAATAGATTTGGTCAACTACCGGAGCTGACTGCATCGGCCGTAAAACATATGATAGACATAATATGTATACAAGAACACAGATACATGCACAACGAGGATATCAAATATCACAAAACTGGCAATAGATGGACGCTAGCCACTACATCAGCATGGAAAAACTCTGCCAACGCCACGGTAGCAGGTGTAGGCATACGTATAGGACCAAGAGCGTTAAAATCACTTAACAGCATACAACAGAATACAACCTTGGATGATGGTAGCTACATTTAATGGCAATCCCAGAGCAACAATCATCTCCTGCTACAGCCCTACCAATCTTAGTGAAGAAACTGAACTAGTTGCCTTCTGCGATGAGCTATCCTCTCTAGTTCGTAGCATTCCGAAACACAACGAGCTTGTCATTGGCAGAGACATGTATGCCCAAAACAGGAAAAACGGAAATAACAAATAAAGCCTACACAACACATCAAATAGGAATGGACAACATCTAACAGTTTTCATGATAGAAAGTAGATTAACATGCCGCTATACAAACCTTCAAAAACGGAGGTAAAATCATAGACCTACACATACGCGAACATCAATAATAAAGCACTGATAGACGACGTCTTTAAAAAAGAAATGGAAAAATAGCGCAATGAATTGCGAGGAATACTCCTCTTTCGAAGGTGTGTCCTCTGATCCCCGAATAGTCACGGCAAAAATACGACAAAGCCTACGAAAAACGCCACACGAACAGCGACCAGCAAACACTGAGACTGGGCCCTTCTTAACCTCAGAGATAAATATGTATTAAAATTGAGAAACAGATTCGAGACACTACAGGAAAAGACAGAAAAAGGTACCTCAAATGACGAATATGAGAATTTTGTCAATGCGCACCTCGAGGCAGCAGCGAATTGTATTCTAACAAAACGTAGAACTAAATGTAGAGTCCCATGGGAAACGTTAGCGGTTAGAGAAAAACGTGCACACGTGAAAACTGCCTCCAAAAGCTCTAGGAAGAACCCAACAAACACAAATGCCCTAAAACTAAAAAAGGCACAAAATAAATTAGCAGGCAATTATTTAAAAGAACAGACAGAGTACGTACAAAATCAGATAGATAGAATTAGAGACTCACAGGAAGATAGGCAATCTACGATATCCTGGCAAACAATGAACTAAGTGAGTAGAAGGAAGAGCACAGCCAAAATAGGAAAGCCGAAGGGCTTGACTAGATTCCCCCAGAAGTATGGAAGACCAGACAATTTGACGACATTCTGCTCTGACACTGCATCGCAGTGTATCATCAAAATACGATAGACACATAGATGAAGGATGATTCCTCCCCTTCCCTAAAATGGGTGACCTCGGATTTGCCAAGAACTACCGAGGTATAACAGTTAAATCCATAGCAGCCAAAATCTACAATGCCCTACTACGAAACTGCATAGAACCCAAAATTGATAACATTCTTAGGAAACACCAGAATGGCTTCCGAAGAAATAGATCCACGACCTCACAAATATTGACCATCCGTAGAATCCTTGAAGGGGCACGGGCAAAAAACCTACCGGCAACAATACTCTTTGTCGACTTTACCAAAGCCTTTGATTCCATTCACAGAGGGAAGATGGAACAAATCCTACTAGCATATGGCCTACCAAAAGAGACCGTGGCAGCAATAACGATTCTCTATAGAAACACAAAAGTAAAAGTACGATCACCTTATGGAGACACAGAATACTTCGACATTGTAACAGGAGTACTACAATGGGACAAGATAGCCCCATACCTGTTTATCATCTATCTAGACTACATGCTTAGAGCATCGATTGATAAAATCAAAGAAAACGGCTTCGAGCTGACAAAAAAAAAAAGCAGAAGATACCCGGCAAAAACAATTATCGACGCCGACTACGCCGATGAAATAGCGATTCTGGCAAATTCACCCAACCAAACCGAAACTGTACTGCATAGTTTGAAACAAGCCACCGCAGGAATTGGCTTCCATGTCAATGCACACAAAACTGAATACATGTGCTTTAATCAAACAGGCGATATTTCCATAAACTGGTAGAAAAATTCACCTACCTAGGAAGCAGTGTTTCATCAACCGAAAAAGACATCTACACGCGGCTAACGAAGGCATGGGCAGCTATCAATAGACTATCAATCATATGGAAGTCAGACCTGACCGATAAAATGAAACGCAGTTTCTTCCAAGTAGTGGTCGTGTCGATACTGCAATATTGATGCACTACTAGGACGCTAACAAAACGGCTGGAGAATAAAGCTAGACGGCAATTACACAAGAATGCTGCGAGCAATACTGAACAAGTCCTGAAGGCAACACCCCTCAAAGCACCATCTATACGGCCACCTACCTCCCATCAGGTAATCTATCCAAGCTAGACGAACCAGACATGCAGGACACTGCTGGAGAAGCAGGGACGAGCTCATAAGTGATGTACTCCTATGGACCCCCACGTATGGCCGAGCAAAAGCAGGACGACCAGTTCGAACATACATACAGCAGCTATGTGAGGATACGGGATGTAGCCCTGAAGACCTGCCAGTGACGATGAACGATAGGGAGAAGTGGTTAGAGAGGGTCAGGGATATCTATGCTGGCGGCACGACATGATGGTGATGATGATGATGATATCAACTTTTCACCCAAAAACGTAATTTAAAAAATACGTTTTCGAAGGTGGAAATAAGAATAAAACAGTTTTGAAAAGTGTATTTAACAGCAAAATTGTACAAAATTCAATTTTTACCTTTATTCCCTTTCAATGATAATACTTCAACACACTTGTTTTTGATTGAATCAATAAATTTTGTGATTGTTTCTGATGAAATCCTTTTTCAGTACTACTCAATGCAAGATTTTGTAGTTTCTCTAACTTCAAATGGACGTTTATTTTTGCATACTGTTCTTGACAAAATTAACCTCAAATTTTCTATAGGATTTATATCTGGAGATTTAGTGGCCAGTCCAAAACATCATTATCTTTTGTTTTAAACCAGTATTTCGTGAGCTTAGAAATGTATATGGCTGCCTTTTCCAGTTAAAAAAATGGTTTCTAGGCGATTCATAAATCGGAAGCCTTTTTTTCCAACACATTGACATATCGATCAGAGTTTTTTCTTTCCCTTCCATCACTTCTAAATCAACCTTTCCAGACGCAGAAAAAGCTCCCCAAACCATAAGAGATCCTCTTCCAAATAGTATTTTTGAAAACAGCTGCTTCTTTTTTCCCTAAACCCTGCCAATAACACCGGGAGCCGTCGGACCCATCCAAATTAAATGTTTCTCTCCAGAAAACACCACGCTTTCCCATTTCTCCTTTGACCATATTACTTTTTTCTCTAACCAATCTACGCGCATCTTCTTGTCAGTTATAACAGGGCCTGTCACCCTGTTTCGATATACGAGATTTGAGGCGATTCATGGAGGAGTGACGAACTCATCTTGGACTGATGGGTAAATTATTTTTTTGCAGATATTTTGAACTTGGTTGGCCTTTGGAAGTCCACGTCTGGCTGCATTTGTAATTTTAGGTGAACAACCTGGACGTTTTCTGGTACCATACGGTTCAGAATCCTTTAGATAATTTCTCACAACTGTTCGCAACCGCGACAGTTCTCCTGCAAGGAAACTTATATATTTCCTTTCAAGTTTATCTGTAGAAATTTGCCCTGTTTCATTTTCATTTTCATTAGGAGTGGAGAGTTCCTAGTCATTTTGCAGTAACTGCATTCAAATAGGAAATATTTATATCGGACATACATGGCTTAAAATCAAGATAAGAGTCTTTTTATAGTATGTACATGCACTTATTCCTCCTTTGGCATTCTGAAGTAAGCCATACATGCAATTTTTCAAAACTGTTTTATAATTATTTCCACTTTCAAAAACGAATTTTGTTAATAACATTTTTCGGGTGGAAAGTTGTTTAAAAATTGAATATGTATACTAATACCCATCGGATCTAGGTACCACACATAAATTTTCAAAGCAATTAGTGCAGTAATAAGAAAATTATTAACAATTTAATGGTTTGTCTTATACATATTCCCACCACAATATATATATATATATATATATATATATATATATATATATATATATATATAAGTAATTAAATTTGGAAATATATGAAAACCAAAACTCACATTCTGACGTGTTTGAAAATACATACACGCTGAATGTACATAGCAACACCCAACGAAACAATAGCTGTACTACCAATTACCTCCCATCTCAAATAAAAACCATTCCACAATGACAAACAGGACATGCAATAGACTGCTAGAGAAGCAAGTGACGTTCTCATATGGAACCCAACATATGAACGAGCTATTTTTGGCCGAACAGCAAGAACTTATATATATCAGCCTAGTGAAGACATCGAGTGTAATTTGCTAGACCTGTCAAGAGCGAGAGATAATAATGATGGATCAAGACAGAGTTAGGAAAATACCCGCAGTCAGCGTGATTTGATGATGTTGATAGGTTGATATTTCCAAATCATAGTTAAGTATAGCACATCTATCAGTTTGTCACACCGAATGAAGATTAGATTCACTTCATTAGCAATGGTATGTCAGATAATCTGGTGAGCTATTGCCATGGTCCTTAGTAAGAATAATAATTAATCATTTCATGCACACAAGTGAGTAGCTGATATATAAAAACAACTGATGATGTTTATTGCCAAATCGAAAGTAATCAATAAAGTCAGACTTGATATTTTTAAAGCAGTTCATTCTTTTTTTCGAAACACTGAATTGTGCATATGCAGCAACCTTTCTATTCCTTCATAACATTTTTTCTTCTTTCCTGTAATGAAAATTCATTCTAAGAATGTAAAATATATTTAAAAGAAATATAATGGCATGTCTTCATTTACACACTTCTATTTCTACGTTCTGACTTACGTTATATTTGAAAGTTTGTGTTGCATAAGAAAAACAATATCATTTTTGTTAGCTAATGAAATAAAGTTTGATTCGAATATTCTCAATTTTCCCTACTGAAATCGGTAGACCAACAAGTTGTGTCGTAATTTATAAAACTTAGTTTACTTTGGCACTAGGCCAACGGCATGGAGATCCTACGGAGAAATAAAACTCATCACAAACTGGTAAATAGTTCAATGTATAATCAAAAATTAACTTTAAATTGTTCTTTGACTGGAGTGTGTTTATTTGAACCTAAAGGCATGGTAACAATTATTACTCTTTCTCTGCTTAATCAAATTTCATGATTATTCCTGTTGTGATGTTAATTATCTACCAACAAATAAATACTGGGTCGGGAAAAATGAATGCTGGATCGGGAAAAATAAATACTGGGTCGGGAAAAATCACCGAGAGAGTACCCGGTTTTTCATAGAATAAGGAGACTTGTATTTTCAAAGCCACGGGGTAAATCTGCATTCTTCAATTAACAGTAACAAAATGTCGAGTGTATATATCAATTTTCCAGTGTAAAAAAATGATAAGATAACCTATAAATTTGCTTATAAGTTGGAAACGCTGAGGTGACTCCAAATTCCATAGAACGCCAGAACTGAATCCCCACTCCCTGATTTTCTTTGGTGTTATACCCAGTGGACAATTTTGGGTGGTCTTTACATACTGCAGGGCATGCACTCAGCGTAATTACGTCCTGTCGATATAACTGTATTTATACACACACACACACACACACACACACACACACACACACACACACACACACACACATATATATATATATAAGCAGTAAGTAAAGTTGGTGACGGTAGTCGAGGGTGACCCGTAGGTTCCCTTTTTAATAACTATTACACCTAGGTGTAGGGAATATATATATATTAGCGATATATATATATATATATATATATATAATCCCAAAATACCCAGCATTTATGAAATTCTATTTTGGTCATAATTTCTAAATGCTATAGCGTTTTCAGCAGCTATGTGAGGATACAGGTTGTTGTCCTGAAGACCTGCCTAGGGCGATGAACGATAGGGAGGAGTGGCGAGAGAGGGTCAGGGATATCCGTGCTGCCAGCACGATATGATGATGATGATGATGATATATATATATATATATATATATATATATATATATATATATATATATATATAATCCCAAAATACCCAGCATTTATGAAATTCTATTTTGGTCATAATTTCTAAATGCTATAGCGTTTGATAAGATGTAATACCAAATGATATCCATTCTAGTTGTATATATTTTTACCCAAAAAATTCACCGCCAACGGTAAGTGACACAAAGTATCTTTGTTAGCTGAGTACGCATGACTTGTATTTGGAGTTTTCCTTTTCTTAAACGAGTTGACTAAACAAAGCTAAAGAAATCAGTTTCACCGGTTATTTTATCCATAACTGAAGGGAGTACATGGATTCATGCCTTTCACAAGAGCATTAAGGCTAAGTGAAACACAAATACCCTTGTCTCATTTTCTACGATGATAACCTTGATGGCACCAATGTCTTTCTAATAATAATCCTGCTTGAAAGCGTACTTACGTGTATGTGTGTGTGTGCGTGTGTGTGGGGGGGTGTAGGTGGGTGTGTGTGTGTATGTGTGTGTGAGTGTGTGTATGTGTGTGGGTGTGCTTGTATATGCATGTTTGTGTGTGAAAATAGAAAAGAATTAATATCTATTAACAACAGTATAAACGTGTTTTTTTTTACGAACGGGGTTTTACATCCATTTTCTATCTAAAAAATACTCTTTATAACATCGCTAAAAATGAAAAAGAAAGAAAACAAAAGACACACAAAACTTTCAAATAAAACAAAAACAACAGTTCTTATTAGATTCTTTAAATAAAGATTCACTTTGTATATTCTACCGGGAGAAAACCACTTACTTTAACTCTGCTTTCAAAACTGGTTTCTCAACTGAAATACACGAGGGATAAAGTTTCACATATATCTTTCTTCTTGCTTCCAATTCTGCCTTTAAAAAAAATCTAAACTAAGTGTCAGATAGCAATACTTGCCTTTTCATTTTTACTTCTAAAACCGATTCATATCATCTATTCTACAATAATCCACATTTCAGTCCTGTCTTTTCATGGTTATTTTGAAAGTAAATAGGGAGCACTTTACGAAATCAACAAATAAAATTGAATCTTTGAGTCACCCGTAATCTATTTAATATTAAATTTCTTGCTAATAAACTTGTTTTATTTATACTGCTTATCTTCCACTCAGCTATAGGGAAATGCCACGTATGACTGGGTTCTCTCGCCTTGTAAAATTAATAGGCCAACGAAATAGAAAACTGAATCCACCAAAAACTATAAGAGGGAGTACTCGTGGAATAGTAAATGACGAGTTCGAACTCCAATCGCGATATCCAGTTCATCTTCGGACAAATACCCTTGGCAAAATGGCGAACCCTAAAAACGTATGTTAGATAGTACCTCGACTTTTTTTTTTACAAGGATAGCTTTAGCATTTGAAGGCCCATACCAATTGATATGCCATTAACCAAAGAAACCAAACCAATTCAACCCAAGCTACCTTACAAGATGCCTGTATTACAGGATATAGAGCGTAAGGCTCTATTATATTGGTGGATAACCAATCAAGGAAAAAAACATCTCAGAATTTAGAAGTACGGCCTGAAGTCCCTAAAAGAGTTCGATGGCGTCTAATACCTTGTTCTCACCATTACTGCAATGGCACTAATAACAAACTGTCACCGTAACTTTCACTTGAACCACATAAGTGTCTTTGAAAAGAGGTACCTCATCAATATTGACCAGGAATTTGATTTTGTGAATTTTGGTGGTGCATTTAAGCAAATAACATTTTTAAAGCCTGTGATAATTAAACTTGAATTCAATTAAACAATAATGAGATGGACTTTTATTACGCGTGTTTTAAGTCAAATTTGCTCAACAGATTTTCAATCACTGCTGCCGACCTGAAAAATCCTGTATTATTACATTATTCACCATCTTGGTTTGACAATTTATATCTATCTATTTCTTATTGGATGAGGTATTTTTCAAGGGAAACATTTTGTTTCTAAGCTCAATTCTGTAGTTTAAAAGCTATTTTTTGCGGTTGGGTGCAAATTATTGTAGAGATATTGTGAACTTAACAAAGTTAAAAGATATATATATATATATATATATATATATATATATATATATATATATATATATATAAGTAGCCGATAAAACTCGTTTTCAAGTGAAATTTACGCTGATAAAACCCAGAATTTGAAACAAAAAATTCAATATATATAACTTACAAACTTTGTTAGAAATAACAGATGTGTTCCCGTTTTATGTTTCAATGAGAAAACCAAAATAATTTTTGGCTTTGGTGTCAAGAATTGTTCAGAACAAAATTAATTTATAATTTGTGCAATTTTCTCGTGATCAAAAATAATGAGTCGTGTACGTTTGTAGATCAACCATAGTACTTTATACTGACCGTGTTTAAATGAAAGAGGATCGTTAATAGTTCGAGACAAAATATTAAGAAGTTAAACAAGATATTGACAATTAATTCGTTTCAGATGACGTAGAAATCACCGACTCTCATTACTTCACTGAAATTAAGCACGCTGAACCATTACAATTTTGTGATTGATTTCTGCCGTGAGGAGTGGGTACCATCAGTAATCAAAGTCTGGTGTGACACTTAAGATTTGGACAAAAAAAAAAACATTAAAAATAATCATACAGAGACATAGACAGAAAAATCTGTATTTACCCGAACCCTTCCACCTCGGTTTTTGCTTGGTTTTGTTTGATGACATATCAACCATTTTAGGGTATTTAATGTCAAATCCTTTTCATACATACTGAACATGATTTCTTAAGACATTTTGGAGATAACATCTTTAAACGAACCTGTACTCATTTTTTGCACACAGGTAAATCGTTTTACTGACTTCTTTAAAAAACGATTAACTCTATTTACAAATAATCCTTCGTTTTCACACATGTTAATATTTTCAAGTATTGTGATTTATTGCTAACAATTCAATTAAACCTCAATCATTTGTTTACACATTGTTAAATGGTCAACCAGTTTTATTTCAAGCGACTCATTTGTTTGCACTCAGTTTAAATATCAAACAGTTTTATTCGACCCATTGATAGGACCTCATCACGTGCCACCACAGCGGGCCGAAGTGGAGCTGGGAGCGATGGACATAAAAGGGGTACGCTACATTCACCAAAGCTCCAGCATTACTAGAGCCTCACCATCAGATTGTTAAATATCATAATCAAGATAAAAGTTGCGGGAGTCTTACACCTCTGCAGTGAAGCAGTCGGTATATTTTACAGCCCCAGCCGACTGGGTTACTTCCACCTCAGATAGGATGCTCAACAAGGAATTTTTTTAAGGAGGAATTTTCCTTCTGGAACGTTTTCCATGCTAAGTCAAAAGTATAAAGTTTGACCAAATATTTATCAACAGCTGGGTAGATTTATTCATTCCCTTAGGCTTATTCCCAAATGGAAACACAGACAACCTCTTCCATGAGGAACTTGGAACATCTATTCCCTTTCCTACAACGATAATCGTTATAGCACGTGCTCGTGTAAATCAACAAGTCAAAGTACGCTAGTCACTTATTTTGCATAGGTTCATGACAGCATTAATAGATTATATAGCATTACTGGGTCTCGAAAAAAGTTGGCAAAGATCAAGACGAGGTGAATAGAGAACAACAAGTTTACAATTAGGAAGAAGGTCAGACATGTGGTCCCAGAAAATCACCACTTTATTGGTGCTGTAATTTCCTTTTGAACCACTCACAAAAAGAGAAAGACGTGAAGTGGTATTCTCATGTCAATGAACAAAAAATTACTCTTTATTTAATCGTACTTCAAACCCAATGGGTCGGACGCAGTTTCGTTAAGCCCCAAATTTATGTCCTTTCTACCCGCTCTGCTGATTATTGGCTGAATTTTTTTCTAAAATCCTGGTGATGGTTTCTCACATCTTCCACAAGAGTTCTTGTGACTGAAAAAATTGTTGTCGATCACACTACAGCCAGGCAACACGTTTAATTATGATGGGGCAAGGACACTTCATTAGAGTTCTAATCTGCATAATCAGCTGTCAATAATTCATTTTGAGGCTTCTATATGTTATTACATTCAAGCAACATATATAAAGTAATTAACATCAAATGTTAGGTTGATATTAATGTTTCCATGCATTGTGAATATTGCAAATGTCTATGTGAAATCCCTTTCAACAAGTTATTTGTTATATGTTATTTGATGTAATCGTGTTATCTAAATGAATATTGGCCTCTCATTTAGTTAATTTTCATTGTTTAATGGTTTATCAACATTCGTAGGTTATTTAATGCCAAAGTCATCTCTATAAGAGAACAACTGTGGTGCAATAGAAACCATGACAAAAGGATAACGAGACATTTTTATTTGTTTCTTGTCCTTGAATGTTCTATTATGCATCATCCAGAATACATAACTCCCTCACTCCGCAAAATGTTAACTTTTCGTCTGTTACTCCAATAGTCTCCGTGGTGTAATTATAGTGTTGCCCTGTGCCCACGACGTAAGTGAGTTTGAATTCCTGTGTAGAATAATAACAATAATATTTACCGCCGTAAGTGTCCCAGCTAGCGACCAGCTGGCGGGCAAAAAAAAAGCAGGCTTTAACCCAATACTAAAACAAAACTATAATACAACAACAATACTAAAATTCCATCTGGTATATACACAGAAATACCTCCACTCACAGACAAGCAGCCAATCACTATTACGCTTACTTTAGAATTGATAACCTTTGAAAAGGTATGAAACCAGTTATCCATCCAGCTGTTAGTTAAAGAGAATCGTTGCTGTTCTTCTACAAGGATGGCTATGACATTAACTAACCCACAGAGTTTGATATGGCTTTAAATAAAATAAACCAACTTAAATTCCAGTATGGTCTATTCCAATGCCTACTGCAAATTTGCAAAGCTAGCTAAGCGCTAAAAATCCGTAGTCGAAACATAATGGCAAACATTTAATCGCCATATAGAATTTATAATTACCCAATAATCTCCTGAAATTCATTAGATCGCAATGCGGAACATTAAGCTCAAACAATTCCTAGCGGTAGACAATTTTTTTTCAAACAGTTCATTCCAAATAATGTATTCCCAACCTTACCAAACAATATATATACTACCGAGAAATGATGGATAAAAATAATTAAATTAATACAAAAAATTCCAACATATATTATTCTGGAGGTAAACCTCGTGAAACGTCGGAAATTAACCTAGTGAACTGTGTTCTAATTTTGCGAATGGCTGTTTTCATTTCTCAAAGCACAAATACATTTGCTAAATGTAAGGATCTAAGTATACTCTCTCCAGTTTTGGGTTTATAGAAAGTCACACTGGGCTCTTTGATCTGGGTATGGTAACCAGTGTTAGGAAAAGAAAACTCTGAATGTAAACCTGTTAATCTTCTCTTGAAACGAAATTTCTCACACCCTGATCATGAGGAGGGCTAGACAATTATATAGGTTATAAATTTGATTTAGAAACGCTAGTTAAAGTTGTGATTGATTGATTTGTTGCCTTTAACGGCATTTCAAGCTTTCTAGATTTATTTCACAACTTGAAGTTCGGGAAATGCGTTCATTGTACATTGATATTTTCCTTTTTTTTTATTTCTTAAGAGATCTTATTTATCACTAGTATATATATAATATTTGATTTCCCACAAATAATTTCCATACAGTTCAATAATTTCAAATATTCCACCTAATATTTATACTTACAAGATTTGACGTATTTTTAGTTTAATTTGTTTGCACGCATTTCTATAATCTCATGAAAAAACAGTAATAATTATTATAATAATGAGTAAGCCATTATAGTAACCATTCCAAATACAAAGGATTTATATGATATTAAGTATTTTTATCTTATACAAATAATTTGTACACTGTTAAATAGTTAACAAAATAATAGTCCATATCAGAAGAATCAAAAACCCGGCAATATCAAAACGGCATATGAAAAAAGAATGCAATATATTTTATTACGAGTCCTCTAAGAAAAAAAAAAAAAACGTAACCATTTCTTTTATTCTCAAAATCCCCAACTAAAAGAAAAAATGTCCCTTTGTGTTCAACAGATTTTTTTCAGCCTGTTAATCCGCGGGCATTTATGATTCTAAATCGTTAGTTTTCCGATTTCATTTTGGTTACCCACTGGCTCAAACCTTTTATCTCTCAGCTATCAGTCACCTCCGCAGACATTAGATCTCGATGTGATGTCCCGTTATTATCAATATTGACGCAGCATAGATTGAAGCAATACTGAAGAAAGTAAATTATGCAACGGTCATTTGATTTTCCGTCGGCACCACTACTACAATGGCCAGAGATATTGGGGAAAATATGAAATTGTTGTTACGTTTTTTTTTTGTTTGCTTAAAAAAAGTAAATTAATCTAAAGATTGTTAGTCTTTTTCATAAAATTACGAAAAAGAACAAAAAAAATTCAATTATAAATTCGTTACTATTTAGATGACAAAATTTAACGAAAGAAAAGAAAAAAAAAAGGAAGAAAATCGATATAAAAGAGACACGTTTTGATAAAGTCATTGAATTGCTTTTCAATGTCTGATGAGTTTTTGAACCTTTGGCAAAACCAATTTGCAGAAAATTCAATTCATACGACGAAACAAAAATCTTTTTTAAATAATTGCTACTGGGCATAATTCACAATTATTATTATTATTATTATTATTATTATTATTATTATTATTATTACTATTATTTTGATTCAGCGTGGGATACAATAATTTAAAAGTGACAAAAAAATTGCTCATATAACGAAAAGCTTTCTAACGAAAGTAAAACATTCGTTGAATTTACATTTGATTTTTTATGTGTTTTTTTTTTTGCTTCTGTGTCTTTATCTATTATATAGATAAGTGATATATAATGTTTAATACACTTGAGTAAACAAAAAAAAAACAAAAAAAAACAACAAAAGAACAAAAAAAAAAAAAAAAACACGAGCGAAAAGATATAATCTAAAATTACCAGTTGAGATTCTGATAATTTCAAGATTAATTATTTCGGCCATTTCAATTTTTGACAGCATAATTATGGGTTAGAGTGTTCGCCAATGGCCCGGGAGACCTGGGTTCAATCCCAGGTCGAGTCATACCAAAGACTTTAAAAATGGTACTTGATACCACCTTGCTTAACACTCAGCATTATAAGGTACGGTTCAAGGGTAAAGTGGAGCAATCCTGGGAATGGAGTAGCGCCCTCCCCTACACCTTGGTGTAGTAGCTATCGAAAAGGGAGCCTTCGGGTCACCCTCGACTATGGTCGCTAACTTTTCTGGGAATGGAGTAGCGCCCTCCCCTACACCTTGGTGTAGTAGCTATCGAAAAGGGAGCCTTCGGGTCACCCTCGACTATGGTCGCAAACTTTACTTACTTAGATTGACATTAGCGTGACACCCCCAAGATAAACACCATGACTGCATTCAGATTTTATGTCTTTAGTCTTTACTGGGCCTGAATTTATGCTTATCTTAAACAGAATTCAAAATCCTGGTGTTTTCCTTGAACCGATCGCTGAACTATATCTCTGCAAGTAATTCTGCAGAATTTAATCATAGATCTTTTACATATGTCATCTCTCCAGAACATTAACGAAGAAAGAAAATGATATTTTTGAATCTATGACCAAAGTTCAAATAGTTCACTTGACTCGTTGCGTTTCACTTCGTGCTTATTCCATTGCGAAAGGCATAAACCCTTCTCTTTTCAGCGACTATGAGCAAATAGTGGGATAAACTTGGTTCTTTAGCTTTTTTAAAGGTAACCAGTCTAGGCAAAGGAAATTTCTGAAATCAGATCAACAGTACACCATTTAAGAGTGGACTTTATGTAGCATCCAGCTCATGACTGAGAAATGTGGTAAATACAAACTCATTTTTAGTATAAACCGTTAAAACTTTACCTCAGATGGTCGAAGACAAAAATAATCAAGCCCTTCTTCAGAAAACAACTATAGCATAACGGTACCTAATAGAAGGTTGTTATGTTAGTGCAACATATAGGACATTATACCGTTACACAGCAAGTGTACAGTTGTACCACCATGTGGGAAACGAGTTTATGTGTCTATCGCTACGTCTTAAGTGGCAGTCGGACACTGTCGTAACCTTTCCGTGGGGAAAAGGGGAGGAGCTCACAAAACTCTGTCTTACTTCACTATCACAAGTTTATTTGCTACTACACATTTAAAGTAGTCGTCGGAAGAAAGAGAGAGAGTATAAAATTGAAACGCTCGCGTTAGCTGGACAAAGAGAAACAACACGTCATGTGGAAAAGAGAGTAGAGGCAAACCTTGTATTTTCTACCTAGTTTTCTGTTGTAGTTTTAACATGCTTTCTCGCTGGTTTATTCTTGACAGGTGCACGTGTGGTGTGAGAACTCTTTCCGGAACTCACCCCGAAATAGGGTCGGCGACTTTAGACTATCTTCACATTTTCCTGGCTAACGTCCACTCTCACCTTAATCTCGTCACGTCTCCGAGCTAACTAAAAGTCAAACTCGAGGCGTCCCCTAATTGCACCTGGTGTGAGAAGGAGGATATATCTGTTCCCGGTGGTTCCACACCTGTGTAGATCTGGGACCTCCAAGTTTTTTCTATTTATTTTAATTACCGTAGTCATTTACTCGTGAATGGCTGATTTACAACAAGTGCTTTGGCTTGACTCCACAGAGGTCAGCTAGCCGTTCCGTAAACTCACTATCTGCTTTTTCTTCTAATTATTTTTCCTCTCTTTCTACTTCCCTAGAAATTAGCCTCCTGTTCTCTTTATAACTTCGACGTTACACGTTACACAACGATCAAGGACCATCGGGCTGATCTTTCTACTTATTATAGTTTGTCTGATCGGAAAGAAAACCATTATAGTATGAAATATTTTGAGATTGTGCATAAAAGTTATCCCTATATGAATGAATATGATAAATGAAACGTAAATGCTATTCCATATATCATTCTGCGTTTTAATTTCTTTAGTATATCCTCTTCATAAATAATTGAAAAATAATCTGTAATATTCGAAAATTTTATATTTTCCTTGTAGGTACAAGAAACATTTTCTATCCTTCCAGAAAAATGAATTTATATTATAACACTTTCTTTGTTTTTCAGATACTTTCACCAATTTCCTTTTTATCATTATTTGTCTTTACATGACATTGTTGCCTTTGAATTCAGTCAGTATGATTATCAAATCTGATTGCTCTACTTAAAAAAAAATCAAAAACATAAAATTGACAGTTTATAAAGGACAGAAAAAAAAAAGAAGAATTCCTGGTTATTATTATAGATGCTCAGGAAAATATTTTGCGATAAAAATGCGCTGAAGACACATTATTAATAAGAAATATTATTGGAAATTGTTTTAGTACAAATGCTTTGAAAAGCCTTTTACTATAAAAAAAGGTTTGGTAGACCTATTCTGACTCATGTGACAATCTGTAAAAGACAAAGATACAATTAACAATCGAGGTATGCTAATCTTAGTTTAGATTATCACTATGACAAAAAAGACGTTTACCAAAGATTGAAATTACAGTTGTATTGATAATTCAAGAGGGACAGCAAAAATTAAATAAACAGAATAAACAGATGGTACCTTCATTTACTAAGCTTAACAAATCGTCTAGCAAGATCACAGCTATGAGACACCCAATGTAGATCAAACAACGGAAACTAGATAATTAGACTTTACGCACACACACTTACAACGAAAAGCACGGGCATATTCACGAAAGCAACTACACTCTCCCACGCATCCAACTATATATATATATATGTGTGTGTGTGTGTGTGTGTGTAGAAGAGAATAAGGAAATGTAATCAGGTATTATATATACAAGGAAAAATTGATGACAATTTTTCTTTATATATATATATATATATATGACTGAACACAACATAAGAAGTGGATCAGTAAGCAACGTCTGAACTAATTACATTGTAATAAATGCCTCAAAGAAAAATGATCAACACATGACATATGACCAGCTATCACTCTATCTGTCTATCTATCTATTTGTCTATCAATATATCTTTTTTCTTAGGCCAATTTTTATAATGAAAACCAATGTTTCATGATGAAAATGGAATTGATTGATAGTTTTTAGGATGTATTAAGATCTATGCGAATAGCAATATTTATACAAACATTACATCACTTCTGTTCCAGCTTATTTTATGTATCTTTATTCAATAAAGAATGATAATGTAAAAATCTGTTTAGAGAATGAAAGGCTTTATCATAGCCAAAGAAAAAAAATGAAAAATAAAAAGTGAAACAAAATTCATATATAATCCAATGTAATATATGATAGGCGCTTTAAAAAAATAAATACTTCATAAATCCCATTCGAATTGGCATTGACCTGTTTAAAGTGCATCTAGACGTCTACATCAGGGATTCTTTAACCTTTTTTTACTTAATTCTCAGCGAGTAACGTATTTTAGATATCATTAACCACAAAATAAATGGATTGAATATTAAATCATAAAACACAAGTCATTCACCATTGCTGATTTCATTGATATGAAAAAATAATCAGTAAAAGATGAATGCAAAAAGACCTTTGATTCTTGTATTATTTTTAATGGGTAGGATGGGTTTGGAAAGCATTGAGAAGTCACAGATATTAGATAGCAAGTTTATGAATTCAAACGTTCTTATGATCGACGGGCTTCTCTGATTGTTTCGTAAATATAGCATTTGGCTAAACCCAAAATCCATCATGTTTTCGTTCCTGAAAATATGATTATATGCGGATCTCTTCAGTTTGACACAGATATTAGCTTAATCAAAATGACTCGTATGTTTTGAACGGGTTGTATGTGAACGACACTTTACATGTGGCCATCAGACAAAATCTAAGCATTTTGCAAGGTGTATTTGGTGACTAGTCTATATGGTCCATTTATTCATGTTATCCTGTTATAAAGGGATTCATGAATGTAAAAGATAAATTAACTTCCTGTTGATCACAATGTTTTATTTCCTCTGCCAAAATTTGATTCACCAATTTGAGTCTACATAAACATCTTTGATAAGCCAAAGTAAAGATAGAATCATTGAAAAGCATTGGAAGTGCCCGCGGTGCAATGGTTATCGTCGTAGGAAATGGACACGGTGACACGATTTCAAATCCAGGACAAGACTGATTGCATCTCACATAGCACCAACACCTTTGGGAAAGGTATGAATCCATTTATTCTCCCTCCAGCTATAGGTAAATAGTAGGGCAGTCTAGGTTCTTCAGCCTTAGTGAGGCAACTAGTCTAGGAAAAGGAAAACTCTGAATTCAAACCTGTTGAACTTCGCTTATATATTGACCTTGTGTCATATCCTGCCCGAACGGAGGGTTTGGTAAATATGGATAGAAGAATTGAAAAATCGACATCAGTAATCTATTGCAGTAGTTTCAGAGCAGCGTAATGTCATCATCAAAAATCTTTTAAGAAAGCCACTGTTTCTTTTGACATAAAATACAGAACAATGAATCAACATTTTGTCAAAAACTTAGCAAGTGTTTCGAAACTTTTGAAATGCTGAAAAAAACTTCTCGAAATTATTCCGTTAACTGTATGAAATTGTTTTCTTTTTTTTTTTTTTTTCCTTTTACTTCAAAGAAGGACAAAATACCAAACTGAAGCCTTTTTGGATATTTTGATATTTTTATTTGAGAAGGTATTTTAACTTGAGAAATATACTTTCACGTGACAAGGTACGGAATCAGTTTACTGCCAGAGAGAATCGTGGTGAGTTAAGAATTTCAGCAGAGTCAAGACAAGCTATTCTTACTAAATATTTTGATCGTATACTTGTCTCCTCCTTATACACTGCGAAAGAGTTTTTAATGACCATTAGATTTGTTTTGATATACGGATACTAGTGTACACCATAATTGATTTTAACAGTTGATGATATCTGAGTATAGAATAACCATCCTGAAAGTAGAATTCAATCATTTGTATTGAAGAATCGATCATCACCGAAACTAATGAAATCTCAACAAGTTTGCACCAAGATTACACATTTTTTCTTTTTGGTTTTCTTCTTTTGTAACCAAAACTTCCATCATCTAGAAAGTTTTCAATACATTTATTTCAACTCGAAATTTCATGTATTTTTTAAAATTCCTAGCACAATGTAACCTATGACCCTAAAAGATTTAAAGTTGACAGCCTGGTTCCAGCTGACCTCTCCAAGGTAGTACCTGCTTTGCAGGGATATGTTAATTGTTTTGCACTAGAGGCGCTCCTAAAATGATGTTGTCTTCAATGATTAATTGTAATTTTTTCATTGGTAGAGGTATTAAGATCTATAAGCGGTTGGCTTTCACTTGTACACTCTCAGTTTCATAACAAGGGTATAATTCTGTCTTTTGTCCATATAATTTTGGCCTGACTGGGAGAGAAAACCAACACAGTCTAATGCATGTACACTCAATAAAAGTGATAATGCAGTTTGAAAAGAAACAATAAACTTGCAAATAAAGCACTAACGATAACCTAATATCTTTATCCGATAGACGTTTAATTGCTTATTAAACGGAAAGTTAATCTTAAAAGAAAAGGCTTTAGAAATGGAGCACAAATATGGTTGTATATCTTTGCACCCTGTAAAAATGTAAGTCCTATAGTTACTTCCCGCAAAGGATTCCTCCATAAAATTAGTATGTTGAATTCCAAGGAAGGTTGTTCTGAAATGAAGTAACTTGATAGATTGAATGATTTTAGCGGC
>OY757910.1:43221352-43231352 GCA_963585895.1 Sepioteuthis lessoniana
GAAAATAGGTTCTCAGAGATTATGTCTCTTACCTTTAGATTTTACCCTGATGGGCAGACATATTTTAAGTCATATCGGACATGAAGTACAAAGACCATTTTTAAAGTTTCATTCAACTTATCTTGAATCTGCATTACTATTGAAAGAGGGTTATGACTTACCAAATGGTCTTTCTCTGGTTCCCCAGCACTTTCGTCCATTTTGGATTATCTTTAAAAATAAGAAATGCTATTGGTTTTATACAAACAGAAACGTCAGTGTCTCACATTATAGATTAGTGTGATCTATTTTTGACACGTAGTTTAGCATTCAAATTTAGTCATATGCGAAGATAATCTCAGTTCAACCATTATCATGGATTAGTATTAAACCTGTGATAAATCTTACACCAGGTATTTATCAGACTTCCCACCAAGTCAGAATGCAGCACAAGGCCATTTTATAATGGAGGTCATGCACCAGTAGATACTTAAGAGTAGAAGGTGCAAAAAAACGTGAACTAGTGGACTTTCCTTAAATATCGTTCCTCAGACGCTGAGCCATCAACTCAACATTGAAAAGCAGCCAAAACCAGTGGAGATGGCCCCCTGATACCAAGTGTTCAAAAGATTTCCAAACACCCGGCACCAATGACTGATTGTCTAAACGAAGGCAAGTGAAACTTGTAACCTTGCTCAATCTGAGACCACGACTTTGATTGGAACGTTTCATTCAAGAAACCAAACTGATTCTATATTTGAAATAAATTAGTTAACTACAGAGACATTCTGTGTAAGAGGATGAACGTCCCATCTTATTCTCACTGATTACTCTTTCAGGCCGAGCGGGTAAAGATTAAAAGTCGCCAAACAATAAAGAGTATATGTGTACACGAAGATGTGGTCGGGTTATCATTCCACATCAACGTATAAGTCCAAAAATGGTGACACCAGATCGACAGACAGGAAACCAACACGTAACGACCGAGGAAGAAACGAAGAGAAGATATGTGAAGAGATGGGCGTTGATATTTCGTAGTTATGTTATAATGTATATGTTATGTATATAACATACGCATATACGTAGATCCGCTGAATAATATGCTCTATATTTTATATAAAATCATAAAAAAAAATGATTCTTGAATAGAGTCCTTAGAAATAGAGTTGAAATGTTTGTATGACAAAATCTCACATTCTTTCATCTCAATGTATGTACATTTCCTAATAAAGAAATGAATAACTCTGAATAAAGATGTTAATAAGCTTTTTCTTGTCCATTACATTTGATAAAAATTATTGACCCATTAAATAAACACGGACACGATTGATTCCCGCTGTAATAGAAGATAATGTTAATATTGATGAATCTAATTAGGTAAGAATAAAAGTTTCTAATTTGTATTTTACTCAAATCAAGAACGAGATAATTTTAAAGAGGCATTCTGTCAGATAGTATCACCCCATTTTTTTTTCCCAAAGTTGATGAAATATCTTTTTTTGTTTGTACGCAATTCGGTATTGAGCTGAAGTGTTTAAAAGTCTAAGGATTTAATAGTCCACAACATTAGATTTCACCAAGGAATTCAAATGTAACATGCGTTGTTCCCTTACGATCGTCAGATGTCTTGTACTCACACGATCGTCATATTTGGCACACATTTAAGATAGTCATAATTCATTTTGTCGTCCATTACTTTCAAACGTAATTTCATTTGTCGAGCAAGCATTTATCTGTGAAACTCATAGGTATGAAAAACTAGTTAGAAAGTGCGATCTTAATTATTTTTAGTTTTTATACTATTCTAAAGACCATCATTTGAGCACCTTTTTATTTATAAAACAATTTTGAAACGTGTTTGTTTTCATCTTTCTCTCTCACCCTCTCTCTTCATATCTATCTATCTATCTATCTATCTATCTATATATATAGTAGGCATGTCTTTGAACAGCAGCTGTCATGTTATTCAGGTTGCCATCATGGAATGGTAAACATCGGCTATTAGTGATTGAAATTTATGCTATTACGTTGTGACATCCTATGGATGGCTTGTTCACGTGAACGATCCTCTTGTGGTTATTCCTTCAGAGATACCTGAAGTTCCAAACCTTTCAATTCAGGCAGCAAATAAATGCCGAAATGAACGATTGTATTCCTCATGATATCGCGGTAATACCAGAAGCAATAATTTGATGAGATTAGCAGAACTGCAGGGTCTGTATTCGAGCGTGAGGGCAAATATTTCTACGGAATAAGATAAACGAAAAAGTGATGACAATAATAAAAAAGGCAATTTTTCTTCTTTTTTATTGAAAAATATTTGATAGGGTTTATGCTGTATTCTTTTTATTATCTAAGCTTAAAACTCGATACATCATTCTGACGGACGAGCAAGATGCGAGAAAAGGTCAGCTTTTAAACGTTTTGCAAGTTTGAATGTTGAGATTTCCTTCTTTTAATCCGGTTGCCAAACTAAAGTTAAAGACCACTGTCTGCCCAAATATGGTCTCAGAACTGGAAGGAAAAAGTTGGATTCATTCTTTTCCCAAAGGTACTAGCGCTGTGTAAAAAACAAATAGCCTGGTGGAGGATTAAACTCGGATCTCTATGTGTATCACCTACGATGATAACTTTTACACGATATTGTATACGCTTGTAATTATCTTTAAACACTTGTGATTTGAATGGCTAAGTTCCTTCTGGTAAAGTTCAAGTCTTTTTCAGGGAAAAGCCAGCGACTTGGCATTAAAATTTCTTTCAATCACAAAACATAAACTAATAAAATAAACATCCTTTGATGATTTCCTGAGGACGAAATGGGTATGAATTACAAGATTTCAAAAAATTTTACCAACGTTTACGTAGACATTCTTGTCTTTATACACGATCACACACACACACACACACACAACAAATATGACAGCAATTACAAATTTTAAGTTACCGAGGGTAAGATTTTGAGAGATGAAACATATATATATATATATATATATATATATATATATATATATATATATATATATATATATATATATATATATATATATATATATGTGTGTGTGTGTGTGTGTGTGCGTGTGTGTGTGTATGTTTCATCTCTCAAAATCTTAGCCTCGGTAACTTAAAATCTGTAATTGCTGTCATATTTTTTATTCCTTACAAGAGCCATTCTGCATCTCATGTTCCCAAAACGTTTGGCCACACACCCACTTGTGTATTCTTTATATATATATATATATATATATATATATATATATATATATTCACATATATATATTCACATATATGTATTCACATATGTATATATACATACACATACATATTTATATATATTTGTGAGAGTGGATGTATTTGTCTGTATGCTTGTTGGTGTGAGCGAACGATATTCATGAATATCTGCGTATATATGTGAATGGAATGAATTATTTCTGAGAGAATTTCCATTTGTATATGTGACACAATCAAAATCCGTTTGAAGTGTCTTTTTTTAAACTAGAAATGACGTCTTTTTTTGGATTACAACTTGTGACATTAAGTGTTATAAACGACTTTGTTTATTTGCATATTTCCCTTTTTTCCTCTTAAATCGAAAATGATATCTGCCAGTCTCGGAATTCCCTTCGTGAGTTAACTTGTGTACAAAGCAATAATTCAATTAATAAACGATATGACCATATCTTGGGCGTGTTTTTTTTCTTTCGTCGTAACAATGATCGTCACGTTGTTGCTTGTTTTTCTGGGTTAGGTTATTTGGCGCGTGTGGGTGTCTGATGTTAATTCTACGGTTTATGTGAACACGAAAGAAGTGCGTTATCAGGTTATAGATTGAGTCTATGGGAATAATATATAAAACAATTATAATGGGAGAATAGGAGGTATTATTCAACGATGTATCAACCTCGACCTGAAGATGGTGTTGATAAACCAAGTGGTTCTATGTGCTGGGTGGAATCCTTGAACTGGTTCTCTTCAACCATTTGCTCTGTTAGAGATTATATTTTAAATGCTGATGGAAAAATGAAAAAATATTTACCCACTCCCATGAAGTGAATAAAGAATTATAATCGTAGTTTACAGAATATTTCCGAAATGTTTACAATTAAGAAAGGTATTTGAGGAAGGCCAAAGGTTACAACAGTCGAACATTTTATTTATCAAACAAAACGAAAACATTTGTCTGAATTTTATGATAAATATTAATGCTAATCCTTCATTTCTGATAAAGAAAAAAAATCCAAATAAAGTTATATGAATAAAAAATATTAATATGATACTAGATGGTAGGAATTTGACAGATAGAATGTACAGTTCCCTGTTCTGTTAATGTAAAATTTGATTCGGAAAAAAATGTATCCTCATATTCGATTTTACGACTTGAAATTTCTGATATTCGATATTACGAATTGAGATTTTTTAACAAGTCACAGTTTATAAATATATTTTTAGAGAAAAATGGATGTTGGCAGTATATGTAAAATTCAGATTTTTTTTTATATCAACAATCTTGAAGTATATCTTACGAATTAAAGTATATAACAACGTGTGAGTGTGTCAATTCGACTTAAGTAAATAATATTTGGTTACTTAGAGACGAATGTGAGTGAAATTTTTGGAGAATTTAAACCAAAAAACGCTTAGTAAATGATTTATGGGCTGTTAGAATAACCTTACTGTACCTACTGCATTCTATCAAGTAATTCAAAACATATTGCCGGAAAATTATGTACTATCACACACATACACGTACGTGCATTTATATTGTAACGACAAAAAAAGGTCGGTTTATTTGCTCCTCGCGAATCTGCACAAGTTCATAGGAAATGTTTTTCTTGTATTTTCTGCTTTTCTTTTTTTCTCGTGATTTGGACGAATTAAACTCACAACTTTTATATTTTTCTAAAAGAAAAAAGAAATTGACATTTTTTAAGAGGTTCACTTTTACTTTCTTATTCAATGTAGAATTGTCACTCATTTCAGGAAAAAAGAACTAAAAAATAAATAAATGATTCGACCTGCCTGGTTATTTGTCTTTACATTTATAAGTGTTCCGGAATTGAGGGATCATTCTACGTTGAATTAAAATGTGAATGTGTACCTCACTTATAAAAACTTTACAAAATGTTTATTTCGAAAAAAAATCACGATGACTTCCTAAATAACTTGTAAGTTCAAATCGGAAAAAAAAAATCTACATTTTTTTTTCGCTGAAATTGAGTGGGTGTTGAATGTTACCAAAAGTTTAACCCTGAATGATTGGGTCTGTTCGTAAAATTTCAAATTCTTTTTATACGGAAATATTCTTTTTATCGTTTAGCATACAGAAGACCACCGTCTCGCCCAAGAATTTTTTTGAATTTCGAAAACTGTTGATTTATCCAATTTTAGATGGTGGAAGTTTCTGTTTACACTGTAAATACTTTATCAAAAGGATCCCTGACTTTAGGACACGCATGAATACCCTCTGTCTTTCTTTTGGATTTATTTTTTTTATATTCTCGAGAGGAGAATACCAGGAGAAGTACGTCTATGATAGTTGTAGGAAAAAAAAATCTATTACGACTCAGATTTTACCATTTCGAAAGGACTCACAGACCCATAAAAGATTAGAGTTTTTCGTGTGTTCATCAAATTGTTTAGTTATATTTACAGTATGTTAACCCTTTTAATTGAATGTGGTGTCAGTTGTTTTTGAAAAAAATTATATAGTTTCAAGTAACTTCCTAATAAACAATCTTTTAAAACAATTATAGCTTTAAATAAATATTTTAACACACTTTATGTGCACTCTGCTATAAGTTCGACGATCCATATCTAATTCAAAAAACTCGTGAGCAATTTATGTGGTCCCCTGGTCACTCAAGTAGGTGAAAGAACTTAGGTTTATTCAAAGATACTTTCCTTCTCTCGATAAGCAAACACTAACTGAGACTGAGATTTTATTAAATGTGGTTATTAAGATCATGAATGCTTTCTTTTACGCCTTTCATGATAATAACATCTTTACTATTAATACAAAGAAATCTGTGATCGGTGAGAAATAATTAGGTAACGGAAATTTTAGTATATTAATAGAAATAACATGTTTTGAACATATTTTCTTGTTATAAGTAACGAAAAAAAAGACTTGATTAGAGAAATAAAACCTGGAAAAGAAAAAAAAAAAGAAAATAAAGATAAGGCAATTCAAATTCTGACCAACTGAAATATCTACGTTTTGCTTTACATTATGGGCATTTCTCTAGATTAGTAATTTTTTTGAGTTATCTATCATTCTAACTTTTAAAACTTCTTAGAAATAATTATATATAATTATTTTGTATATCCAGTAAGACTTATTCATTTAAGTATTGTTCTACGTTGCTTGTCCTAACAAATAATAATAAAAGTAAAGTAAAGTTAGCGACCATAGTCGAGGGTGACCCGAAGGCTCCCTTTTCGATAGCTACTACACCAAGGTGTAGGGGAGGGCGCAACTCCATTCCCTGGATTGCTCCACTTTACCCTTGAACCGTACCTTATAATGCTGAGTGTTAAGCAAGGTGGTATCAAGTTCCATTTTTAAAGTCTTTGGTATGACTCGACCTGGGATTGAACCCAGGTCTCCCGGGCCATTAGCGAACACTCTAACCGCTGGGCCAATGATATAATTATTGTATATAACCAATAAGACTTGAGTCTTATTCATTTCAGTATTTTTTCGAGATGGTTTGTCTTTACTAAGAAATAATGTTACGTAATTATTTTACATTTCCAATAAGAATTAAAAGACCTATCGATTCTATTATTTATTGTTGTTTTTTATTGTCAGGAATTTAAGATTAATCTTTCATTGTTTAATTTTTTCAGTGAACTGCAATTTTAATGAATTTTATGTCCCTTTTTTTAACATAGAACTTAATCTACTTTCCTCTAATTCTTTTTCAATTTTTTCCCTCCTTCCATTTTTATTTACACGTTTTTCTTTCCTTACCAACTGTTTTTCTTTCTTTCTCCCTTGTATAGAGTGAGTCTTTCGAATAGCTAGTTTAAAATATCATTCAAGCTTTTTTCTGCACGCAGATATCACGGTCCTCTAACAATAAAAGGGCTGGCATAATTTTTTTTTTTCTGTTAGTAAATCGGGCAATTTCTTGACGAACCATTTAAGAATCCAAGAGTTGAATGCCATAAAACGCGCATACACCAAGACTGAATCGTTTTGGGCGTCAAATATGGTTTTTGCTTTCCTTTTTTCACCCAGGCCAAAAAATCTACTAAAATAAGAAAAATAACGACCGAAAAGTATACGTGATCTTCAAATATTTTAGAATATTTTTTCACAGATTTATTTATCGATGCAATGACAAGACTCTAAGAAAGAAAAAAAAAAAGTTAAATCAGGAGTACTACAAGGGGACACGCTAGCTCCGTACCTCTTTATCATTTGTCTAGACTACGTACTTAGAACATCGATTGACAAAATCAGAGAGAATGGCTTCGAACTGACAAAGAAAAGAAGCAGAAGGTATCCCGCAACAACAATTACCGACGCCGACTACGCCGATGACATTGCGATACTGGCAGTATCTGCCGAGGACATTGCGATACTGGCAGTATTTGCCGACAAAGCCGAAACACTGCTGCATAGTTTGGAACGAGCAGCCGCAAGCATAGGCGTCTATGTTAATGCACACAAAACGGAATATATGTGCTATAATCAAACGGGGGACATCTCCACTCTAGAAGGAACCGCTCTTAAACTAGTAGACAAATTCACTTACCTAGAAAGCAGCGTCGAATCAACCGAAAACGACATCGAAACGAGGTTAACGAAAGCATGGACAGCTATCAATAGGCTATCGATTATATGGAAATCAGACCTAACCGATAAAATGAAACGCAGTTTCTTCCAGGCAGCGGTCACATCGATACTGCTATATAGCTGCACTACATGGGCGCTAACAAAACGGCTGGAGAAGAAGCTAGACGGCAATTACACAAGAATGCTACGTGCAATCTTGAACAAGTCCTGGCGGCAACACCCCATAAGACACCAACTCTACGGCCACCTGCCCCCTATCATGAAAACTATTCAAGTTAGACGAACCAGACATGCAGGACACTGCTGGAGAAGCAAGGACGAACTCATAAGAGATGTACTCCTATGGACCCCCACATATGGTCGTGCAAAAGCAGGACGACCAGCACGAACATACATTCAACAGCAATGTGAGGATACGGGATGTTGTCCAGAAGACCTACCTAGGGCGATGAACGATAGGGAGGAGTGGTAAGAGAGGGTCAGGGATATCCGTGCTACCAGCGCGAGATGATGATGATGATGATGATGAAGTTATACAAAAAATGTTGAGAATTAATGAATCGCTTAAAACTCCAGTAAAAAAAGACAACCTATTTGCATATTTTATCAATTAATATTTGTCTTGTCGGCGGGGCTAAGAAAAAGCTGTCTGTACACTCAGCAGGGTGTAATACCAACATAAGGTCCCATGTGTATGATACAAAACCGGTGGTGAGGGTCTCGTCGTGGAAGTCTGGACATTGTGGAGTACCTTCATTGTCATTTCTCCTAAGCTCACTCAGAACCAAAGTGTTAGAACCAGTTAGGGTCCAATCGATTTATCTGTTTTTCAATTATTTGTACTACATAGAAACACTTGCTATCATATAACCGTGTGCGAAAAAAGTTTAGAAATTACCTAAAGATATAAACCTGAAAGTACAATATATGCCATTCTCTAACGGCTCGACTTAAAATAACCCCTGATAGGTCAACATGCCTTTAAAATCAATCAACCTTGCTATTGATTGACTCATCTCACTAAAAATGTGTACGTCCTTACCGAAGAACTTTCGTGAAAAAGTATACAATAACTAAACTGAGTAGTGTCTAAAGAGCTGGTCGCTGATACCGTAGTTAGTGAGTTCGAACTCTACTGTTGCTATTACGTTCACTTTTGGACAAAAATCTTCGAAAAGATATGAACCACCTAATCCTTTCAGCTATCAGTTACTGTTCTTCTACAAGTATGATTTTGGCATTAAATAACCTAGGAAAGCTGATATGTCATTAAAGAAATAAACTAAACCGAACCAAACCATACATATAACTGTTACCCTTATACATTAACATGAGGTCACGGTGAAAATATCTGTTCTTTTTATATCATCGAAGTTAAGTAATGATTAGCCAGTTAAGTGTTTAGATGAGTAATTGTGGATATTTTATGTGGCCTAATGCCTATTTGCCTGACTAAGCTAATCTCTGTAAATAACAACCATTACACTATACATTTATCATTATGCCATCAGTCAGTTTCGCGAGACTACACATCTGAGTGTGGATATCGCCCCTGACTTTTTTAAGATTAAATGGAAGACATGCAGGTGCTCATACTATATGTTTCTCCTCTAAACGAAATTGATGTTGTCCAAAGAATTACAAAGTGGAATAAATGTCAACGCAGTAGCCACCAAAATGAGGTTGAATATAAAGTTGGATAGTCTAATGGGCTCCAGCTTTTCTCACTCCAGCACAGTAGGTTAACCTATCACATAATTAGAGGGTTTGAATTCAGGGGATTTCTTGCCCTTAATGAGTCAAGCTTACGAAATCTACATAGACTGGTTTATGACACCTATAATATCCATTATACAGTCTCGTCGAATAGGGCCGTAAAATACGCCGACTGCATCTCTGAAGAATGGTTAGAACTCAACCCATGGTGTGTCCTGGATATTACACAAAACCGTCTCAGCCTAGTTGCCAACACCTGTAAAATACGCAGATTGCATCTCTGCAGAAGGTTTAGATCTCAACCCATGGAATGTCCTGTATATAATACAAAACTATTGTCTATAACTGTCAAATACGCCGACTGCATCTCTGCAGATTAATTAGAACTCAACCAATGGTGTGTCCAGGATATGACACAAAATCGTTTTAGCCCAGTTGGCTACAGCTGTAAAATACACTCACAGCATCTCTTCGGAAGGCAAGACCTCCGGGTCAAGGTGTGGT
>OY757910.1:43236352-43341352 GCA_963585895.1 Sepioteuthis lessoniana
CTGAGATACTTGTTAAAGACTATCAGACCCAAAGCAAAACGTCAATCACAAGAACTCTCGTTTTAGTGGCGACAGGTGGTCAGTAACTTGATTAACGAAAAGTCTAGGCTAAATTTTAGTATCACGTGTCCTCTCCTCTTTAGTGGTGGCATTTAATTTAGGAAGTAATGAATGTTTCCTTAATCGATTCAATAAATAATATTATTTTTATAAAACCAATAAAAAGGAATTTGTAAAATCAGATATAAATGTCCGTGGTTTTATGTGTGTTCACGTTTCTGTCTTTTTTCTTTCAATCTCTTCGACTATGATAACTGATCTTATTAGGAGCCCACGATACAGCAATAACTTCAAGAATCTGTAGAATCGTTTTTTAAAAGTTGTTTTAAAAGATTTTGGTATGCTTTACTATTGCCAATATCAGTCTGGTGTTATCCTGTAATGTGTTATTAAATTACTCTTTTATGTCTGTCACTCACAGTGCATATCTCTATGTATGTATGTATATTTGGGTTTGGTTTGGTTTGGTTTGCTTGGTTTTATGGCATATCAACCTTTGTAGGTTATTTAACGCCAAATCCATTTTTATGTAAATAATCTGTTCTATTGAAAACAGTTCAGTTTAGCACAAGTAAACAGTTTGTCAAAATTGTCAAAAACATTTCCATTTCAAACTATTCAAGCAGTTATATGTAATACTTCAGTCAAGTGTAAATACGGTTTTAATGTCGAAAAACAGTTCTATTTGAAATAATTCAGTTAAGCATAAGCACGCAGTTTAAGTGTAAGTACGGTTTAATTGTCAAAAACGTTTCTGTTTCAAGCTATTCAGTTTACTCAAATCATTTTAGCATAAGTATGCTGTTAGTTCTATTTAACCCAGAGATAGGGCCCTATCAAGTGCTACCACTCAGGGCCAGAGTGGACCTGGGAACGATGGCAATGAAGGGGTACTCCGCATTCCCCAAAGCCCCAGCACTGCTGGAACCTCACCATCAGATTGTTTAGTGCCATATCCAGGACACTCGTTAGGGGGGGGGTCTTACCCCTCTGCAGAGGTGCAGTCAGTGTATTCTACAGCCCCAGCTGACTGGGCAATACACAGATTTAAATGTCAGACAGTTTTATTTCAGATAATTCAGTTCAACATAAGTACACAGTTTAGACGTCAAAAACAGTTCTGTTGCAAGCAATTTAGTTCAGCACAAGTACGCAGTTCCAATGTCAAAACAGTTTTCTTTTAAACAATTCAGTTTAGCATAAATACGCAGTTTAATTGCAAAAATCAGTATAGTGAAAGAAGCACGTTTTAGTTCTATTTAACCCATAGATAGGACCCTTATCAGGTGCTACCACTCTGGGCCTGAGTGGACCTGGGAACGATGGCAATGAAGGGGTACTCCGCATTCCCCAAAGCTCCAGCATTGCTGGAACCACACCCTCAGATTGTTTCGTGTCATATCCAGGGCACTCGTTGGTGGGGGTCTTACCCCTCCGCAGAGAAGCAGTCGGTGTATTCTACAGCCCCAGCCGACTGGGCAATGTATATTCGGGCATGTTGATAGGAATTTCCATGAACACATAATTGGCTATATTGTCCGATAGGTTATGTGGTTCTTTGCTTGTGATTATATATATATATATATATATATATATATATATATATATATATATATATATATATATATATATATATATATATAATGCAAAGTCACAATTGAGCTCTTGTTGTACTTTGTTCTTCATAAAAAGAGTTGGTTGTTTGTCTGTTTGGGTTTACGGCACATCAACCTTTGTAGGTTATTTAATACTAAATCCATTTTTATACAAGTAAAGAGTTCTATTTCCAACAATTCGGTTTAGCATAATTATGTAGTTTATATATCAAAACAGTTCTATTTTAAGTAATTTAATTAAGCGCAAGTAAACATTTTAGTTCTATTTGTCCTATAGATAACACCCTATCATGTGCTACCAATGAAGGGGTAATCCACATTCTCCAAAGCTCCATAATTACTAACATCTCACCATCAGATTCTTTACTGTCATATCCAAGACACTTGTTAGTGGCCTCACCCCCACTATAAAGAGGCAGTCGCTGTATTCTACAGTCCCTGCCGACTGGGAAATCATAAAAAACGGAAATGATATATTATTAATGTTAAATAAAACAATAAAAGACTTTCTCCAATAAAACGTATATTTTTGAATTTTCGATAACAAACCATTCTTAGAGCCATATAAACAAAAAATCAAAACGTTCTAATGTGGATTAACGTTATAATTCTTACTTAGGTATATATGGCGCATGTGTAAACAATCTTTTTTTTATTTTATTTCGAATAACAATGTTCTGATTAATATGAAATGTGCAATACATTCTTAAATTCAAAGTGATTCGATATTTTTTTAAATTGATAGCAGAACACTTTTATTTTCTTTGTTGTGAACATACTTGCAACAACTTATACAGATTTAAAAGAAATGTCCTTATATATATATATATATATATATATATATATATATATATATATATATATATATATGTGTGTGTGTGTGTGTGTGTGTGTGTGTGTGTGTGTGTGTGTGTGTGTGTGCGTGTGTGTGTGTGTGATTTTGTTCAAAATTGGTAAATAAGTGAAGATTGTGAATAATCGTTCTCTGTTTTGACTCAACTTCTTATGTTTCTTGTAGACTCATTTAGATTTGTATGCAACCAAAAATTCTATCCATTGTCCTTCACTTAGCATCATTTGTAACGTCTTTGAATGGACTTACTTAATCGAGTATTAGTAATGTCACTCAAAAGTGGACTATTCATAAACACTGGCTCTCAGCCGAACAGAAGCAGCAGAAAGTGACATCACGGTAGTTGGATGAGTAGTCTTCATTCTACAATCCATTAAGTTTATTTCACAGTAAATTGTTTTGGCAGTCTTTATAGTCTACTTTCGACGAATCAGATATCCGAAGTAAAAATTGACCAAGCCACATTTTATGATCAACTTTGTATTTTTAGATACATGTGTAATATTAAAGTAGAAACAAAAATAAAAAGGGTTGTTATAAATAGAGTAATTAGAGTTGTATATATATATTTAAAAAAAAATGAAAAACAGGTTATTTGTTAAGAAGATATCTATTTTTCTTCAGAGCATACAGGAAAAACCGATTCAACGAACAGGAGCCAATCAATAAAAACAAACACAAAAACCTGTCTTATTTGCTTATTAATATAATATTTAACCTCCAAAACGAAAGGTTGGGAGGGATGTTATCCCTCCCAACATTTCCTGCTACAATTATAGCCCCTGTAATCTCCTCACATGCTTTTAAATAGAAAAACTCAGAAAATAGTCTCCGTCTTGAAGTTCGTGAAGGTGAAATAAAGCCCGAAGGGAATATCACACATCTAAATCTGAGTAAAGTGTTTGATTTATCTAACTCTTCACACACACACACACACACACACACACACACACACACACACACACACACACACACACACATATATATATATATATATATTTATATTTACTTCCCCCTACACGTATATATATATATATATATATACGTGTATGGGGAAGTAAATTTTCTGGAACGAATCGTCCTTAGAGGTAACCGGCGCACACCCGGAAATGTATCACCATCCTATTAGTCTTTATTGATTTTACGTTACGGTGCCAGCATTTGTGACGGAATTGGTAGTTTTGTCATTAATGTTGACAATCTTTTATCTTTTATTTTTTACTAAATTTATTTGTTTATTGTACTGCAGCACGTATTGGCAAAAATAATCATTGCTGGACTCATTTGCTATTTGAAAGCTGGGTTGAACAATACATTCACTCCACTATATGAGCTACCGGGACCATTGGTTTTACCGAAACTCAAACCAGAACTTTTCTGTCTATTATTTGCGTCATGTTCTTACGACTTAGAAGAGTTAACATCATCTTTAACCTCACCTCTTTTTTGAAGCATCATTTTTATTTTACACTTTCAAAAGTTTTTCACCAAGACTAGACGATTGATCTCTCTGGAATTTGAGAGATATAAAATGCATTTAACTCTCTAGAAATACGACCACTCCGAACGACAAAGGGTCAAGGAATAAGGGCAAAGAATTGGTACTCAATATGCTCTGAAGTTTAAAACTGTTTGCAGGATGGCATCCTTCCAAGGAAAACCTTTTTTCAGGTTGGGGGTTACCCCAATTCAGAGGATACAGATCCGCCCGGATTGGAGAGGTTGGGTATATACATGTATACTCAATACCCGTTATGAACACATTAAAGGCTGGGGATATGTTTTGTATTTCAAAAAAAGAATTATATGGTATATGTGGTATTGATGAAACACTATTAAAGCATGAAAAAAACTCCATTACGTCAAAAGAAAATTTCTAAATCGATTTTTTATTTGATATTACATTTCTGAAAAACCGAAAGAAGTATCAATACATTTCGCAAAATTGAGTTAGAAAATAAAATAAAAACAGTTATTTTTTAATAGTTTGATATGCATGATTCATGTTTGCAAGCGAAATTCTGTTCAGTTACTTATAAAGCGTGAAATTGGTTTCCATGAGTTATGCAGTCTTGCTCTTGTAAAATACAATCACATTTAGTTTTAGTATTAGTGATAGATGACCCGTGAAACTATCTGGTTTCCTTCCTAAAACTAGTCTTTGATGATATTGATGCTAGTATTTAGAAAGGGAAATCTTCCAATTTGCATTTCATAGGCCTCTCCGTAACATTGTGGATATAGATGATTAGATTTTGAAGAATACAACGACAACAGACAGCATGGATATGGACGTTACCAAAGTTGACTTCAGTTCTTTATTAAGCTGAAACATGCATTTTTCTTTAATTTAGATCTTGTTAAGTGTAATTCTCTACTTTTGATATATATTCGATTGCGATTAAATTAAAAAATAATGAAAAATTTAGTCATATATAATTAGGGCAAAGAAGGAAATGACATGGTAACGAAGAGGTTTCTTTTTTCGTATTTCAATCGCGGGTGTTTTTAAGATTTCTAAAAGGACCTGTAATTGTACAAATGGAAATTTATTGAGGGATATTTGAATAGAAAATGCTCTTTGGTTTTATGTGACTGAACTGCTTTAAAGTAAATCCCTGAAGAATTAATTATATTTTGATTGATCATAGTTTAATAAACGGTTGCAACATGCTGTTTGTGACAAAAGGAAATTCAATTTTTAGAATTTTCTGCTGAAGTAGGACGCGTAGCGTAACGGTTATTGTCGAACAAAATTGACGCAAACCCTTGATGATGCCATTTACGTGTCACTTAGCGTTAATGCTCTAAAGAAAAGGCGTAAATCTGACTCTTCTCCATTCACTCTAAATCTGAGTAAAATAAGTGGTGGGAAAGGGCTCTGCTGAGTTAAAAGGCTTCCAGTCATAGAGAAAGGTGACCCTGAATTCGAAACTGATGAATGTTGATTGACGTAGCAATGTAATATCCTAGCTTAGTTGACGACGGAGTGCCGGGGATGATCATAGCAGATTCAATGCGGTTGCAAGCTAACATCAATAAAGTGGTTTCACAGGATGATGGCGAGAATGTAATTTGTTGCCTGTGGATAGAATGATAGATATTTCCGTTCGCAAATAAGATCAACAAATTACCGAAAAATAAAACAGAATTATGTAACTTCCCATAACCAGCCTTTAACAGAAAATGCTTGAGGCTAAGAGGATATTCATATTTCCGCATGGGACTTGAAAATACAATATATAGTCTGTAATTTTGGACTGAAGGCAGAGACCCGCTGGTCACTCAAGCAGACCTGTCAGCTCCCCCGCGTGTGTTCTCCGGTCGTCGCACTGCTTCACAAAAAGGGTCCCTACCAAAGAAGAAAAATATGTGCGAAATCTCTCTGTTTGTGTTCTTACTTCACACAAACGTCGCCGTCGAAGAATAAAAATATAAATTATATTTTTATATATCTACGAGTCCTTTGTTGTTTGTCCAGTGGTGCAATATGCGATAGCACACCTCTACTCTTTTCAACTATCAACTCCTTCAAAAATTGTGGCTAATCCTACACAGACCTTCACTACTCAAAACAATTCACCAATGCAAGCACTCTAACGAGTTCAACTCAACTGCTGAGCCCTCATACTCCGAGCATGACGGAGAAACACTAATACAATGCCTTGAATCCCTGTTAGCGTAAAAGTTATCATCTTTGGAAATGGAATCGGTGAATTGAGTATAAATCCTATACGAGGGTGTGCACGTTTCATTTCGCATTAATGCCCTTTGAACACTCATGAATACACCGTCTCTCTCTCTCTCTCCCCCCACTCTCTCTCATTCTACTTGTTGGTAAATCGTACAGTAGTTAGAGTACTTTAGCCTTGCTAACGCAACAAATCTTGGAGAAGAAAAATTTTGTATTCAACCTTGCTTTACTTTGTTTGAAAATTGCTCTAGACGGTGGGGCTGGATAAATACATGCCACTACTCTTGGAAAAATATTATAGAATTAGCACTTTTAGATGATGATCTGGTTTTATAAAATTCCTTTTTAACAAACTGCTTTAAATTATATAAAATAATGGTATAATTTTTGATAGGTGTAGTCATATTTTTCTTTAGTAAAAATGAAACACAGACGCTGGAAATATTGATATTGCTGAGGAAAAAATCAGCTATTTTATTGCAAGTCAACAAACTGTATGAGGATTATCTTTGGCTCAATTTAATTATAAACTATGGTATTTTTTTAACTGTAAACATTTAGATTAGCAAATTGGTTTTGCCATAAATGGACAGGAAACCTTCTTTATGCTTCCTAATCAACAAAAAGACGTATTCATCAGACTAAGTCTGATCTCTCCTAAATGTGTGCTACGACTAATACATTGCAGAAAAATACTTCTAAAAAATTCTTCTCGATTTAAAGTTTTGTAAAACAGGGTTATATGTATTTCTTTCATATTTCATTTGGTTAAGCAATTTTTCAGAAGCAACATTTTATGGAAGATGAAAACGTCGGGTGAAAGCATTTTAACATCTGGCACAAAATGCTAACGGCTTTCTTCATATATTTTTATCCGTCAGAAAAGTATGAACAGGAAAAATACAAAACCAAGGATTAAAAAGAAATATTGTAAATACAAATCCCATCAGACAACACCGATTAAGATGACGATCCCAATGTTTGTAATAATAAATAAAAAATCTTGGTTATCACACAGGGACAGTAATCTGTATTCGAGCCGATGTAACACCAGATAGAAATTATCCATTCAAATTATATATGCTATTGTAGCTACATACATATATTCGATCTCTATGTACAGTGTGAGTAACTCCAAGGGAGATGTGTAAAAAGTGTAAAAAAAGATAAATTTAAACCCCTACATCCACAGCTATGTTTTTACAAAGCTGGCTTAGAAATCTATGCTTAGTATTAGGCCTTTTCCTGTCAGTTTAGGTTCTATAATAGGCCGATTGAATATCTGCAGCGGGATAAGACCCTTTCTCCGAATGTCCTGTAAATGACACTACACTGTCACTAATGTTGAGTCTCAAGTTTTGGGACTTTCGTAAATTTGGCTTACACTTTCTTTTTCATTACTCCCAAATCCACTCTCTTCTAGAGTGATAGTATCTGTTAACGTACCATATATGGGTCAATGAGAATTATTCTATTATTTACAATGCTTGATACCATTTAACTGTCTGTAAGCGAATGAATAACACTGATCTGAATTATTGTTCGATAGTAGCCTAGGAAAGTTGTGCAAACAATTGATAAATATAAAAAAAAAGGTTAGAATGATAAAGCAATACGTGAAAGCATTTAACTGAATCATTAAAAAATAAATCTACCGACAAACTATTCACTTACACCCCCCACACACACAGACAATCGCACACACATACATATATATATATATATATATATATATATATTATAAACATGATTCTGTATTGAATAACCCACAAAGATTGATATCCCTTAAAATATGACCAAACCACACCAATATCAAAGTCATCGTAATAAGTGTCTCAATCAACCGTTATCCTCTGAGATCATTCGTTAAAATATGATTGCAACCTTGGAATTTTATCAGACTATTGCTTTTTTTTTAAAATTCCAAACAATTTTACTCTGCTTAAAAATCAGAATTTCAAACACTGAATTTATTAAAGCAATTGAGTGTAGCGCCGCAAGTGTCTTTAAGAAAGTTGACAGAGACGAAATGACACAGTCGAGATGAAAAGATTATGATGGGATGAGGTTGTTTGTATCAGTAGGTATGCGGTCAAAGAAAAATCCCCCTTACCGAGGTGAATTTACAACTTCACTCTGGAGCAGTTGCAAAAAAAAAACAAAAAACAAAAAAAAACAACCAGGCATACATGAAGTGGTATATTCATGTCAGTCAATGAAAGATTAAAACTGTATTGCGTAGCCAATAAATTTTCGTTGAGACTAGTCGTTCTCTTAGTTTAAAAATGACTGTTCTTTTCAAAATTCCCCATCTTTTAACAACTACAAGTTTTCTCACGATGAATTTTCCTTTTCACTCAACCAAATCTTGTATCTATTACGAGAGTTCTCTCGTCTAATTTTTCTTGTCACTCAACCAAATCTTGTATCTATTACGAGAGTTCTCTCGTCTAATTTTTCTTGTCACTCAACCAAATCTTGTATCTATTACGAGAGTTCTCTAGTCTAATTTTTCTTGTCACTCAACCAAATCTTGTATCTATTACGAGAGTTCTCTCGTCTAATTTTTCTTGTCACTCAACCAAATCTTGTATCTATTACGAGAGTTCTCTCGTCTAATTTTTCTTGTCACTCAACCAAATCTTGTATCTATTACGAGAGTTCTCACGTCTAATATTTCTTGTCACTCAACCAAATCTTGTACCAACGGTGAGTGTTCTCATGACTATTTTTTCTTGTCACTCAACCAAACCTTATACATAGTATGAGTGTTCTCACGACTAATTTTTCTTATCACTCAACTAAATCTTGTACCTACTACGAGTGTTTTCACGAATAATCTTTTCTTGGCACTCAACGTATTTAACTGCTCAAGCATGTCATGTGGCAATCCGAAGATAAATAGAAAGCAGTCGGATGATGCTATGAAATATACCGACCGTATCTCTGTCTATCGAAGGCAATTACGCCCCCGCACAATGAATGTCCTTTATATGACACTAAAACATCCAATGGTGAGGCTCTAGTCCTGAGGCTTTGAGGAATGTGGATAAGGTAGTACCTGTTAGAGACCCATCTATGGGTAAAATAGAACTATTTAATCATTTACTAAATCTTAAACCATTTAACATTTAGTAAACAACTGATTATAATTAAATTATCTTATTACAATTACGTAGCAGTAGTTGAAACCATGTATTTGTTGTGAAACAAAAAAGTAATACTGAAAATATTTTTTTTGCTAGATAGGAATACTTAAAATCATTTATTCGGGATTACTGTTAATATTAGATTGAAATATTACTGTTTAATCGTAATACTTTAAACCATTTAACTGTGTTCAAATAGATGACTTCTTGCTCGTTTAAAAATAATGTTACCAACACACTATCCGCTTAGAAAAAGTATGTATGTATATATATCTGTATGAATAGGAGTTGGCATTGAATAAACCAATGGGGTTGATATACATTAAGCACAGCCGAACCAAATTCAACTGAAATTTTAAAAAATCAAAGCAATAAAAGAATCATATTTGAGAAAAGTAAATATTCAGATGATCCAATTATTTATTCATGACAATATGCCAAAATTTATCATTTTTTGTTTTGTTTTTTCATTGAACCGTCTTCAGGGTCATGTTAGAATGCAATGTTTCATCCCAATTTTTTTTTCAAATGAGAACAAAATTGAAGAAAAATTTGGAAATTCTTATTGTTATCGTTTTTTCGTTTTATTTTTTATTCAAAAATATTTTTCGGATGATACATAGTATTTTAACATAACCCTGAAGGTTGTTTCACGGGGAAAAAAACAAAAACAAAACAAAACAAAAAAAAACGGACAATATGTTCGCATTGTATCATATAAACAAATACACCTGAATATTTCGTTTGTTTAATATTTTTATTTTACATACCGTAGAATAATTTACATTTCCTGGGGGGTTGAACACTCTGGCGAAGGAATTGTCGGCCGCCACTCGCATAATGCAAAGCTCTTCGAAAGAATTGAGCACTCTGGTAGCCGATAGGGTATAAAATTGTAAACAAACGGACGCTGCTGCTGTTGCTAAATAAATACCTTTAAAATTCCCTTAGCCAACATGGTCCGCTTGTTAGCCGAGAGTTCTGAGACTTAGTCTAACGTAAAGTTGGACGGGTTAGATCCCTGCTTCGAGCGTCCTGCGTGTGACGCCACACTGAAGAGTTCTGTGAATGACAATATATATATATATATATATATATATATATAAAATCAGGCATTATATAATTATATATAATTGCTATGCAAATATCAGTGTTGCTTCCAACAAAACCTTCACCAGATTATGACAGTTGACTCAGAAATAATTCCGTAACTGAGGCACCATTGCCACACATCCAGATTCATCCCAGCAATACCAGATGGTATCACCAGGTTTTGTTGTTTTTTTGTCACACTGTGTTAACGCCTTTTCATTCACATGCAGTAAGATCCATATTTTGAATCCTTTGTTTTAATATACCTTCACTGTTGTCTGATAGAAAAAGTCGAATATATATATATATATATATACTCGGCATTGATAAAACACTAAGGTTTGACTTGCCGTAAAATGAACCCTCCAACCAACCAACCAACCAACCAACATTCCAAAGACTCTGAAATTTTGATGCTTTCAGGTGTTAAAGTAAAAGTAAAATTCGAGTGAATATTCGTAAAAAAAAAAAGTACTATTACAGCTGAAATTGGTGAATTTCCAAATAGGAGAGGGAATTTAAGCTCTGGAATTAATTAAAATCTAAAAACTGTTACACGAGATGCGTTAATCATTGTTTCTTTAATAATCTAATTCCTCCGACTTTTTTTTATTATAGTTATTATAATTTTCGTAATATTTCCATCGTGCTGTCTCGAATGTCTCTTGTGTATTGTGATATTGTTGAAACTTCTTCAGGGGAACATTTTTATCCACACTCTTACACGTCATACCCTGTTCTTGTGTCTCTGTTCTCTGGATGACCCACCACTGTCATATGTGCTGAAATAATGAATATCAACTGAAATCTGTATCAGTTTTATCTACCGTGCCATGTGTATGGAATCCAATATTCACCGCTTGTTCGTTGCCGACAAACAATTTAATTCGGATTTTCTGGTTAAGGAGTTGCTGAAAAATGTCTACTTTTATAGTTGCCATATTCGTGAAAATATTCAATGAGTATTTCTAGGTTAAAAAATACGGTGATTTTTTAACATTGTAAAGAGAAACCTGTTTGCACCATATTTTCTCCAAGGGTATTAGTTCGAAAGCGAACGTTAATGTCCGACCAGAGTTCAAATTCGCTTACAACTATGTCGCAATGAAGCACCTTATCCACTTAACCTTTTTTTTTTTTAGAAAATGACCAATAAAAGTGATTAATTAATAGTTGTAGGAAACTTTTCAGCAGGACCAGCCACTCAATTTGGGTGTGGTGATGAAAAGAGAATGATGTATAACAACTCATGTTTTATCAAATTTTCTTCTGTCTCTCCGACAGAATGGGTCTTTTTGCTTTTTCAAGTCTAAAGCAAGCTTTTTGCCCTACAATTTAACAGATAACTGGAGGGATTGACCCATCCAATTTTCAAGGGAATTCGTGAAAAGGGAAAAGCAATCAGCCTCGTCTAAAATTTAAACTCGATCTGTGGAGTTCATTTCCTATGTCATAACCATTTCGCCGCACGTGCTCTCCTGCCCAGGATAAAATCCTCTTCACTAAATTGAAATACAACCGTGGACACTTTGAAGAAGAGGAGGATTGCCTTTGCTTCGTTGTTGACGTTCTGAACAGCGAAATTGTAATAAATGAGTTCATACTCCAATCACACTATTACGTTACACGCATGGAAGTTATGAACCCCATTATCCGCTAGCTGTGGATTGAATTGTATCCCTACCGTATTCAAACAAAGATGGCTTTACCATAAAATAATTCAATAAAGCTAATATGTCATAAAAAATAGCCCTAAGGAATGCAGAAATGTACGAGCCGATGAGTTGCATCAAAAGAGAATCAAAGAAAGTTTCGTTTCGTGTAGTTAAGTTTAACACTTGTTCATTTGTAGGTTTCATCTTGAAAGGAATTTTCCCTTTTACATTCTTTGTATTTCTACTGTAAAATACAGAGAATATTTTGTAAATGTAAGAAGTTATTTCAACTCAAAACGTTCAACGATTTTTGTGTGATAAGAAGCCAATGATTATTCGGTCTGTAAAGGAAAACTCGCATCAGTGAACAACATAAATATACAGAAAACACATTGATAAGACAATTTCTTACAGCACTCTAAGTAAATTATTAATAAATGAACTGAAAGCGCTTGGTAGGGACAATCTTTTCAAGAATTACTGCAGATGTTTTTTCATTAAAAGGTTACACTTCAACATACACAAGATAAAATAAGTTGAATCAGCCCTCCCCCTTGAGTTCAACTTTTCTCGAGGTTCTTTCAAATATTGGAAAGAGTCATGATATATAAAAGGATGTAAAACTCTGTCTATGAAAAAAAAGTCTCTTCTGTCGTTAGCTAATATTCTTATTCTTCTTATTACAGGTACACACATGCTCGCAGAAACACAGACACACTATTAGACACACTTTGAGGCACATTATTAGGGAGATGTGAGTAGCATAAAAGTTATCTTTAGAAAATGAGACCAAGTTATTTGCGTTTCACTTGACGCTAAAGCTCTTGGGAAAGGTATGTTGGCATGATGATCCCATAGGCAAGAAACTGACTATCACCCAGCATCATGAACTCTGCATTTATACTATACTTATATATATATATATATATATATATGTGTGTGTGTGTGTGTGTGTGTGTGTGTGTTATAACTGTGTTGTCACTAATTCACTTTGTGGGTTTGTGTCGAACCAAGTGCAATATAATATGGAGAGTGCTCAATAGCTAGGACAGAGCTATTATATAATAATAATAATAATAATAATAATAATAATAATAATAATAATAATAATAAATACATATATATTAGATATAAGTATTATTCGGTCCTGTTAAACCAGAGCTGGGAGTAATTCCTTCAAGACAAGAAAATCATTCAGGAGCTGAACATTTAAATTTTCCTGGTGGAGAGCTCAATGTAATTTTTTTACAGAGCAATATTTCTTTAAGGAAAAACCAAAGACCGGTTAACTTAGGATTATAAATTTATTTCCATCCTGTTTTTCAGTTTCTGGTGTAAACCAGAAACACGAAGAAAAAATATAACAGGACTTCTTCAGATCCAATGGATAAATAAAGCAGAATAGACAATATTGCTCAGTAAAAAAATTACATTGAGCTCTCCACCAGGAAAATTTAAATGTTCAGCTCCTGAATGATCTTCTTGTCCTGAAGGAATTACTCCCAACTCTGGTTTAACCCCACGTGTCTATTCTGTTTTATTTATTCACTGGATCTGAAGAAGTCCTGTTATATTTTTCTTCGTGTTTTTGGTTTACACCAGAAACTGAAAAACAGGATGGAAATAAATTTATAATCCTAAATTAACTGGTCTTTGTTTTTTTCTTAAAGATATGTATTAGATATATATATTTGATTCATGGAATTTAGACAACGACCTCTGGGCATCATGGAGATTTTTTCAAAACAACAATCATCTGGCAGTTAAGAAAATGAAATGAATTGAAAATCGAAAAAATACAGTCAAAATCCCTTGTGGTTTTGTATGATTTTTGACATGTGGTTGTAAGTGTGTGTGTGTGTGTGTGTGTGATATAGTTACGTATTAATTTGTGTTTGTATGAAATAAGGTCAATTTACAAACGCAGCGCGCCGCACAAGCGGATGTGAATTCGCTGGTGTATCTTAATATTTCACTACATTTTTCTATTTCTGTATGTGTAGGTGACTATAGCTAAGGAACAAAACATCATCTCTGCATGTCTAAGGGAATGAATAAAGATTCGACTTGTAAGCGTAATCTAATATAACCATTTAAATACGATTTTTCGATTTTCGATTCATTTCATTTTCTTTACTGCCTGATGATTGTTGTTTTGAAAAAAAAAAAACTCCATGAAACCCAGGGGTCGCAATCTAAATTCCATGAATTATATATATATATATATATATATATTAGATTTTCTTTCTTTTAGTTTTGGGTCTAAAAGAGTTTAAGATTCATGTTTTATTCATCTGTAACCACAAACAATTTATAAACTTTACGGCTGCATGGCCATCAATTGAGGAGAAGGACACTTAGATTTAATTTTACAGAAAAATCGAAATTGTGTAGTATCCTGCTCATGGTCAAGTGTTTTAGTTAATAGACACATACATACCCATCCCGCAAAAAAAGAAATGCTGAAATATTCCTTGTTTGATGAGGCGCTATTTGTTTTTCATTTAGTGTTACTTCTCTGGGAAAGGGGTCGATTAATTTCTACGCACAAGCTATAGGTGAATCTTGGGATTGTTTAGTATTGTAATAGCAAACAGAATAGGAAAAGGAAAACATTAGATTCAAAACAACGGAACTGCACTTAAAAATTATCATTATATCGCTTCCTGCGCATTGCTGAGAGATTGAGCGAATGCACTCACAATAACCTCCTGGCCCAGTCGGCTGGAGCTGTAGAATACACCGACTACTTCTCTGCAGCAGGGTAAGTCTCCCCAAACGAGTGTCCTGATATAACACTAAACAATCTGATGGTGAGGTTCTAGTGATGCTGGAGCTTTGGGAAATGTGGGATACTCATGAATCACCATCGCTCCCACGTCCAGTAGCAGCACGTGATAAGATCCTATCTAAGGGTCAGATAGAATAAAACTGTGAACTTTTGCTAAACATAATTTTTTGAAATAGAAATGTTTTTGCCACTGAATCTGTATTTACGGTAAACTGAATTGTTTGAAATAGAAGTGTTCGACTAAACTGAATAGATTGAAATAAAAATGTTTTTGACAATTAAACTAAGTACTTAGGCTAAACTGATTGAAATAAAACTGTTTTCTTGTAAAGAAATGAATTTGGCTTTAAATAACCTACAATGGTTGATGTGCTATAAAACCAAAACAAACAATAAATTCTTCACTCAATGAGATATCCTTTGACTAGGGAGAGTTAAAGATTTGGGGACAAATCCAAACAAACAATCCAAATTTTGCATGCATTACTATTAAATTTCCTTAGTTTTCCTCTGATAACTCCTGCTCAAAGACAAATGCCTGATATACAATTCGGAGAAAGAATTCAGTCACATCCCTATATATTCTATGTAGACGACTGATATTTAGCAGCCTCTTACTGTAACTACTTAGATGAGATGGTTATACTTAACAGGGTGTGATATTTCACTTAACAAGAGGCTAAATGCCAGCAACGTAATCTATTCGTTCTTGCGTTTGTTTGTTTGAGGAAAAGTTTCCGGTTTATCCTTTGCATCAAACGATTCCTGTTGGGATGGGTGGAGTTACGTTCAAAAGGTTTTGTTTATACGCATTTGCCGGTGTAACGTGAAACTGTCACCAATTGTTTTTTGCCAAATTTCGAGTGATAAAGCAGCTGTTTTGTTTTGTTTTTAGTTTTGTTTTAGTTTTTTTCAGATTTTCTTCATATCTAATTAAGATCTATAGCTGCCGATGTTTAGCAGTTTGATCTGGTTGTCGATTTTTACGGACAGTGTTATGGATAGGATTTTTTACACGGATTTTTTTCCGGTTTACAGAATTCAGGGAACCGTTAAGCATATTAGTGAGGTGCTCTGCTATTAAAACTTATAAAACGAAAGCAAGAATGTCTGAATAGATGACAAGTCCAAAGGAATAAAAAGAAAAAAAGAAAGGCAACATTTGAATCCTCTCTCCCTCGATCTCTAACTCTCTCTCTTTCACTCTCTCTCTCTCTCTCTCTCTCTTTCTTTCTCTTTCTCTCTCTTTTTTATTTTTTTTAGATCCCCTTTACATTTAATTACGATAGATAGCTACAGGAAAAAATCTGCTGATATTTTGCCGTTCAATCGGGTGGTCATTTTTTTTTTTACAAATACTGTTACCGAGAAGATGTTTATTTCACAGGATTTTCCGGTTCATAGATGCTAAGAAACCGCTAAGAATATTAGTCATGTGCACTGCTATTAAAACGTATTAAACGAAAGCAAGAATGACTGAATAGATAACAGAAATGAAAGGGAGAAAAAGAAAAAAAAAAGAAGGCAACGTTTCTGTCCAGTGTCTGTCTCTGTCTATCTCTCTGTCTATCTCTCCGTCTCTCTCTCTCTTTTCTTTTCTTTTTTTTTGTTGCTAATATCAAGTATTCAAGTTATCTAATCTAATACTAGCGAAATTCAAACATATATGAGGTAACATACTTGCCGATGACTGATATGTCAAAGATAGGTTATAGTCGAATGGGGGAGGAGAACCACAAAAGCATAACTCGTGTCGAGTGTTAGGACCACAGTTACTTTATTCTATACGTTCAGGATGCGTGGTAGTCGAGGTAGGGGGAAATAGATGACACGCACAATGTGTGGGCTTACTTATTCTTTTCAGGAGGATCCTATATATATATCGCTTCTGGGCACCTCTGGTGGTGTAACGGTTAGCAAGCTAGACTAGCAAACCTACACAAGTGAGTTCGAGTCTCATTGGGCGCCCCATTCATTCGGCCTTGTGCCATATCGAAGCAAAGAGCTTTGTAAATTACTATATATATATCGCTTCTCTTTAAGTCCACTCGCTCTTCTTCCACACAAACGGTTGTTTCCTGGTACCTAAACCACAAAAAGAAAGCGAATTGAGACATGCCATCGTCTTATATTGAACACTGAACAGCCCACACCAGTAACCTCAAATTGTATTACTCTTCCCCTAATGTCCAATACGACAGTAAACAAAGCCATACCCATAAAATAAAAACCTCTTGGTCTGATGATCGAGAAACAGTCTGTCAGCAAGGACAAAAGACCCAACACTATCCTAGGTTATATATATATATATATATATATATATATATATATATATATATATATATGTATTGTAACAGTATTGGTTGTCACTAATTAACTTTGTGGGTTTGTGGCAAAGTGCGATGTAACTTGGAGAGTACTCAGTATCTGAGACTGTACTATTATATAATAATAATGAATAAATATATATTAGATTTATATATTTAATGTCACGGAAGTTTATCTGTGACCTTTGGTTTCATGAAGTTTTACAAACAACAATCATCAGGCAGATAACAAAAGGAAATGATTAAATCGAAAAAACCGAAAAATATAGTAAAAAACCGCTGGAATTGTGTAGAATTCTTTATGTGTGCTTGGGAGAGTGTATACGTGGTGGGTTATAGTTGGGTATTATTGTGTGTGGATGTGTAAGTGGTGTTTAGTGCATGTGTATATGAAGATATACATCCACTAAACACCACTCTCACATCCACACTCAATAATACCTAACTATAACCCACACAAGCCCGCCACACACACTCACAAGCACACATAAAGATCTCTACACAATTCCAACGGTTTTGGACTATATTTTTCCATTTTTTTAAATTTAATCATTTCCTTTCGTGATCTACCTATTAATTGTTGCTTGTAAATCTTCATAAAACCAAAGGTCGCAGACAAACTTCCACGGCATTAAATAAATATATAAACTTAATATCTATTTTTTATTATTATTCTCTCTCTATCTCTCTATCTCTCTCTTTCTATCAATCTATCAATGTCTCTGTCTCTGCCTCTCTCTCTCTATATATATATATATACATATATATATATCATCATCATTAGGATCATCATCATCAAATAGCGCTGGCAATACGGAGTTGCTTGTCTCCCTCTTTCTCACCATCAATCACTATCACCTCACGTTCCTGGCAAATCTTCTAGGCTTTATCATGTGCTGGTCAGCTAAATTCTAGTACGTCCATGAGCAGTAGAGCATGAGACAACAACGCGGAAGTGTCCGTCCCTCCTTCTGCTGCAGTGATCCACATGTCTTGTTCATGTTTCTGGAAGCTTGGCAGGGACTATACAAAAATGCTGTGTGGTCTATAGAACAAATCTTAGAAGCAACACCTCACAGAACTGTAGATATACGGTTACCTAATTCTTATATATATATATATATATATATATATATATATATATGTGTGTGTGTGTGTGTTTGTGTGTGTGTGTTAGGACCGCATTTCTTCATTAATGAATATTTCAATGAATGATATAAATATGTTTTGTCCACGTACTTTTGTATTTGCCATTTCCATTTGCCGAATTAATTTTACGGTGTCCGGTAGGAATTGGTTTATGAAACTCCTATAACTAATTCTTACCCAAGTACTTTCTCTCCGATCTTGGGCCATTTTCAGGGGTATGTATATTGAAAAGCGATGTGACCTTGGCATGTACATTACTACTTTGTAAGTGTTTATTATTTATGCTGGTGTTGTTGTTGCATCGCTATCAGTGTTGATGTTTATCTGATAGTAGTTCAATTGCCACAACATCTAAAACAACAGATTCCTGCCCAAAAACTGAGTTTCGGAAAATTCTTACCGAAAACACAATACTATTAGAACAATAAAATAACAAACAAAAATTATAGATTCTCGAGGTGCTCCATATCCGAATGGAAACCCAAACTCAAAAGAATCAATTTCGAATCCAGTACCAATGTACTTAAATGTATTTAGCGCATGTTCTACTATAGAAACGAAGAAAACGCTACAACACCACAGTAGCATAAATAATAAACATATACAAAATAATAATAATAATTATACATATATATATATATATACTTGTGTTGTAGAAGTAAGACAATAGTACGTTCGTGGTTGGCAGGTTTATTTCATCCACGGTTTTTTTTTGGCTATAAATGAACACTTTTATACTGTCTTTTAAGTAAACAAGCAAGTAACAATAATATTTTATTTCCAACAAAAATTGTCAATTTGTTTAAAGTGATAACAACTAACGTTCCATTTATAGGCCTAAATTGAGTGACACATTGAAAAATCAGACACACACACAGGATAACAAACAAATATTTCAGACTAATGGATCACGATATTTATGTTTCTTTTTTTAACCAAGTAATATCTTTTTTCTGAGGTTCGTGCCAGATTAATAGGACTTTGCAAACAAAAATGAATTGCTTGAAATCGGTTGGAAAATATAAGTTCAATTATTATTTTTGTAGCTTTCCTTTTTAATCATGGATTATCTATGTATATTCTATAGATTGGAATTCTATAAAATACTTCAGAAAACATAATAGACATTAAAAACATATATGTAAATATTTTATCCATTAAATATTCTGAAATTCTTGAGTCTCCCAAGACTACGGACCTTGGCTTAGTACTTGGCAAGTTATATTTTTTTAGAAAACAAGCTGTTGTCCATACATATGATTTTCCTTTTTATCGACATGCTTGGCGTCGAAGTAAAGGTTTGGTTTCTTTGCTTTAATGACATATCAACCTTTGTAGGTTATTTAATGCTAAAGCCATTCTCCTAGAAGAGCAGTAGCGATAATATTTAACCCATAGCTGGGAAGATAAAGGGGTTCATATCCTTCCCAAGGGTATTTGCCCAAAAGTGAATATAATAGCGCGACTGGAGTACGAACTCGCTTACTACGATTCCGCAGTCCATCACTTTAACCTTTACACCACGAGGACAAGCCAACGAAGGAAAGGGTTATGAGTTATATCGCTTTAGAATTATTCCAGAAATTACTCAAACGATATTGAAGTGAACGTTAATCTACCCAAGAGTCTCTGGATCTTTGATTGGACACTTCAACATAGCAACTTACTATGTCATGTTTATAGGGGGTCGATTCTCCTCGACAGATTGCCTTTTCAAAGACTAAATAGGTTACTTTAACTTACCATTTATCTATTGCGGTAGATAAGAAGCGAATAAGTGGAATTGTGATGCCGTGAATTTTAAACAGATTCGTCCAAAATTTGAACATGGTTTGCTTCATCCACGTTCATCTTTGCTGTGGAAGTTAAAATATATTTTACGATATTCACCATTGTCTATAATTTTTCAATGGCTATAAACATATTCAAATAAATATTATGACAATCAGTCACTTTGTTTTTGTTGTTCTGACGACATTTCAATGAGTACGTTCCGCGTATGTCACCGCGTGTAATAGTGACCTTCGTAATGAAACATTCACTAGTTGAGTCTGAACGAATTAGTCCTTGCCCATGAAGAGGTTAGTTATTAGAGAAGGGCATGCAATCATATCGCAAGAAAAAGGTCAATAATTGGTATTTTGCATCAAACTATTTTTATTTCTAAAAGTTACAATTGAGATAAGAAGTACATGTGATTATGGAGAGCAAGTTCTCGTGCCGTTGTGGCTGTGGCCACCATTCTAGATTGTGACATTGTCGTAAGCGAGCTCAAATTTCAATCGTTCTATCGCGTTCACTTTTGGACTTCAACCTTCGGAAAAGATTAATTACCTTTATTACCCACCACTAGCTTTGCGTTAAATAGTACTGGTACTGTTCTTCTAAAAGGATGGATTTGGTGTAAAGTTGCCCACGAAGTTTGAGTGAACCACTTAATAAAGAAACCTGAAATATTAAACCTCATGTAATTCTAAATGATGTGAGAATCCTAAAAATTTGGAAAATAATTATCCCGTCGGGCTAATCGTAAGATTTTTTACGGCACCAAATACTTTCATTTTCCGACCGTCCCCAATATCACAGACTATATTGGTACTATTTACCAACCCCTCCGCTCGGGCAGGATATGACACAAGGTCAATTTTATGCGGAGTTTAACAGGTTTTAATTCAGAGTTTTCCTTCTCCAAGACTAGTTGCCTAACCAAGGCTGAAGAACCTAGTCTGTCCTACTATTTACCCATAGCTGAAGGGAGAATAACTGGATTCATACCTTTCCCAGGGGTATTAGTGCAATGTGAAATGCAATCAGTCTCGTCCAGGTTTTGAACTCGTGTCGCCGTGTCCATTTCCTACGACGATAACGACTACACCACGGGCACCTCCAATATAGACACACAGACTATATTTGTAACGATTCATGATACCTCTACAGTTAAAAAGTAATGTATACTCGGTCACTTTTGACGGCAGGAAGATACCAGCTGACATAAATTGCAAACACACACACACACACACAAAGTCAACAATCATCGTTCGAGAAGACCACTGTTAGATTATTGAAGTTAAGCATACATGTATCTACCCAACCCATCCGCAAAAATAGGATGGGTAACAAGGTCAAATTTTTAAGCGGAGTTTAACAGGTTTAATTTCATAGTTTTCCATCTCCTAGATGAGTTGTCATACCAAAATTAAAGAGCCCTGTCTTCATAACTATTTACTCGTAACTGGCGGGAGAATTGCCGAATACATACCTTTCTAAAAGGTATTAGCGCTGAAAAATGCAAACAGCCTCGTCCAGATTTTGAACTTTGTTTGCCGATTACATCCCATTGGTAAATAATCATTACAATGGAAGTTCCTCCACGTTAAGCGAATCATATATGATTCTTCAATTCTGAAATGGTTGACTACTGACCAACACTAATTGCAGCTACTATTAAAAGAGATTCCGTTTCTCTTTTCTCTTTTCAAGTTTTCTTTTCTCACCTCTCTCCAGCTCTTCTCATGTACAGTTTCCCTACTTTTTCCCAGCAAATAAGTTTTACTTCTCGGAAGTTTTCCCAACGGTTTTATCTAGCAGTTTTTCACTGCAGCAAGGTGATATCACACCTCAGGTCTCTAGGTTTCTTCTAAATATTCTGGCTTATCTTAAAGATTCGTCTTCCGCTTTCCAGTTCTTCCAGACTTCTTTCCAAGCCTTTCCAGATCGTTCCCAGTGAACCATGTACCATTGGACTCATCATTACTCTCATATTCTTCACCTTCTTTTAGTTTTCTATCAAGATCAATGTACTTTTTGTTTTCTTTGGTTTTCACTTTGTGGCCCGTCGGGACAGCAAAACTAATATTCAACAGGTTCTCTGTTTTTTTTATTAGTTATCACCTGGTCTACTGGTCAGGATAAGGAGATCATTTTGTATTGCAAAATCTCAGAGAATTTTATGTATCTCATTCACCTGGACGAATTCTGGCTTGTGCATATACCATTTGGGAGAATAGTTAAATTTAAATTTCTTGCAGAATTCCAAATGGATCACCTTTACTCACCCAGTCATGTCTACTCTTTTCCCTTGTTTGCAACATTCATTATTATTGTTATTATTATTGTTGTTGTTGTTGAAGTCGACCGAGTATGGATATACGACCACAATTGCCAACTTATTCCATGTTGCAAAATTATGTGAAAAATGATCAAAGGAATGAATGCATATATTCATGCAAATAGCCCAACACAACATATCCAGTGAACAAAAAAGAATAGCAGCAAAGTGGATTGCTATGAAAATTAGAAGAAAAATAACCCAATGAAGCAAGCTCTCAAATTTTTGCATATATACATCGACCGAAATAATAAAGAAAAAAAAAAAAAAAAAAAAAAAAAAAAAAACGCGTGGCGACGCAGGTAATTATCATGTGATGACAAATCAACACCCATGGGCTGATTTGCCCATAAATAATTGATCTCTTTACAAAATATTCTAAATGCGCAAAAAGCTGGAGAAAGAATAAAGTTTTCTTGAGTTCAAATTTTTTTGCCATAACATGGAATCCACCTTTTCTCTAAAATTACATTTAAATAGCAGCGGAAAATTAATGGTGAATTTTAATAGATCCTCACTTAACAGAAAATGAAATGGAGCAATTCAAAACTTCATTTTATATCAAGGTATTCATATGTATGCAATGGAAATAATGATTAGAAATTAACACTAAATGTTTTTTGAATCCGTAAAAACTATGCAGAAAAATGTAGAGTAACATCACAACATATCCGAATTCTTAACATAAGACAATAATAAAAAAATATATAATGAGACTCTGATGTTGACGATTATGTGGAATAATAGCTCAACTGGTGATCGACATTGGGAACATACGGGTTATGATTTTTTGATATAATTTTTATTGTTCTGTCTTTTATACCAGAAAAATATAACACGTATCACATGCGCACATATATACGTTTTGGAAGACTTAAATGGGACAATAATAAAACAACATATATCATGAATTTAATGTCCAGAGTGTTGAATGATAGTTCGCCTGGGGATTGACAACGTCAACACCTGAGTTCTGATTTTAAATTCTATTTTTATTGCCCTATTTCATACGTGAAAAAAATAACACACACACACACACACACACACACACACTGAGCGGACTGATAATACGTCTAACGTAAAGTTGGATGTGTTTCGATCCCAGCTTCAAGCGTCCTACGTCTCTAGTCACAATATATATATATATATATATATATATATATATATATATATATATATATATATATATATATATACTTTAAGAAAAACAACAAAACCGGTCACATAGGCTTATAAATTTATTTCCATCCTGTTGGAAATAAATTTATAATCTTATGTGACCGGTTTTGTTGTTTTTCTTAAAGAATTTATTGCTCTGTATTATTGTTACATTGAGCTTATTACCAGGAAAATTTAAATATTCACCTCATGAATAATTTCTTGTCCTGATGGAATTACTCCCAACTCCGGTTTAACTGGGCCAAAGAATATATATATATATATATATATATACAGTCGGTCACATGAAGATAATAGATTTATTACCACCCTATTAAAAACATTGAAAAAAGTCAATGATCTAAAGAAAATTAACAGGGTTTCTTCAGATCCAACTAGTTCTAGTTGGGTCTGAAGAAATCCGGTTCAACAATATACATTTCTTTTGCCACTAAAAATCTACGATAGAAAAGAAAGTATAAAAGAATGATATATATAACTATTGATTAGAAGCAGCAATTTGATTTGAATTCTAATAAGATAGCCAAGAAAAACAATGAAAGTGACATCGGTAGAAAACGAAAAATAGAATAGTAATGGATATAACTGACGGTGAGCGATAAGCGAAAGAAATTGAAAAACTTAACTACATTGATGAAAAGACGTTGAAAACAGAACATAGTGAACGTAAAATATAAGAAGAAATAAATAAATCATAAGACCTTTCATGTAAAGGGAAGAAGAAGAAGAAGAAGAAGAAGAAGAAGAAGAAGAAGAAGAAGAAGAAGAAGAAGAAGAAGAAGAAGAAGAAGATGGCAAGAGTAAAAGAGGAGAAACAATTTGGTTATGCAATGATTAGAGGGTAAAAGCTGGAATGAGATTACGGTGAATAAAACTTGAAGGTTTGCTTAGAAATAGTATGAAAAGGAGAAAAAGAAACCTTATTTGACACCAACAAACCTAATACAAAACGGAAAATGTTTCAATCATTCGATTTAGACGGAAACAAATAGGACACTGAATACAAGCAACGTAATCAGCTACACTAATCGGATTCACTGAAGACCGAATTTGGTATTGGAGAAAACGAATTTCCCATTCTAATTAAACGAATACTAAATTTGGATACAAGCAGATGTTAATAGAAAACATATAAGAAAAAAGTCTTCATACATAGCTTCATATGATACAAGAACAGCATTTTGAAGTAAATATAAATACTCTCACACCTCATCGACGTTGCTTAGAATAAACTTACTGTGTCCCGTACGTAAAGGTAAGCCCTCCCCCGAGAGATTTATTAGGTATGAAATTAACAAGCATATGATAATAACGCACTAGTTTTGGAGATCAGAGAAAAACAAATATGACGTCATTGTCTTTATTCCGGTGACCACTCTGACCCGGACTGTTATACCATCTAGGGTAGTACGAGGATCATTAAATAAGTTTCCAGACTTTTTTCTTATGGGCACTTTTATTGATAGTACACACATGAAACTCTAGTCCCATTCGAAGTTATCTCCGCCGGCTGTAATGCACTTGTTGTACCGATCCAACAACTTCTGGAAGGCCCCATGCAAGTCCTATTTTGTGAGCGTGTCAATGACCTTCGTCACAGCCTCTTTCATCTCCTCAATTGTCTCATAACGACAGCCTCTGAGCTTAGGGAATAACCAAAAGTCACAGGGAGCAGGGTCTGGACTATAGGGAGGGCGAAGAACTGTCTTGATGCCCATGTTGGTCAAATAGTATGTGACAAGGATGGAGTTATGGACTGGTGCATTGTCCTGGTGGAAATGCCACTGACCTGATTTGAAGAGTACTGGCCTCTTCCGACGGAATCTCTTCCCGAACCCCCTTAACATCTCAACATAGTAACCCTAAGCCTATGGCCAATCAACTCTAGTCTATTGACTTCCTTACTCCTCCCACACCTTTCATCATCCCTCACAGACTCCGTGCCTTCCTTGAATCTCTTATGTCTCTCAAAAACTGATGCTCGATTCATGCAAGATGGTCGGAAACAGTATAAAGCATTCCATACGTTTCTGTGGCATTTTTCCAAGGTTAAAACATAATTTTATTGCATATCGTTTTTCTAATGTGTCAGATTGCATTTTTGAAATTAACCAGCTGTGACAATCAGGATTTAGTAGGGTGTATTCCAGTTGCTGCTGTAGCTGTTCATTTGAACCTGAAATCATAGAAATGAGTCAGTCATCTCATAAGATGTATAGCAATGACATAGTGAAGTTTCAAGAGTCTACGACAATTTTAGATGCCTGTACCAAAAAAAGTCTGGAAGCTTATTAAAAGCTCCAAGTATCTATGGAACAGATAGATGCGTTTAAAATTAATTGTATTCCATGGGAATACTCGATGCCACATTACAGAAACGTATTTTTATTGGTAATGGTTACAAGAGGATTTAATTGTTTACTAAGGATTAGTATTAAAGTAAAAGTAAAGTTGGCAACCTTAGTCGAGGGTAACCCGAAGGTTCCCTTTTCAATAGCTACGACACCAAGGTGTAGGAGAGGGCGCTACTCCATTCCCTGGATTGATCCACCTTAACCTTGATCCTTACCTTGTAATGTTGAGTGTTAGCAGGGTTGCATAGAGTACAATTTTTTTTTGAGTCTTTGGTATGGCTTGACCTAGGATTGAACCCCAGTCTCCTGGACCATTGGTGAATTATCTACACACTAGGCCAATGGCCCTGAGCAAAACATGTTTATTATTAAACAAAAATAATGGCTTGAAAGCACATAATTATTGGCATTAGATAGGAACCCTTTTAACATATAATTGTGTACAAAAACCTCTCAAATATCAACTACAAGAAAATGCAAATATAGATATACGCAAATCCCGAAGCTTTAGGCATAAAATAACCCAAATGGGTTGATATACAATTTAAAACGAATCAATCTGTGAATCAAACATCCTGAATACCTGTGTACTGTTGCTGGATTTCAAAGTAAGTTGACAGGGATAATGATGAGATGACAAAATGACGACGATTTCATATAAGGAAAAGGAAAAAATCAGACGAGAAGTCATATATATCTCGCTGCTGTTGTCACGTCTCTTTCAAACGGTCTCAAAAACCAAGAGTCGATTGAGGAAAGATCCACGGGTTAAAAAAATCGTAGCCCATTCCTAATGAGGGAGATGACAAAATGACGACGATTTCATATAAGGAAAAGGAAAAAATCAGACGAGAAGTCATATATATCTCGCTGCTGTTGTCACGTCTCTTTCAAACGGTCTCAAAAACCAAGAGTCGATTGAGGAAAGATCCACGGGTTAAAAAAATCGTAGCCCATTCCTAATGAGGGAGACTGTTATGATATACCCGAAATCTAATTTTTGTTTCTTTGCAAGTACTCATTGACTCACGGATGGAATCGTTCTAAAAATCTCTAACTCCCGTGTGTGACAGTTTCTTATACCTACTGCGTGGGCTCCTTTGATTGACCTGTTGTCGGTCATACAGTCGGACAAGGGGTAATCTCGTGTTAGGAAGAAGCTGCTTAATTATAATACAAGTGGGTTTACAATTAATTTCTCCTAACTAATATTTTTATTGTTCTCTTTGTTTTCCCCCTGGAAAACATTGAATAACGTTACTGTGATATATTTAAATAGAATTTGGTCATAAAATTAAAAGAAGATATCAGAACTACCTCTGAAGATAATTCTCTTGAATGGTTTTGCCCAATATAGACAGAATTCCTCGTCTTCTTGGAATGATTACCAGGATTCTGTATATATCAAATGCTGATATTTCAGAATATATTTTTACACTCTATCATTCTTTATTAGACCATTTTATACATCTCGCTAGCAATATCTCATCGCCGAAGGTTGTGGTCTTGGTGGCGTAGTGGCTAATGTTCAGGACTGCAATATTGTAGAAAGCTATTTCGAATCCTTGTCACACAATAAACTTTACTTTCACACTGAAATGCCTTTGAAAAGGTACTGAGTCCCTTACTCGCTCCCAGCAAAGTTCTTCAAAAAGGATGGTTTTGGCAATAAAAAAAAGCCACAAAGGTTGATATGAGATTAATCAACGAAACGCAAGTCCTCATTTACTGGCAAAGAATGGACTGCTGTTGATTGGCTATCGACCATATGGAAATTGAATTTTTACAAGAGAATAAAACGGTAATTCTTTTAAATGTTGTCCTGTTAGTATGAGCGTATAGTTACACCACGAGAGCTCTAATCAAAGCTTAGGAAAAAATGCTAGATAGTAATTACTCAAGGATGCTCCCTGTTGTGTTCAAAATTGATGAGAAGATTATCCCAAAAGAAAATGTGTTTATTGTATGTCTAATATTTTAGGTAGATTTTTTTGTATCATGTAGCTTAAAAATAGGCTCCAATTGTTTGAAGAAAGTCTTATAAAAAAGAACCTGGCATCCCCCTCTTATAATCTGTTTCAATTTAAGGGTTACACTACGTAAATGAATCTGACACAGACGCATAGTTCTACATAATCAGTGATGTCTAATGACGGGATTCTGATCTGAGTTTTCTACTCATTCAAATCAATAGCAACAAACGACGTTCACTACATGTGATGAACGCTCTCATTCAAAATAATCACTGATTTCATAAAAAATCAGATATATGGCGCAGTCATGCGGACCTCTTCAAAGAGCAACGAATACGTAAAGTATATGTGCTTATGGGACAGCAGACAATTACACAGACTTCATCATCATTTGCAGTATTACTTAAACAGAAAAGACGAATACAATCATCTTAATTTCAACCCCTTGTCTGTCAGCTTTAATAAAATATGCCTGTAATATATATATATATATATATATATATATATATATATATATATATATATATATATATATATAAAGACCGATATCGATGACGGAGGATAAGTAGACCAAAGATAAGATAGTGTACCCACAGAATTACCTGCTCACAACGATTGAAAAGACGTGTTGTTTTGATATTGCATTGGCGAGAAACTTATTGTCACCAAGCACAATGGATTCTATAGCTAGTGTATCCTACTATATATATATATATATATATATATATATATATATATATATATATATATGTGTGTGTGTGTGTGTGTGTGTGTGTGTGTGTGTGTGTTGAAAAGGTAGATTTGTAGGGAATCTGTCAGTATGATAGAAACATGTGGAAATTTGGATAGATCAAACACTTAACTTAGACTTAGATGAACGATATATATATATATATATATATATATATATTATATATATATATATATATATATATATATATATAAATATATATATATATATATATATATATATATATATATATATATATCCACGACGCTTTAATACAAATAAACCTGCAGAGCAAAAAGTATATTTTTGTTTAAAAAACAAGAACTTTAGAAATAGTTTTCAATTTCCATAATAGAACTATTTTGCTTATTAATGTTTGTCATTTGAATTCTGTCCGACGAACTTGAATAAGCGAAATAGTTCTATTATGGAAATCGAACAAAGTAAAGATATGTAAAGTTGGTGACGTTAGATGAGGGCGGCCCGTAGGCTCCCTTTTACATAGCTATCACACCGAGGTGTAGGGTAGGACGCCACTACATTTCTTGGATTGCTTCACTTTAGCCTTGTTCCTTACCTTGTAATGCTGAGTTTTAAACAAGAATGCTTCAAACACCATTTTTTGTCTTTGGTGTGCACTCAACCTAGTATTGAACCCTAATTTCAAAGACCCTTTAAACAAATATATATATATATATATATTGTTCTGGTTCAACCTTTATCATCATCAAGATTTAGTCTTATCATATATTTTGTATATGTCAAAAGAGTACGGGCTAAATAATCATCTTAACTTTTCCATCTGTGGTCTTTGGGATAGATGAGGGTCTGCAATATCAACAGCTGGGATTCGGAGACTCTGTAAAGGTACTATTTACCAACCCCTCCGCTCGGGCAGGATATGACACAAGGTCAATTTTTTTAACAGGTTTGAATTCAGAGTTTTCCTTCTCCTAGACTAGTTGCCTCACCAAGGCTGAAGAACCTAGTCCATCCTACTATTTACCCATAAGGAGAATAAGGGGTTTCATACTTTTCCCAAGGGTATTTGCCCGAAAGTGAACATAATAGCGCAACTGGAGTACGAACTCGCGTACTACGATTCCGCAGTTCATCGCTTTAACCATTACACCACGAGGACACCCCTTTGTAAAGACTCTGTAAAGGTGTTCTGAAAATTTATATCTGAAATACGATGTAACCACAAATTCGTATTTCTAGTTCCAAGTACACTCTTATGAAAATCTAGTTTAAACAGAAACCACTGCTAAACGTTTAGCTTATCGAGGCTTCTAAGAAACTGTTGTTGTCTCACATAGCGATCAGAATGTTACTTTCTTTTGCAACAACATATTCTTAAAAGTAGCATTTGTAGCTCTTATCAAATACGTCTTCACAAAGGGAAAAATGAATTGCATGTATCTTTGCTAAAACAATTATTAAGAAGAGACAACTTGTTCCGTGTAAGCAAGGAACCGTCCCTCTCATTAAATATTATTACACAGTGCAAATTTTGGATAAATTTCATTTTTATCTGCCTGGTCCATGAGAATTCATTCTTTTTTTTATGGGAGTAGACCTGACAGACACTAAAATAAAAAGGCATCTCAGCTCCAAAAAAATTGAAAGCACCAGAGCTAAGCCACGTCTTCTGATGTAAAGGATGTACAGATTAATTTTCAATATATACTTTGTACACATGTGAGTTTAAACCAGGTATTTCAAGACCCACTGACTTCCTAATTACTAAGTGAATATAAGCTTTATCCTATCATATTTACCCAACCCCTCCGCTCGGGCAGGATATGACACAAGGTCAATTTTTAAAGTGAGTTTAACCGGTTTTTAATTCAGAGTTTTCCTTCTCCTAGACTAGTTGCCTAACCAAGGCTGAAGAACCTAGTCTGTCCTACTATTTACCCATAGCTGGAGGGAGAAGAATTGGATTCATCTTTCCCAAGGTTATTAGTGCTATGTGAAATGCAATCAGTTTCGTCCAGGATTTGAACTCGTGTCACCGTGTTCATTTCCTACGACGATAACAATTACACCACGGGCACCTCTGAATATAAGCTTTATAGCATCTGGATATGTATCATTTTATTATTATTATGAATTGTCAAACCTTTATTGAATTATTCAGTGAAACTTAAATGGATATAAAGACAGGGTACAGTTTATATCAAATTTGTGTTGTAAATAGAGAATGCGGTGACATAAAATGTGACGTAAATCAGTATTTAATATAGTATCATAGAAATATAGAATTTTAATTTTATATTGTGAGCCGGAACCTCTTTTATGGTAAAATTTAGGGTAAAATTCGTATAAGAAACCTAAACACTCAAGAGAAAAAGTCTCATAAGAAACGTAAGGACTTCAGGGAAAAATTCATATAAAACAACTGAACACTTTTTGAAAAATAAACCAACATTTCACCGACTAGGTAACAGTAAGTCATTTTTCCGAAAATCAACTTCAGAAACATTCAATACACAATTACATATGCTTATACAGACAACTATTCAACCGAGGATGATTGTTTGATTCGGTGAATTTGAAAACGTGGCTATAATTTAACAAATACAATATGTCAGTGATGATATAACACGTGAAATGCGTTACAAAATGCCAAGAGAGAAATTGTTTTCACAAAATTTGACACTGAATATTAAACCAAAAAATAATAGCACTTCCGAAAAAGAAATAAACAGTTCTTTTTGCCTGTCTCAGTATGTTGATAAATGCCACCAATATGTGTTTTTGTTACAATTTGGCGTAATTTGTTATGGCAGTTAACGGAAGAAAGAAAAAAAAATCCCCCCTTGAAGAATAACAAAGAGAAAATATCTACTTAAACGTTCAACATTATTTTTTTCTTTTTTGTATTGGTTCTGTTTTCTATTATTCCTTACGTGACTTTATGTAAGAACTATGTCTTTAAAAATGAATACATAAACAAAATAGGTTTAAAGAAGTAAAATAAAAGAGAAAAGGAAAAAAAAAGTTGCTAGGAAACACGCTTTATGGTCTCTTTCATGACAGATCGAAGGCAAAACAATTATCTATCACGATTAGACTTTTTCGATGCAAATAATAAAACCCTTTTAAATAGAAATGACATATTTATTAATCCCGTTCTAATGAATGCAGTCATATAGCGTTTAAAACAGAAATTAAAAATGTAATATTACCGTTTTGATTGATTCAAAATAAGTTCCTTTATTGTTGATTTACTCTGATGTCCGATGATGGATTTCATTGTTTTTTTTCTTCTAAATTACCTGATGCACTGAAAGGAGTTTGGTGTTGTTGTTTTTTTTTGTTTGTTTTTTTTATTTTTTTTTATTTGATCATTATGTTACAGTTTGAACCAAACAAAAAACAAACAAATAAAAAACAAACAAACAAAAAACAAACAAATAAACTCATAAGTATTTCGGAACTACGTCTTACATATTTGTGGAAAAAGCAAAAGAATAAACATGAATATTTTGCTTATACTTATATGATGTCCTAGACATATCGAATAAAGTTCTCAGAGACAAATAGACGATGACAAGAGACAAAGGAAAAGTCAGAATCCTAGTCACATAAAAAATCCCATTTAGTTGTCAACTTTAAAACTTTACTCGTAACTGGTCACAAAAATATCAAATCGTGAAGTATTTTCAAATCGCTTAGGGAAACAGTTATTCTTTGACAAATTATAGTTTACTTTCTATAAGAAGGTTGAATTTTCGCTTTGCCACGAAAATGAGGTCTTTATTTGTCTCTCTCCCAGTAACTAACTTACCCGATGTAAAAATACATAACTCCCCTCTTTTAGTGTTTCTCTCTTCTACCTTGACATTTCTCGTGATTCACCTTTCGTTGTCAGTCAGATAGCCAGGCATCAGGATCACTGGTGGTAGGAATCGGGCACTACATTACATTGACCCTGCATAGTTATTAGTTTTTAATTTTTTTTAATTCACTAGTTTAAGGGATGAATGTTTGATATATATTTTAATCATGATCTTAAATGTTTGTAGTATTTTTCTTTCGCAAATTTAATTGATATATTATCCTTGTTTGACGGGTTGGACATTATCACTCTCAACACTCTCTGTAGTTGAAGTATCAAACATCTTCAAAAGTATATTTTAGTGATGACTGGAGAAATGACATAAGAACCGAAGCAGGTATAGGCATCACATGGAAATTCGTTCCTTGGCTAGATGCACTCACATGATATTTGAGAGATCTAATAAGATTCAAAATGTATATTTGAGAAGTTTGGACTGAGACTTAATGAGTGAAGTCGATTAGTTGGAGACTCAAGTGACCCCCGCTCCAATGAATAGATGGAGGTCATTAGTCATTCTATTTCAGATTAGATTGTCCTCAAATCAGATTAGAAAAGCATCAAATCACAGTAACGAAAATAGCATAGATTCGCAATCTCAACAATGAAAAATCTGACTACCCATTGCCTCTGATGCCTCTCGAGGTGTAATGGTTAGATATATAATTTCCCAATCATTTCTAACCAATCTGTTGCAGACCCATACATCTGATACTGCGCCAAACTAACTTTAGATTAGTAAATTTCTGCAGACATCGAACTCTTCCTCATCTTTATCATCATGTCATGCAACAGGAACGGATATCCCTGGCCCGCTCTCGCCACTTCTCCCTATAGTTCATCGCCTCTGTATGTATTTATGTTCGAGCTGGTCGTCCTGCTTTTGCTCGGCCATATGTGGGGGTTCATATGAGTACATCACTTATGAGCTCGTCCCTGCTTCTCCAGCAGTGTCCTGGATGTCTGAAAGCAGAACAGGAGGGATGAAGAACTGGCTTGTGCCACCAGAAAATTAGTTTCAATACTGCTTAGTATAATGTCTTTAAGTCCTACTAAATTAAAATGCCGAAAATTTTACAAAATTTTATGCTGTTTTATTCTTTGTAAAACTCTTGATAGTGTTCTATTTTTGTTTGGATTAGGTCGTTCTCTTTTTATTGCTCTGAAATCTATTTCAGCGAAGTTTATTGATTCGCTTTCTTGTGTTAATAAAATATCCCCTATTTTCCGATAAGCCAATGAATTTTGTGCTTGAGCCCTAAGAGTTTTCTTCCACGTTGAATTTTCCATTATAAAAATGTTAAGAATTACAGTACAAATCTATCGAACTGTTTTACAAGCGTTTCTGGTAAACATTATCAATGAATGACAACTGAAAATTGCTTGACCTAACCAAACAACGAATGATCTTGACCAGGGTTTCTTGAACGTTTTTATTAGATTCATTACAATAACCAGATCTAATATTCATTCGCCCGAAAAAAATTTTATGGAATTTCCATTTAAAAAAATAACTAATTTACAAGGTTTTAATACAGCTTACACAGCAAAAGAATCAGTAAACTAAAAATGCAAATGCACCTTCGATTCTTGAATATTCTTTTCAATGATGAATGGATTTTGTGAGCACTGAGGAGATAACAAATATTTAGACAAACCTTTGTGAATTATAACTGCAAATAATCACGTTCTATTTCTAAAGTGAGTGTATGTTTACCTAGTAAATAATGCACAAGACTAAACCCAGATTCCCATCATACAAATATGTAAAAGTTAGTAAAATCGGCTAAAACAGTTGCACAAGAGCAGATAACATTTCAGTAATTTTTATTCATCCCGTAATAATCCCTTCCCTTCAATAAATAAATACACTTTACTTTAAGATCCAAAGTGATTTCAATTTTTTTTTCTTTAAGAAAAAGACTCTAAGTTTGCTCTTTACCCTTCACCATCAAGTGGAAAAATAATCCATTCAGAAATTATCATGTTCACAAGCTTCTTTACGCAAAATTTAAAGTCTTCTTGCAATCTTGTAATGTGGGTTTTAGAGATAAAGTAATCGTTTTCCAAAACACATTTCTGGGATTGTTCTATAAATTGTAATACGCTGATAATATCTCGACTCAAAGTAGATTTGTATTTGTATATTTTAGCCTGGCTATGTAAGGAGATGTATAAATACTAACTTGTACATTCATCGCCTGTAGACACATAGGCTTTTATTCGACCTGAAAAATTATACGATTCCCGCATCGTTGATCTCGAGGCATATAACTTAACAATAACATGTTATCGTTGACGTTCATCAAGGATATGAAGATATATAGTAATATTTTCTTCAGTTTCTTTTGCCCTTCATTAAAAAGAAACATACCAATTTAAAAAAAATAACACATAATAGTTTCGGAAATTTTCATCAATCCTTCCGAGTTAGCAGAAATGCTGCATTAAGAGGTATTCTTTCGAGAATAGTTTCTATGGTTGTTCTAAGATTTTATGCCTAAGGGCTAATTCCCTTTGACACAGCAAGTATGGCGATAAGTCACTCAAACTCCAGCTAATACTGATGTGAAAAACTCTAGAGGAGTAAATAATAATAATAATAATAATAATAATAATAATAATAATAATAGGTGGACGGACAGAGACTATCCAAACGACAGCATTGCTAAGAACGGCCAGAATCCTGAGTCGAGTCCTGGATACTTGAGGAAACTTGCTGTCACTCAAAATCCTGTGAAAAACCATCAGTTAACACTGATGTGAAAAGCTCTAAAGGAGTAAATAATAATAAAAATTATCAACTTCAAGTCGCGCAGACAGCACAGATTTCCCAGACTCTCTTTTTCTCCATCTGTCCCTATCGTCCATCGCAATCGGCAGTTCTTCTAAATAATTCAAAACGAATCCTTAATAGCTACTAATCTCTCTAAAAACATTATCCTGAAAGCTTACAATGTCTGAGAAAATATTAAAAAACTTTTCCTTTAGAAATGTGGCACAATTATTGTGCTCTACACAGTATCGATAGTTTGATCAGTAAATAGAAATTCTGATTCTCACCTTTTTGGTGGTGGGGGCTTTTCACATGCTGATTCTTTATCCTGCAAAGTTGTAATACTTCTATTGAAGTAAAAAGGGGTTTCTTTTGGTAGGTGCTTAATCAGTATCTGGTAAACAGGTTTCTTTTATAGAGTTAATGTAAGTTTTGTGAAGCACTTCATTGCCTTTGCTTCCAGGTCGACTCAAACAAAAATAAATGTAAATATAAACTTATAATGCCCGCAATCCCCTAACCTCTAGGAATAAGATATCACCAAAAGGGTTAACATACCATCTAAATTAATAAATCAATGACCCAACTGGAAAGAATTTCGATTTGTGGTCCCAAACAAAGTTAATAACGACGTTTTTTAGGTTATTGGAATTCTGTGTTGATGAAAAACTTTCCAAGTAATAGGATATCAGACACTGCACCACGGCGTTACACTATAATATAGATTAGTGTATTTTTTTTTTACTCAAGGATGACTAGATAAAGTATGTCTTTAGTCTCAACTGTTAATCTTGCAATATTAAATTAGCCAGTTCAGTAGAAATTAATCATAAACTTTTCGGAGATAGTCCGCGTGACTCGAATGGCTAAACATTTGGAAATGTTGATGGGAAACATAAGCGAGGAAATTAAGAAATCAAAATAGTAGAGAACTAAAAAATGTTTGAAAAACATGTAATTACTTAGTACTAGTGTAATCGCAAACATTTTATGATATGATTTATGATAACAATATTATGACAAACTTAGTTGCAATTACTGATTCCGCCAGGAAAAGACTTGCACTTAATTACGGTAAGAAGTGAAATAAAAAGGATTAAATGGAATATAAATATATATCTTAAATCAAATTATCAATGAAAATTGACCGGAATATTTTAATCTTTATGACGCTTTGTTTTTTTGTTTTTGTTTTTTTGTTTTTTTAAATCTATCTATCTATCTATCTATCTATCTAATGTGCGTGTCTTTGTGTGTTTGCATGCGTGTGTGTGTATTTACGCGCTCGTGCGTACGTGTGTGTGTGAGTGTGTGTGAGTGAGAGAGAGAGAGAGAGAGAGAGAGAGAGAGAGAGAGAATTCATATTACACCTTCTTCATCGACAGGAAGCAACACAAGTAGATATTTACGCGTATTAAAGCTGTATTTAAATTAAGATATTTCGTTCTCCTTGACTGGTTAACATTCGAAGGCTAAAGGGCTTATTCTATCCTACTACGTAACCATGGCTGCGGTGGAGAGAAATATGGATTCGTGCCTTTCTTAATGACCACTCCTTGCAGTCGAACACAAGCATTAGAATCTTAAGATGGCTCACCAAGTTCATTTGCTCCGACGATAACCATAAACCAGATCACGTCTCCATAGTAAAAAAGGATTCAAGAAGATTCATACTTCTTGATATTCATGATGATCAGAAAAAAATTTGATGCGAAAAAAGGAAACGACTCTGTTATTGATTCAGATCTACAGACGACTATTAGATGCCTCCTTTGTCCTGAGAATCATAGATTCAAAAATATTCTTAAGCAATTATTAGCTTTATATTAAGCTGTTGTATTTAAGTGAGGGATTGAGTGGTGTCAAAAACCGTAAGTTATTCATCCGAAGTTATTTAATCCTATTTACCCAACCCCTCTTCTCGGGCAGGATGACACAAAGTCAGTTTTTAACCGGAGTTTAACAGGTTTGAATTCAGAGTTTTCCTTCTCCTAGACTAGTTACCTCACCAGGGCTGAAGAAGCCAGTCTGCCCTACTCTTTGCACCGAGCTGGAGGGAGAATAATTGGATTCATACCTTTCCCAAGGGTATTAGTGCTATGTGAAATGCAATCAGTCTCGTCCAGGATTTGAACTCGTGTCGCCGTGTTCATTTCCTACGACGATAACCATTACACGACGGGCACCTCCGAAGTAATTTTGGGGGGTGTCCTCGTGGTGTAATGGTTAAAGCGATGAACTGCGGAATCGTAGTACGCGAGTTCGTACTCCAGTCGGGCTATTATGTTCACTTTCGGGCAAATACTCTTGGGAAAGGTATGAACCCCCTTATTCTCCCTCCAGCTATGGGTAAATAGTAGGACGGACTACGTTCTTCAGCCTTGGTGAGGCGATTAGTCTAGGAGAAGGAAAACTCTGATTTCAAAACCTGTTAAACTCCGCTTAAAAATTGACCTTGTGTCATATCCTGCCCGAGCGGAGGGGTTGGTAAATAGTACCTCCGAAGTAAGTAAGTAAAGTTAGCGACCATAGTCGAGGGTGACCCGAAGGCTCCCTTTTCGATAGCTACTACACCAAGGTGTAGGGGAGGGCGCTACTCCATTCCCAGGATTGCTCCACTTTACCCTTGAACCGTACCTTATAATGCTGAGTGTTAAGCAAGGTGGTATCAAGTTCCATTTTTAAAGTCTTTGGTATGACTCGACCTGGGATTGAACCCAGGTCTTCCGGGCCATTGGCGAACACTCTAACCTCCGAAGTCATCATCATCATATCGTGCTGGCAGCACGGATATCCCTGACCCTCTCTCGCCACTCCTCCCTATCGTTCATCGCCCTAGGTAGGTCTTCAGGACAACAACCTGTATCCTCACATAGCTGCTGAATGTACGTTCGTGCTGGTCGTCCTGCTTTTGCGCGGCCGTGTGTGGGGATCCATAAGAGTACATCTCTTATGAGTTCATCTCTGCTTCTCCAGCAATGTCCTGCATGTCTGGTTCGCCTAACTTGAATAGATTTCGTGATAGGGGGCAGGTGGCCGTACAGTTGGTGTCTTGTGGGGTGTTGCTGCCAGGACTTGTTGAGGATTGCACGCAGCATTCTTGTGTAATTGCCATCTAGTTTCTTCTCCAGCCGTTTTGTTAGCGTCCATGTAGTGCATCCATATAGCAGTATCGATGTGACCGCTGCCTGGAAGAAACTGCGTTTCATTTTATCGGTTAGGTCTGATTTCCATATAGTCGATAGCCTATTGATAGCTGTCCATGCTTTCGTTAACCTCGTTTCGATGTCCTTTTCGGTTGATTCGACGCTGCTTCCTAGGTACGTGAATTTGTCTACTAGTTTAAGAGGGGTTCCTTCTAGAGTGGAGATGTCCCCCGTTTGGTTATAGCACATATATTCCGTTTTGTGTGCATTAACATGGAGGCCTATGCTTGCTGCTGCTCGTTCCAGGCTATGCAGAAGTGTTTCGGCTTGGTCAGGTGTATTTGCCAGTATCGCTATGTCATCGGCGTAGTCGGCGTCGGTAATTGTTGTTGCGGGATATCTTCTGCTTCTTTTCTTCGTCAGTTCGAAGCCATTCTCTTTGATTTTGTCAATCGATGTTCTAAGTACGTAGTCTAGACAAATGATAAAGAGATACGGAGCCAGCGTGTCCCCTTGTAGTACTCCTGCTACAATGTCGAAGTATTCTGTGTCTCCATCTGGTGATCGTACTTTTACTTTAGTGTTTCTATAGAGAATCGTTATTGCCGCTACGGTTTCTTTAGGTATGCCGTACGCTAGTAGGATTTGTTCCATCTTTCCTCTGTGAATGGAGTCGAAAGCCTTGGTAAAGTCGACAAATATTAATGTCGCTTGTAGGTTCTTTGCCCGTACACCCTCAAGGATTCTGCGGATGGTTAGTATTTGTGAGGTCGTAGATCTATTTCTTCGGAAGCCATTTTGGTTTTTTCTAAGTATGTTGTCGATTTTGGGTTCTATGCGGTTTCGTAGTAGGGCATTGTAGATTTTGGCAGCTATGGATGTAAGTGTTATGCCTCGGTAGTTTTTGGCTAATCCGAGGTCCCCCTTTTTAGGGAAGGGGAGTATGCATCCCTTCGTCCATCTATCTATCGGATTTTGATTGTATACTGCGTTGCAGTGTCGGAGCAGTATGTCGTCGAATTGTCTGGTCTTCCATACTTCCGGGGGAATTTCGTCCAGTCCTGCAGCTTTCCTATTTTTAATTTTTCTGAGAACCGAGTCGAGTTCTCCTTGTGTGAACGGTCCAAGTTTAATGTCTAATTGTTTGCTAATTATTCTGGTGATTGGTTCATGCGTTATTTTTGGTGGGTTTCCAAGTAAGTTTTCGAAGTGCTGTTTCCACAGTTTTATTCTTTCTTGTTGGTTTGCTGCTTTAAGTTTTGCTTTGGCTGTGTTCTTTCTTCTGCTCACTTCGTTTATTGTTTGCCAGGCAATTCTAGATTGTCTATCTTCTACCGAGTCTCTGATCTTATCTATCTGATTTTGAAGTAATTTAATAATATTCTTGACGATTAATATCACTACAATGTCATCGTCGTTTTAGTTATTAAGAAATGATTAACGTGCGATTTATATAACATTAAGCAAAACACAAATACACATACACATACTTCTAACTCTTAATCTATCTCTCGATCAAAAGGAGGTAATCATGGTGTAATGGATATCACCGATGAAAATAGATCCAAAGATCCAGGTTTCTTGGACGAGGCTGTTTCACATAGCTAAATGTCATTGTGAAATTTACACATCAATGTGATCTCCTCTCCTATCTATGGTTAAATTCTAAGGCAGAGTGGGCTTTTTAACCTTTGTATAGCAAAGGATCTCGTAGAAGGAAAACACTGAATTCAATCCTGTGAAAGTCCGCTAAAAATGACTGAATCATATATTGCTCGCGTGGAATTGGTGGATATATATATATATATATATAAATATATATATATATATATATATATATATATATATATATATATATATATATAAATATATATAGATATATATATGTGTGTGTGTGTGTGTGTCTGTGTGCGTGCGTGCGTGTGTGACCATATAGACGATTTTCTTTAAATCATAAAAACGCTTTTATTTTTTTCATGAGTCAAAACCTTTGCCTAATTTGTAGAACATGTTTTAAAATTATTTATTTGTTCATATCATACACACAGTGCGTTAACAAAAATGTTAATATTTCTGTGGAAGTATCTGCATTGAAAAAGCAAAACTAATATTACAGAGACCACCAGGGGAAGAATCCAATCATATTTTGACAGGGCTAGTAAACAGGTGGAGACTCTGAATTCATAATATCATAAAGGAAATCCCATGAAAAAGGTAACATTTTTGCAGCATATCTATCTATCTATCTATATATATATATATGTATATATATAGGGGGTCTTTAAATAACTAAGCTGAATATGGCAAAAAAAGTTGGAGATAGAAAGTACTGTTTACAGCTGAAACCTTTTCAAGGAAATCCATTATGATGTGTTTTCTTACGTCCAAGAAAGCTGTCAGCATCATCTTCTTTACTGACCGCTGCGCCTGGTACATTTCCTTTAACGCAGAGTCAGGGAGTTTTCACTCCATGGACGCTTTTTTCGACTCATTTTCCTTGTGACAAAACCATGGTTAGACCATTTGTAAATATTTTTTGACTAAAACGATGCCTCATCGTTCACATCATACAATTTTTCTGTAAATTTCATACGATTTGCACTTCTCAACTACAAATAATTCGATAATTAGCCACAGTTCAAGCCTTCACGACTCTATTTGATTTGCTGCTAATTTGAATTGCCTCAGAACAATTATTTTTCTGAATTCAAAACAATTTTGCGACAAACGAATTTCAAACAATGGAAATTTCTTATTCTTTGAAAAAGTCCCGTTTATTAATTGAATAACCCTGGTAAAAATCATTCATAGATATATGTGGTTATTTTTTTACGTCATTAAACCTCTATCATTTTTTTTCTATATTGTAATTTTCCCATCCAGAATGCAACATAGGCATAATTAACGTCTTCTAGTTCATTGTTGATAGTTTTCATCGAAAATAGTTTAAGATCTCAGAATAAACCACAACATTGACTGACGGTTATTCGAAAAACAACGCCTGTGCCCGCCGCTTAATCTCATTATCTTCAATTGGATCAAAGAGAGCTTATGAATAATTGCCAAAAATAGATAAATCAATAAATCAATAATGCATAAATGGTGCAAAGTCAATGCGGTCAATATTAATGATAATATTCCAGCTTACTATGGCGTAAATAGGATTATATAGCTAATTATTATGAATTATGTTTTCGACAATGCATGTCATGAAGAAAATGATACCCGACCATTTCTAATTGATAGAATAATACTCAATCAGGAGAATTATAGAACATTTAAATGTGGAACTAACACCTGGAGAACAATGAGTCGCATGCATTCAAATACAAAGAGGAATATTACAATTAGGGCTGGCTGACTGGCTTCTTGGTTAGTTTTACTGCATGTAAACCCTTGTAAGCTCATTTAATGTCCAAGCTAGTACTTTTGCAAACTTATATCATTAAAAGGAATTAATTGTAATAACCCTCTGAAAACAAAGTTTTAAATAACTATTCACAATACAAATAACTCCATAGAATTACAGGGTTTCAAGTATTCTAAATACTATTAGCACAATCCAGAAACTGTTCAAGAAAATGAAATGAATGATATACTCTTGAATTTTGAAATACAAAGATCACCCAAGCCAATGAACAGAGGAAAAGCTTTACTCACGGATAATCCTGCAATCTCATTGATACTGGCCTTGACTGAAGTAAATGTACACAGTGTAACTTTTTGCCGAAGAGCAATTTACTTAGTATATATGCAAAGAATGTATATATATATATATATATATATATATATATATGCATTATCTTATATATATCCAATTATTTTACGGTTATAAGAAATGAACTGACAGATTATAGGAATAAGATAGAATGACAAAATCAGGAACAACTTTAACCCTTGGAATTGCAAAATATCTGCATTTAAATATTCCTAATAAAGATTCAGCAGGATTGATTTGGGCATTTTATAAAAATGGAAGATACATGGCTTCCAAATCATATATTCTATGAGTAAATTTAGAGAAACCCACCCTTTTAAGTCGTCATATTTTTCAATTTAAGGATAATCTAAAAGATAAACTTCCGCGATGAAATTTTAGCATTGAGGCATGAAACAAACTGGCAGCAACCCGATACGAAGAGCGCAGAGATTATTCCACAAAAATGATAACTTTTTTGGAAAAAAAAAGGTTGGAACGCTATGCCTAATCACGTGCAAACCGGAAATTCAAACAACCAGTTCCTGTAGCAAGTGACATCCGAGCCATTACAGTGACTTAGTTGTTCGCAGTAAGGTGGTTCTTCTTCACCAAGCAAAAGTACATGATAGATTAAGCTACTGAACCCTCATCCATCGTTCTCGATGGGAGAGTCAAAGACATACACACACACGCACACACACACACACACACACACACACACACACACACATATATATATATATATATATATATATATATATATACATATATATATATATATATATATATATATATGTATGTAAAATTCATAAATCGGGCAATCCAATGGATAATATCATATATTTTATCCATCAGGCCAGATGAATTTTCAGTTCAACATTTTCTCTATACATTACAGAAAAAAAAATGACGACATAAATCAATCATTTCTACGCATATAATAGGGAGCTGTTATGCTATTCTAAACTCGTAACATTCATCAATGTACTCTTCTAAAACTTGGATATATTAGCCTCAAATACCGGCCAATTATCGTGTGTCGTTCGTATTGGAAGGAAAACATATGCCATATTAAATACTGTTGGGTATCACCTACATTTTCAGCATAATGAACTGTTCCATCTGCCATATATGGCAGTAGCGGAGATTAGTCTGGCAATAAGCCCACTCGCCAGGGGAAAAAAAAATCCAAAAAAAACAACACAACAACAAACACCTTCCCTACCTCAACCTAAGGGGGAGGGGAAAAAGAAAATAGCAAAGTCACCAGCCACAAATGAGCGACCAGCTCAAATAATTCCTCCCCTCCCACAAAAACCAAAAAACACTCCAGTAAACCCAATTGAAATCCCACTACCCCCCTCACTTTCCCCAATCACAACTCCGAAAATTTTCACACGGTCACACTCAGTGACAAGACTCTCACCTGACCCACAGACAGCATCAACATCATCATCAGGTCAAAAACCAAGAGCACACTCGGCTTCAACTGAAACCCGCCATGCAATGACCGCTTTTCTCTTCTGCGAAGACATTTTAGAAAACCCAAATCACGACCACACTTTAAAAACCTCATTAAAGCCATTGCGCTCATTTAAAAAAATAAACAACAAAGACGTCACTAACCCCTACATATTCAAGGACGCTCCAATGTTGACCACATTCGTCCGTTCGGCTGGCAATCGGACTAAAGAGCTATGGAACTTTATTGACGAAGCCAGCCGGGCGGACGTAATGCTGGCCAACACAAAAAATGATATGTTAAAAAAATGCTTCCTTTTTGTTCGGGCAGGGTCCCGATTTTAGTTCACCAATCATTTTACCGGTTCCCTGCGTCAGGCCGTCGGCATCCTCACCCCGAAGGATTTCCGGCCCGTAGTCGACACTGAGTAAGGTAAGTTGGATTGATGGCTTTAAACCTTACCTGTTTGAATGTGAGGGGACTGAGGGATTCAAGCAAGTGTACGCGCTTGCTTGCTGAACTCAAGAACCTCGAAGTGAATGTTGCTGCAGTGCAGGAAACTCACTTCACTTGCGGTGCCGACTGTCGGGTGCTGGAAAGCGATTTTAGCGTTTTCTCAGCATACGGCAGCCGCACCAGCGCTGGGGTCTCCTTGCTAGTTGGACGCAGCCTTGATGCTGATGTTGACGTTGTTTTTGCAGGTGACGGGGGCCGGTTGGTTGTGGCCGATGTTGCCGTGAAAAGTTTCAAGTTTCGTCTGGTTGCGGTTTATGCGTATAATATCGCTGCGGAGAGGGTTTCCTTTTTTCGTCGGTTGGCGCCGTTCCAGGACGATACGAAGCGTCTAGTCTTAATGGGTGATTGGAATGCGATCCTTGATCCCAAGATAGATAAGGTCGGGCGGGGAGCTAACAGATTGGGAAGGTGTGAAAGCAGCCTTGTCGGCTTCGTGACTCGTCACGGCCTCGTCGACAGGTTTCGTCTTGATCACCCAGGGCGGGAGATGTGGACGTGGCTAGATAGATCGCCCTCTGCCAAAGTAGGTTCCTACTTGAACAGAGTGTTAGTGAGAAGAGCTGACATTGATTTTGTTAGTTGTCCCACGTTCCACTTGATAGCGTGGACTGACCATAAACTCATTAGAGTCAGTCTGCGGTTAGCAAATAGGCCTAGTCTAGCCGGCTACTGGAAGTTCAATACCTCCTTACTGGAGATACGGGACTTCCGGGATCGGCTGGAATCCCTAATTCAGCGGACGTTAGTGGGGGCGGTTACCGGGAATAGGTGGTGGATTTCTCTTAAACATAGGATTAGAGATTTCGCCACCAAGTACGGTCGACAGCTCAACTTAGACAGGACCACGGAGGCGAAATCTATAGATGATAGACTCTCCCGGGCGGTGGCTGGGGGGGGACTCCCTAGGTATAGAGCTAGCTTGGAGGGACCTTGAGCGTGAGAGTAGCGAGCGCTACAAGGGATCAGTAGTTAGATCTAGGCTAAAAAGAGTTCTCAACGAAGCTGTGAAATCGAACGCGACTGCGCGTGAAGAAGAAGTGCGAAGGTTCCCCGATCGGTACATCGCATCTGTCAAGACCCCGGACGGGCGTCTGCTGAGATCTGGTCGTGAGATACGTGACGCCTTTCGGGCGCACTTTTGGGATCGCTTTGCCCGCTGCACTGATCTCCCGCTCCGGGAGTTTCGTAGCTATCTCGCCGACTTCCCCCGCCTTGGGGCGGCTGAAGCGGCTAGCTGCGAGGGTGTGGTTACTGAATGCGAAGTCCGTGACGCGTTGAAGCAGGTAGGCCTCAACAAGTCGCCGGGACTAGATGGTTTGCCCTACGAAGTGTACTTGAGGATGTCGCACATGTTTGTACCTATTCTGACGGATATGTTCAACCATTGGTTCGCCCAGGGAGCCATCCCTGGTAGCGTTACCAAGGGCGTGATCACATTGCTGAAGAAAGGTGGCAGGCATGTTTGGGAGGGTTTAGATGATTACAGGCCCATAACTCTGCTTATCACAGAGTTAAAGATTTTGGCCCGGGTCTTAGCGAATCGTTTACAGCTTGTCATTAGCGATCTGATCGGCCCCGAACAGACCTTTGCTGTGAAGGGAAGATCAATCCAGGACAACCTGCACTTGATTCGCGAGGTCCTAGAGGGGTTAAAAGACGACACCGAAGCCGCGCTGATCAGTTTAGATCCGTCCAAGGCCTTCGATAGGGTAGACCATCGGTTCTTGGCGTCTGTTTTGGAGACTGCCGGATTCAAACCGGAGTTCCGCAGATGGATTAGCATGATGTACCACAACCCTCAGGCAGTGGTGCAGGTGAACGGAAGGCGTTCAGGGTTGATCACGATCGAGCGTTTGGTCCGGCAAGGCTGCCCTCTGTCTCCTCTTCTCTATGTCCTCGCGTTGGAGCCCCTCCTGCGCAGGCTTAGGGATGAGGGGACAAGTCCGGCACTGCGCGGTATCCCATTCGTTGGCCGCCTTGCGGCCAGGGTTTCCGCTTCGCTGATGACGTCACAGTCTTTGTATCCCGCCGCCAGGATATAGAGGCTGTGAAAGAGGCGGTTGTCGAGTATGAGCGGATTGCAGGGGCCAAGGTCAATTTTGACAAAAGCGAAGGTTTGCGGCTCGGTGCTTGGAGGGGTAGCAATACTCTTCCAGGGCCCTTCCGCTGGAGTGACGGACCCATCCGCATCCTCGGGGTGTGGTTTGGGCCCGGCCTCCAACTGGAGCGAAATTGGTCGGAGGTACATGCTAAGGTGTATGCTCAGGTGGGAATCTGGCTTTCAAGGAGGTTGTCCTTAAAGGGCAGGGCGGAGGCGTGCGCTGCGTACGTCTTCCCCTTGATCCTTTACCGATTGGCTGTACTTCCTCTGCCTAAGGCACATCGGTTCGCACTGAAACGATCCCTCTCCAGATTGCTCTGTGGAGGTGTAAGGCCGATGGTCCGTAGGCAGGTCTGTATCCAACGTACACGCAACGGGGGTCTGGGTATGCTGGAGAGCCACTGGCTTGCTGAAAGACTTGCATATCTGGGCCGTGTCTTGACGGGGGACTCAGTGTGGAGACGATAGGCGAGTCGGACTTTTCCTCGCCTCAACTCAGACCCAAAGGCTGAAGGTCGACGTAGGCCTTTGGGCGAAGCACTGTTTGTCCGCAAGTGCCGAAAGGCCCTTCGTAACCTTCTTGGGTCCAGTGACCTTTCATGGCCTCGGAAGGAACTGTATCGGGAATTAGTGGTGGGTTCCGCTTCTGATCCTCTCAGCGAGCGGCACGGCTGGACGGCGGAGGAGATATGCTCTCACTGGAATTGGGCGCCAGGATCGAGCTTCTTGAACAACTCCGAGTTCTCGCTCACCTGGCGACTTGCACGGAATGCGTTACCCCTTCGCGACTTGAACTACAAGGCGGGCCTGGCAGACATGCCTGATTGCCCTCGCTGCAGCAGTGGCCTAGAAGAAACGGCTGAGCACGCCTTCTACTACTGCGAGCGAGTCCGCCCGTTTTGGGATCACGTCGGGGAGTGGACGGCTCACATCGAACCCAAAAAGCTTGTGCTGCTCGACGTTGGTTACGTCGTAGACAACGTTCTTCCTCCGTTTCACGGTGAGAAGCGTGTGGTGTTTCTCGCGATCCTAGCTGTAGCCCGAATGGTGATTTGGACGCCGCGAAACAAGGGATTGTATGACTATGCAAACTTTTCTCATCGTGATCTGGTTTTGTATTTTCGGCATCAGCTGAGGGTCAAAATCAGATGCGATAGAAAACGCTTGGATCGCATAACATTCAGCAAAAGGAGGGTGAATGCAGCGAGCCTGGTCGTACGAAAGGGGGCAATGTTGGAGTCATCCTTCCCTCCTCTGCCGGCCCATGGCGTCTACGGTACGGGTCCTTAGGGACCCCATCCCTGGTAAGTAGAATTGTTTTTTCCCCTTGTAACCTAGTTAGCAGTATGTTGTGTGTCATTGTCCCCGTCATCAAGTCGTTAGTTTCTCAAGATCTTCCCCCTCCCTATTATTTTTGTACCTCAACCGAAATCCCAGCCCGCTTTTATTGAAGATCTTGAACATTCATATGTAAAAAATCATATTATCTGCATCTATCGACCCATACCGTACCCGACCCTTTATTTATTTTATCTCTGTAGATTAGGATTCCTGTCCCACCTAGGGTAGGTCCGGCTTGTTTCCGGTTTCTTTCGAACCGGAAAACAGTCGGCCTCCAAATTTATAGACGGGGGAATGGGAGGGAAACCAAATGGGGAATTTTTCCTTGTTTTCTTTCTTGTATATATATTTTTCGGGGTTTTTTCTCCCATTCCCATCACTTCATTGTACATAAATCATATTTTGTAAATAAAAATCATATACCACTTACGGGTTTTAAGTAGGCTTTATCATAGAGCAAATGTGGTATTTTGGTGTCTGCTGCGCACATGATGAGGGATGAATGGTTATATATTGTACTGTTCAATGGGTCGGCGAATGTGGCTAGCTAGGCTCCCTTTAGAATACATAGAAAAGCAAGACCGCTCCCTTCCCCTCCCCAAAAAACCTTAAGGCCTTGTGCCTTCTTTGTATTTTTTGCAAAGAAATAAAATAAGCCTACGAGTCAGACCAGAAGAGCCGTTCCTATTGTTGAAGTATATCATTATTCTATCACTAATCCTATGTTCTTGTTACTAACAGTCTCTCTCTTGTAAATACTCTTTCCTGTAAATATAACCATTTTCCTCACATATCGTGGTTTGTCTTATTATTACTACTACTTGTGTTCACTAACCAGAACACAACAAATACGATGAACGTCGTAATAATGACAGACGAAAGCTTTTATAACAAGTTAGTGACGAAGTTATGATCTTTATCATGTCTTTATCCGATTTCCGATTAAGGCAGGCCATTATGTTCCAAGGTTCCTCAAGCTGTTTTCATATCGTAATCAAAAATCAACGATGCGTCTTCAAGACAGTCATCAATTTCAAAATTAGGAATGCCGCCTTGAGGTGAGGATCAAAGGTGGAGTCAAAAAGTCCCCCAATCATCATTGGCAATTCGGCTGACCCATGAAAAAGAAACAATGGATGACATAAGCAATGATAACCAGCTTTGACAAGATTTGAAGACGACCAGACGTACAACAAAGTAAAGCTAAACCTGAAGATAGCCACCCATGACAGCATGTGAAAACATCCATCCTTGATAATAAGAAAAGATAACTTGCAATCATAACAAGGAAAAAAAACCAGCCGTAATAATAAGCGAAAACAACAGCCGTAATAACTATTGAAAATTATCAGCAGAAATAAGAAGTGAAAATACTAGCTGTAATAACTGAATTCATAATAGTAATAGTAAAGACAGCCATCATTAATAACATCAGAAAACGACCAGCAGTAATAAGTAAAAACAATCAGTAGTAATAACTGAAAATAACGAGCCATTATAACAGGTGAAGATGAACTGTCGTAATAACAACTGAAAATAATCAACTATAATATTTGAAAAAAAAAAACAAGGCGTAAAAACTAGGAACTGGGCCCAGTGTTAATCACATGTGATGGTGACAAGTTGTAATAAGTGAATACAACAAGCCGTATAACAAGTCGAATAGATCTAATGATAACAGAAGACAAAAGTATAACGATGTATTGTTTTATTTGCAAATAATAATAATAATAATAATAATAATAATAATAATACCAATTGTAATTGGTGCACTTGATTCGATCGATAAAGAATTGGTAAGGAGTCAGGAACAGTTGAAAATCCGACAAGTCGAGACCAGCCAAATTGCAGCATTGTCAAGATCGACTAGAATACTAAGGAGGATCCTGGCGACCCGAGGAGACTTGCATTCACTTGGAGTCCAGTGAAATAACATCAACCAACGCTGGTGTGAAAATCTCAAAAAGAGTAACATAAAATAATGGGGAAACTTTAAAAGAGAAACTCTTTTAATAGCAACACAAAACAACGCCATAACGACCAACCACATCAAAGCAATAATTGATAAGACGCAATAAAACAACAGATGTAGGTTTTGTGGAGAAAGAGACGAAGAGATCAATCACATAATAAGCCAATGAAGCAAACTAGCACATAAAGAGTATAAGACTAGACTCGATTGGATGGGAAAAGGGATCCACGGGGAACTGTGCACGAAACTTGAATATGATCATACGAACAAATATATGAACAAACCACGATCTGTCATGGAGAATGAGATCCACAAACTTCTCTGGGATTTTGAGTAACAAACGGATCACTTAATCCAGACAAACAGACCTTACCATGATTAACAAAAAAAAAAAAAAAAGAGAACTCGCTGAATTGTGTACTTTGCTGTTACGACTGACCAAAGAGTAAAACTGAAAGAAAGCGAAAAGGATATTAAGTACATGGACCTTGGTAAGGAATTGAAAAAAAAACTGTGGAACATGAAAGTGACCGTTATACCTATTGTAATTGGTGCTCTAGGTACAATCACCAAAGGGTCTAGAGGACATGGAAATAAGGGATTAGACAGAATACTGAGAAGAGTCCTGAAGACATGACGAGACTTCTTATCACTTAAACTCCATTGAAAGACCATCGGTTCAGGGGGATGTGAGACACACTTAAGGAGTAAAATGATAATAAATCGCACATCTGGCAACAGAGTTAAAACGATAAATCATGTAATAAGCGAATCCAGCAAATTAACGCAAAAAGATTAACAGAAAAGACACAACTGGTCGGCAAAAGTTATCCACTGGGAATTGTACTATAAATTTAAATTTGACCATACGAACAAGTGGCATATGTATATACCAGAACACCTCCACTCGGGAGATTGAGATGCACAGAATTTCCTGTGATTTTGAGATACAAACAGATCACCTAGTTTTGCTAGACGACCTGACTTAGTGACAGTCGACAAAAAACAAAGAAAAGAAAAAGAAAAGAGAACCTGCCGAATAGCGGGTTTTGCCGTGTCAGCAGAGTAAAATTAAAGTAAGCTAAAAGAGAATATCTAGACTTTGCTAGAGAAATTAGAAAAAAAAACTATGGAAGATGAAGGTGATGGTGATACCAATTGTAAATGGAACTCTTGGTACAATTCCCAAACGATTGATCAAGGGACAAAAACACTTGGATATAAGAGGACAAGTAGTGACCATCCTGACCACTGAATAATTAAGATCGGCCAGACTTGCTGTCACTCAAACTATAGTTCATTAACTATATTCTTTCTTTAATGTAAAAGGAACTTGCAACATTTTTAAAGGGGTACATCCAGTTATTTTAATGAACGTTTTCTAAGATTAACGTTTCACCTAAAAAAAGGGTCGTTTTTTGCAAGAGATATGGTTTTTAAACGCTGAAGAGGAACATTCTTCTAGGCATAACTACCGTAACTTTCACCCAAAATGCTCTTTCAAGGCTTATACCTAAATAAAGGCTATTAATTAAGATAATAAAGTTTTTATACCATATTGTTTACTCTTTATCATACATTTTCATATAATGTTTACAAATAGGAATAGTATACAAAGTTACTTAAAAATGCATTTCTTAACTAAAAGCAACTGCTATCAACTGAACTTTGTTTAGAACTTTCAAGACCACGATGTGTGATTTTATGAAAATAAATAAATAGATAAATAAATAAATGAAATGAAATAAAAAAGTAAATAGAATAAGTGCACTTAATCAATTACGTCATGATTATAATATCGATACTGTGGTTTATCAGGGTAAGTAAAAAAATAAAAAGTAAAGTTAGCGACCTAAATCCAGGGTGACCCGAAGGCTCCCTTTTCGATAGCTACAACACCAAGGTGTAGGGGAGGGCGCTACTCCTTTCCCTGGATTGTTTCATTTTACCCTTGATCCATTCCTGAAAATGCTGAGAGTTAAGCAAGGAGGCATCAAGTACCATTTTTTTTGGTCTTTGGTATGACTCGACCTGGGCCATTGGCAAATACTCTAACCATCATGCCAATGTCCGGTGGAATGATTTTATAATTCGTGGAATACACGCGGTAGGCAACATCAAGGTCTGAACTAAATTCTTTATGTGCGGTGCTGAATCGCTTTTTATTGTATTACAGTTGTTTTGAACGTGTGAATATTTTTTAAGTCGCTATTATTTCATATTTTACTATTCTTTGTTCTTCACGGCGTCTTTCATCTGATATGGAGGGTAAGAACAACTTGCTATAAAATATTTTCAAACATTTCTTCAACTTACTGAATACATACCGTAAATAATAATAATAATAATAATAATAATAATAATAATAGTAATGGAAAAAGGATATCTTCGTCCTATGATATATGTTCTTCCATGAGTACAGATATATCACAATGTAATAACGTGTATTTTATCTTGAACCGTACAGGGAAATGTGTGTCTTGATCATGAGCTACTGCTTGAAAATCACTTCTTTGTTACCCTGGGAGGTGAATTGCATGCGTGTGAATCATGGACATCATACTGAAAGAACTCCCATATGTCTCCTGGGAACAGAAACATACCTGCGTGCAAGTTAAGATTTGTTTTTTCAGCAAATTCAGTTTGCTGGATCTGCTCTTCGTTAGCAGTGGAATTGTTATCTATTTCAATGGATATCATGACATTTTAAAAGTACTTGAAATACACTATATACTTTTAGCAGAAGAAAATTATATCAAGATCAGTATGATCACGAAATAGTTTCAGTGAAAATCCATTGCGTTTCACTTCGTTCTGATTACAAACGAAAGAACGGGTAACTATGCATAACTCACGTTTGTCGCTAAATCTAAAAGACAACATATATTCCATAGTTTTTAGAAATACATTTTGAATATATGGTTGTCAAAAGTTAGTGAGAATATTAAGATCGTTTTCGTTTGTCAGTAGCAGTCCAGTAGTCTCAGGAGACAAATGAACCAAAAATATTAGTCTCACATTTCCCGAAGGTAACTAAATATTATCCTCGAAGAAATTTCAGGATTGAAGCATAGGTACGCATTCAAAAGAATTACTAAAATATTTAATTACACCTATCGACAACTATTGCTCATAAAAATACCTAAAAAAATGTCTTTTTTCAATTTAACCTCCTGTTATTCGTTTTAAAGTTTGCTTGTTTTATTCCGAATTCCTGTCAGCTTTAAGCATGTTAGCTCAGACACAGAAAAATCCCCTACTTCAATATCGAGTTAAATTTCATAATGTGTACGTAAAAACAGTGAGAATATTTATGCAATTCTCATTTACCTTCTTTCAATATTTATTTGATATTCTAGTTGACCTTTATCAAAAAGAGTTTTTTACTTAAAAGTCGTCTTTGAATTTTTTTTTTTTTGTTATTTAAATGTAATGGCTGCCTCCCAGTACTAATTACCAGGGTTCCTAAATATGTAACAGACAACAAAATTTCATTTTGCAATTAGACCTTATACATTATTACCATCTGAAAATGAGAACATCTTTTTTTTTAACAAATCGTTGCAAAGTCAACGATGGCTGCTAAAAGTATATAGTGTATTTCAAGTACTTTTCATTGAGAAGAAAAACACAGAAATACAACACCTTTCAGGTGCTAGGACCTATATTCCTTCATCATTTCCTTTCAGATTTTGGGTCGAGATAAGTCGGTTGAAATCGTTAAGCATTTAAAACTGAGTCTTCCAGTATATATGAATGCATCACTTGCAGTCTGTACATGAAAATGTTTGTATTCTTCCTGTATATTTGATTACATCACTTGCTCTCCATGCACAAAAATGTTTGTATTCTTTCTGTATATTTGATTACATCACCTGCTCTCCATGCACAAAATGTTTGTATTCTTCCTGTATATTTGATTACATCACTTGCTCTCCATGCACAAAAATGTTTGTATTCTTCCTGTATATTTGATTACATCACTTGCTCTCCATACACCAAAAGGTTTGTATTCTTCCTGTATATTTGATTACATCACTTGCTCTCCATGCGCAAAAATGTTTGTATTCTTCCTGTATATTTGATTACATCACTTGCTCTCCATACACCAAAAGGTTTGTATTCTTCCTGTATATTTGATTACATCACTTGCTCTCCATGCACGAAAACGTTTGTATCCTTCCTGTATATTTGATTACATCACTTGCTCTCCATGCACAAAAATGTTTGTATTCTTCCTGTATATTTGATTACATCACTTGCTCTCCATGCACAAAAATGTTTGTATTCTTTCTGTATATTTGATTACATCACCTGCTCTCCATGCACAAAATGTTTGTATTCTTCCTGTATATTTGATTACATCACTTGCTCTCCATGCGCAAAAATGTTTGTATTCTTCCTGTATATTTGATTACATCACTTGCTCTCCATACACCAAAAGGTTTGTATTCTTCCTGTATATTTGATTACATCACTTGCTCTCCATGCACGAAAACGTTTGTATCCTTCCTGTATATTTGATTAAATCACTTGCTCTCCATGCACAAAAATGTTTGTATTCTTCCTGTATATTTGATTATATAACTTGCTCTCCATGCACAAAAATGTTTGTATATTTTCACATATATTTGACTGCAAACTTGCCCTCCGTACACATAATATTTGAATGCATCATTTATTCTCCTTACACAAAAATGTTTGTGTTTTTCTCATATATTTGAATGCGTCATTTTCTCTCTGTTCATGATGATGCTAGAATTCTCCTTTCCCAGCGACTAAAAGAGAGCGAATCGAGAATTTCACATCATTATTATTAGGCTAAGGAAAACATTGCATACCAACAACTGCCACGTTGGGGAAGCACTGCCAGGTAAGCTTGCACTAACGCCTAGATCGGCTAAGTCTGGTCGCATTGGCAAATCCTGGTTATCTCCTGTTTTCAGTCTAGGATGCAAGATCAAGCATATCTTGTTGCACGTAGCTTACCGGACGAGGCGTTGAACTTAGTCGACTCATCTTTCACCTGGTTGCCGGAATTTTATAATATCTTTGCACAATCCGGTATCATTCGTTAACTGTTTCCTATAAGTGAATTTGGGCAACTAGAGTACCAATAGATACCTGCTATTAACATATCTAAGACGTGTAGAAAGAGAGATTAACTCGGTCCTTAAGTCTAATAGAATTACGAGGATATTTCTTCCCTCTTTATTCATGATATCTAAGACCAAATTCTAAAAATTGTACATTAAAATCAGTTTTATCATATTTTGTTTATATTGACTTGGCATTATCAAAACATTCATGCTCATTCTGCTGACTTCTTGGAAAAATCTAGTTCATACTTTCTGTCTACAGTTGAAATGTACATTATCACTCATAAATAAGGAACCCGGGAAAAGTTATTGTTTTAATGTAAAAATTGATTTTATCATATTAAAAAATGATTTTATTATTTTGAGTTGAACATTATACAATCAGAACCGATGCCAATTCATATTCATGTGGATTCTTTCATATGTATTACTCCTGGTAAATAAAGAAACCTAGAAAAAAATAAATAAAAAATAGTTTTATCTGGATATCTATTTATACGTTCATAAAAAGATAAATCAATGAATAAATTTGAATGAAAAAGAATCACACTGCCATCAAAACTAACACATTATTAGCCTCCTGAAGAGGACTATCAAGTCCGCAAGACGTGTGGAGCAAAAGTATATGAAATAAAAATCTAAAGTACCACATTCAAATTCATTTGCGGAATTTTTTTCGATACATATATATATATATATATATATAGAGAGAGAGAGAGAGAGAGAAAGAAAAGAAAAGTTTCTATTTTTGTAATGTTTATAATATTTACACTAAAAGTGCTTCCCTATGGCTCAAATTCAGAGTAACCGACCGTATAATTTGACGAATGAGGTTTTTTTCAAAATAGAGTTAACTAATTTCGATATTCTGCTGTAAAAATACCCACTGATAAGAGTGACAGGCTACTAGAAAATTAATGTTTGTTTTGTAATTTAAGGTCACATGTTTAATGCTTATTTTTCAAGTGTTTAAGGTGTTTTTTTATGTGCGATGATTGCTTCTCTAAGGCAGGGATAGTTTTATTTAAAACTTAATTTTATAAACGGTAAATTATTTGTGACAGTATGATAAGTAGTATATGGTGGCTATACCAAGGTAATTTTTAAACCCCGTGCTCTTGCCGCCGGGGTATTAGAGAAATCGTTCAGGGCGAAACACTTTCGGCGTATTGCCCGGGTTCGAAAAAAAAAAAGCAATACAAAAAATCACATCTCAAATTATACAGTGTTGTGTATAGTTCTATCATTTCCTCCAGGTTTGTTTGAAAGACGACAGTATTTCTTGACTTCACGAATCTTTGCCTCTAATTCCACGAAAGTTTTATATTTATTCACTGTTAAATAAAACTGAATTTATAATACGTGGAAAATCAGCCATTAGCAGTTCGACAAAAGCTTCAGGCCAAGATTAGTAAGTCTTAAGTCAAACAGAACCCGAAAATTTACCTTCTGATTTTTTCCTTTCTACTTTTTCTCGTTTGTTTAAAGATCTGTACATGTACTAAAATCATTTTTTGCTCTCTTAGGTGAGTTTTTAGTCGTAACACGTATTACTGACTCACCGTACTTAAAACATTATTATTATTATTATTATTATTATTATTATTATTATCATAATGTTACATCTGGCGAGTTTTTACCCCACCATCACATTGTGGTCTTTCACTGGACTGCAAGTCTCCTCAGCTTTCCAGGACTCAACAATGCTGTAGTCTGGATGGTCTCAATTCTTCCTCTGATTTCTGCTGTTCCCCTCCCTTTTCCAAGCTTTCAGGAACCGTTCAGTGCGCAGCAACTATAATTTGTATCACCGTCAACACCCCGCACCACAACAATTTTGTTCTCCGGCAAGGTACAAGTATTTATTAATTTTTTTTTTGTTCCTTTGATTGTCCTTATGTGGTGTGCTGGAAAAGCCAAATCAGCTAAACAACAAATTATCTTTTGAATTTTTTTAGCAGTCGTTCGGCTTTTCTAAGAGGATTAGATGACACGTTTGTATCTCAAAATCCCTGAGAATTTTATTCGTCTCACAATCAGGGTGAGATTCTTGTTTGTGCATGTAAAATTTGGTATGGACAAATTTCTACGCCTTGCACAAAATCAAGTGGATCATTTTTCTTATCCGAAACACGCCTAGTTCTGTACTCCTTTTGTGTAAGCGTGCTGCATTTATTTACTATGTGATTAATCCTTTTATCTTTTTCTTTACATATCCTACACTTCCTATTATTGATTTTCATTTTAAAATAATTGCTATTTGTGGCATTGTTTTATGCCCTTATCATTATTATTATTATCATTACTATAATTTAACATCTGGTTATTCTCTTTCGCATTATCAACATTGGCTCTAATATTATTGGTCCCTACGGCGTTGTTTTATGTTGCTGTCAAAATATATTCAGTTTGAATTTAAAAGTTTCCCTTCCCTAAACATGCCCTGTCTTCTGGTGTGATATTTCACAAATTTGTCTCTTGAAATATGCGTACAGTTTTTTCCTTCTCATTTTTGTTCCCATACTCTTTTTGGTTGTTCTGTTTATGCTTATTTTCACAGTGCTCTTACTGAATTTTTTTTTTTTTTTTGCTATTTTTAAAGCAGTTTTCGAGTCCTCGTATTGTTGCTTCCACGCTATCTTCAGTATGTCCTTTTCCTCCTCCTTTTCTCGGTAGAAATAATATCTCTATATCATCTTCGTCAAAAGTCATTATGCATTGTAAGTAACTTTTTAGCCCTCTGTTCTAATTGTTCTTTCTTTGCCCATTTTAAGAATTGTCTAGTGTATCTTACTTAAATGAGATTCCTGCAGCAAAGCTTAGTTTTGAGAAGCACTCTCGTTCATCTGATGTTATCCTCATCATCATCATGTCGTGCCGCTAGCATGGATATCTCTAACCCTCTCTCGCCACTTCTCCCTATCATTTATCTCCTCCGGCAGGTCTTCAGGGTTACATCCCATATCCTCACATAGCTGCTGTATGTATGTTCTAGTTGTTCGTCCTGCTTTTGCTCGGCCATATGTAGGGGTCCATAGGTGTACATCACTTATGAGCTTGTCCCTGCTTCTTCAGCAGTATCCTGCATGTCTGGTTCGACTAACTTGGATAGTTTTCGTGATGGGAGGCAGGTGGCCGTATAGCTTGTGTCTTGTTGGGTGTTGCCGCCAGGACTTGTTCAATTTTGCTCGCAACATTCTTGTATAATTACCGTCAAGTTCTTCTACAGCCTTTAGTTATCGTCCAAGTAGTGGATTCATACAGCAGTATCGATACGACCGCTGTCTGGAAGAAACTACGATTCATTTTATCGGTCAGGTCAGATCTCCATATGATCGATAGCTTATCGATAGCTGTCCATGCCTTCGCTAGCCGTGTGGAGCCACCACAGGCATTGGCCTCCATGTCAATGCACACAAAACTGAATATATTCAATTTTTTTTCATCTTTTGCAAAAAATTTTATGCCGTTAATCGACATAACGTGATTAACCTTTTTTTAGTGATTTAGTAAATTTGTTGCTGCTACAGCATTAAAAAAGAATGTAATTAAGTCGCATCATTGCTATGACAAATAGGAAGGGCGAGAACGCATCTCCCTGCAAGATGCGTGTTCATTTTTACTTCTGTGAAAGATTTTCCTCCTGTTTATTCCACTTTCCAATTTTTAAGACTTTCAAGATGAATTTTATGACTTTCTCGGATAACTTGTTCAAGCAATCTACTACCTGGTACCGCAGTAAGTGCTCGTCTGAGGATCTGTTAATCGATGCACCCTTTCTGTTCATCCGGAAAAAGTCCGCGGCACTCAAAGCATGCTGTATACTCCCTCCCTAATATGTAATGGTAGCATTTTACACGTCATCGGTAGACACATTTCGGTCTGGAATTGTTGGGGATGGTTTCGTTTTGGGGGTCTTTATGGATCAGTGTTTTTTTCTCTTCGTCATCCATTCGGGTATTATTGATTCTTTGAGACATTTACTCGGTTCAAGCGCCAGTTTTTCATCGTCAGTTGAGAATTTCTTAAAACTAAAATCGATGTATGCTGTCATAACATGGCGTTTACCAATTCAGTACATTCTTGAGTGTTGATCTCGGCGATTTCTGACGTATATCCATCTTAGGACCTTGTTCGAGTTTTTGTAATTCTTTTTTCTATGTTATTTGTCAAGTAGACCTTATGTTTCCTTCTTTATCTACCCATATTTCCTCCAAAATTATTTTGCTTCGTTTTCATCAAGTATTTATTTTGTTTTCCTGGATTCTCAACCTACTTGATGGCAGAATTTTCTTTCGTTATTTTGGAATATCCCGTTTACGTTTTATTATTTAATCCTGTGTCAATATCTTTTAAGTCTCCTTTATTTCGCCAATAACTTTAATTTATCTCTTCTAGTTACATTGTAAGCGTTGTTTTATTTTGCTCTTTTCATCCCAACATATCCCCGCATGTTTTTCTCCCTCATTAACACTTTCGCTGCTTATCGCAGTCCATTTACCAGACCTTCTAGCCTTATTTTCTATCTAGGTTTTGTATATCAGTTCGGGTTCTTTAGTGGAACACTGATTTGATCACAGACTAATTTCACTCCCACTTAATTGAGCTCCTTTGGTTCATTGATGTTTCATGTTAGGATATTTGTTAATAATTTGTGTTCCTTTTTGGTTTCTACCAAAATCTTTTCGAGTTTGGTTTTCTGAGGGCTGCTGACATAGCAGTCTTTTCAGTCGTGTTTTTCCTTTATAAATTCTACATTTATTTTGTCTTCATGCGTATTTTTTTTTTATGTATTTCACCAATACGAAAATGTTTACTAGCAGCAGTTTCTCTTTTCTTTTCTTTTCTTTTCTTTTTTTTTTTTTTTTTTGCTATCACAAAGCCAGATATTCGGACCAGAATTAGACGATCTGTTTGTGGTATAACCGCCATCATTATTATTATTATTATTATTAGAGTTTTTCACATCAGCTAACGCTGATGGTTTTTCACCGGAGTTTGAGTGACAGCAGGTCTCCTTAAGTCTCCAGGACTCATCTCAGGATTCTAGCCGTTCTTAGCAATGCTGTCATTTGCATAGTCACTAGATGTCCGCCAACTTCCAAGTCCTCCAGCCCTTTTAATAATCCTTAAGTTATTGTGCCTAACGCACCAATCACAATTGGCACAATCGTTATTTTCATGTTCCACAGCTTTTTCAATTCTCTAGCAAGGTCGAGGTACTTATCCTTCTTTTAACTTTCATTCAGATTTATTGTGGTCCGCCGGGACAGCAAATTCGACAATTGTGCAGATTCTCTTTTTTTTGTTGATTATTATGAGGTCTGGTCTTCTGGTAGGGATTAGGTGATCCGTTTGTATGTGAAAGTCCCATAGGAGTTCATACGAGTCATTTTCTCGGACAGGTGCTGGGTTGTGCATATACCATTTGCTTGTATGGTCGAATTGAAATTTCCTGCACATTTCCCAGTGGATCACCTTGCCGACCCAGTCATATCTCGCCTTATACTCCTTCTGTGCTAATTTGCTGCATTCACTTATTATGTGATTGATCCTTTCGTCTCTGTCACTGCATAGCCTACATTTACTGTTTCGTTGCGTCTTATCTATTCTCGCTTTGATATGATTGGTTCTTATGGCGTTGTCCTGTGCTGCTATTAGGAGATTCCGTTTCTCTCTTAAGGTTTCCCTTTCTTAGCCAGGTCCAGGTTTTCTGGTGAGAGATGTTTATTATTATAATTATTATTATTATTATTATTATCATTATTATTATTATTATCTGTAAGTCTTTTAAACCAGAGTTAACTGATGGTCTTTTAACTGGAGTCTGAGGGACAGTAAGTCTCCTCAAGTTTCCCTGACTCTTCTCAATATTCTGCCCGACCTCAGCAATTCACAAGTTTCAATGGTTTTGCTCGTCTTCCGATTTTTAACTCTTCCCCTTACCAAGCTTTTGCAGATCATTCTAAACGAATGAATTAAAAGTGGTATAACCGCTATTATTATTATTATTATTATTATTATTATTTCAATCTTATGCGAGGTTTTGACACAATTTTTAACTGGTGATCTTTCACAGGAGTGACAATAAGACTCCTCAGGTCAATTGGACTTCTGAGTGTTCAACCAAATCACACTTCTGATTTCCATCTCCTCTATTTTTCGTTTCAATCTTTTGGAGACTGTTACAAGCAGGTCAACAACAATTAGTATCAATGTTGTCTCATATTCTACATCTATTTCAGGTGTCTGGCAAAGCTTAAATATGTGTCTATCTTTTTGCTTTCTTTCACCTAATTCAGTGAAACAGGCAAATCCACTTGATGAGTGTTTTCTTCTTAACACTACATCAGTTCATCTGGTAGTGATGAAGGGATTCCTTATTTCAAAATCCCAGAGAATTTTATTAGTCTATTTTTCTAGGACATTTGCTTATTTGTGCATATACCATTTTTTAGTATGGTTAAATTCTAATCTCTTGCACAATTCCTAATTGATTTTTTTCCGACATAATCGTGTCTAGTTTTCTATTTTTCTGGAGTCTTTTCACCATTCTAACCTTCGTAATTTTGGGGTCTGAACGATTTCAATCTTTCTATGATTCTGTAAAATCCTCGTTCAAAATTTTCAGCTTCTACGGGATTTTTTCTATTATTATTATCATTAGTATCTTCATTTTCCATACCTTCTAAATCTGATTAAGTCTGGGTATTTTTCGTTCTTTCCTATGGGTTCATTTTCTAGTCTGTTGGAACGCTGAAGTCCACCAGCAGACAAGTTGTTCTTTTCTTGTTAACTAACACAAGTTCCAATATTCTAGATTTGATTTCGTTCATTTTTACCAGGAAAGATTCTGATTTGTGCATATATCATTGCACTGTTTCAATGGAATTGCCTTCCTCACCTTACCCTCATAGAGCATGTACATCTTCAGTGTGAATTTTCAGCATTCACTATTTACATGGTTCATTATCACGTGACTGTTTCGGAGGATCGGCAATTATTATTCTTTGGTATTAAATCGTAATCTTCTTCTTCTTCTTCTTCTTCTTCTTCTTCTTCTTCTTCTTCTTCTTCTTCTTCTTCTTCTTCTTCTTCTTCTTCTTCTTCTTCTTCTTCTTCTTCTTCTTCTTCTTCTTCTTCTTCTTTATTATTATTATCATTTACTAGTTGAAAGTTTCTCACATCAGCCTTAGCTGATGGTCCTTCATTGAAGTTTGAGTGACAGCAAATCTTATTAAGTCTCCAGGACTCTTCTCGGTATTCTGTCCGATCTCAATAAAGTAGTAGTTCGCATTGTCTCCACTCTTCCTCTTATTTCCAAGTCCTCCAGTCCCTTTAATAACCCTTCAGTGACTTTACAATGATCACCAATAACAATTGGTATAAGCGTCACTTTCATGTTCCTCAGTTTTTTCAATTTCCTTGTATGATCGTGGTATTTATTCTTCTTTTAACTTTCTTTCAATTTTAATCTATGGTAAGCCGGGAGAGTAATGTCCACAATTTTCCGAATTCTCTACTTTTTTTTTATTGCTGATTCAGTCCATAGGCTTTTTTTCAAACCCCAGTAAGAGAATGAGTGACAGAAATTCTCCTGAAACTTCCAGTACTCTTCTAAATATTCTAACCGATGTCGGCAATTCTGCAGTCTAGATTTTTCTTCTAATTATTGTTATTAATTTCACATTCTGTGAGTTTATCATACTAATTCTAACTGATGTTTTTCTTCACTGATGACTGAGTATCAGCAAGTCTTCTCAGCTCTCCAAGACAATTCTGAGTATTTTAGCTGATTTTAACAGTGCTCTAGTTTGGATGGCACTTATTTTTTCCCAGTTCCACTTGTCTATTTAACTGCTCTTTTGTGACCATTTCAAGAGTACCATTGTTATCACTATTATCTTCATATTCCTCAGGTTGTTTAATTTTCAGGCAAATTCCAGGTATTTGAAAATCTTTTTGCTTTTAGCTCGAACAGCCAAATCCAGTCGATGTCAACTTCACGAAATTAAACAAAGAAATCAAACCAAACTAAACAAGTTGAATTATTATTTTCTTCTTTTTAGTTACAACACGTCTGGTCTTCTGATTATTATCTGCATGCCTCAAGTGTGTGCTCGACATTTTGAAAAAAATTTATTAGAAGTCATTTTTGGTTTTTATCTAAGGAAAAATACATTTTGATAAATGGAGAAAATTTTAACGACAAATTATTCAAAACATTCAAAGATATCTGTAAAAGATAAAGATTTTTTTTCGAAAATTACGACAGAAGATAAAATACATTGTAAAAAGCTACACAATTTACAACCTAACATAAATAACGCATAATATTCTACTGTTCAAACCACCTGCGGCATTCTGGATAGAGGATGAGTCTGAAATTTGTAAGTGCATTTTAGCGATATAAAGTCAGTTAACTGTTTAACAGCAATTACGTCCTATTTGGCTGATAGGAATGCTGATGAGTTTAGGTTTTAAGACGAAAATATTGGTCGTCGAACAATAACAGCACCTACCACGTTGTTGAGTGTCTCATCTCTACTGTCAGTAAACTTTAATATATTGGCCTCATAATCAACCTAACGGTTGTGGAAAGCATCTGTGTAAAAGTGATTGGCAAAAGTCAGGTCACGTTTTAATCGCTGGACATGAGAATCTATAAGATTAAATAACATCGTGGGAGTCTTTGTCTATATCTGCGAAAACAAATGATCGACTTAAAAGAGGTAGAGTTGAATAAAAAAGAGAGTTTCAGTCGCCAAAGGACATTTTCATGTACTTTAAGGTTTGAGTGAAATCGCCTCAAATTGTGTCTAGACTACGATTAAAAAAAAAAAAATTATGATTTCTTTTTTACCCTTAATGAGTTTTACACGCCAGTTTTTACTGGCGTTTTTTCGCGGAAGTCTGAGTGACTGCAAGTCTTCCTGGGACTCCAGAAATCTTCATAGAATTCTTGCTGATTTTAACAGTCCTGTGGCCTGGTTCTGCTCGATTATTCCTTTAATCTCCAGTTCTACCAATCTTTTTTCCCGAACATTATGGGCCGTTTCTATAGCATCATCTACTTTGGTATCAACTTCAACTTCTTTCTCTCCAAATTTTTCAACTCTCTATTAAGATCGAGGTATCTGTCTGTCCTCAGCTTTCTTTTATTTTAATCCATTGATCGGCTGAAAAAGCAAAATCAACAAATTATTTGAAGGTTTTCAGTATCTAACAAAAGATTAACTTAGAAACTAATACCATTATATTTGATAAGAGATGTATCAGTTTTCATGTAGCTTTCATTGAAAATATCAGTAGACTATATTTGAGTTCAAATAAACCATTCACTACTTCTAACAAAGCTGAATCAAAGTACTTTCTGTTTATAGATAAAATAAATATCTAAACTGTGCGGGAGACAACAAATCTATTTCCTTTTATCAATATGGTATTGTTGTAGAAATGTAATGTTTGGATATGCGTAACAGTTGAAAGCGTGTTGTGTAACTGTTATCGACTCAGGAAATGGACTTGATGAGCTGCGTTCAAATTCTGTTTTCATTTCATTTTCACGCTAATGTCCTCGGGGAAAGGATGTTCTTCCCTTAGCTATCGGTAAATAGTAGAGCAGACTGCTTTATTTAGCCCTGGTATTATGACCGGTCAAGACGAAAAAAAACAAAAAAACAAAACTGAATTACAAACTTGGAGATATGAGCTTACAAATCCATGCCATAAAAATATTGCTAAGTATCCGTTGTCCTCTCATACATGTTGTGAGTACGACCTTGTGCCCTCGTAGATGCGGAACAGATATATTACCTGCACGTCAAACGGGATGATCGATGAAGTAGATTCACGAGGTGCGTTCCGAATAGAATACCTCCGATTTATTTTCACCAGAATTGCACTGATACAGGTGTATCGATAAGATTTCAATCACAAGAAACCATTTTCTATATATATTTAACATTAATGACCACGCATATTCGGCAGTGATTAAGATTAATTTGTATGCTGCTCTTTTACAGCAAAGCCTACAATTTTCTATCTCCTAAAGTGTCAGAAGCAGGTATTAGTAGTATGGAAAAAGCGGTTGAACATTTACGCCAGTATCCCAAACATATCGTTTAATTACTAACAGCATCGGTAGAGGCACAACTTACTGACAACATCAGTGGGAGCACAACTTGAGGACCTGCCATCGACGACTCATCTTGAACCTTCTCAGAGTCAAAACATTCCGTAAGTGAAGAATTAGACGATAAGTTATGTGATATTGTCGGTGATCAGTGACAAAGCAAATTTCAATTGGTTTTACATAGCTGCCAGACACTGAAATCAAAAGCATCTGGCGCAAATTTATTGTTGAAAGATAATCTACAATAAAGATTTTTACTTATATATCCATTGTAATCAAATTTCGATTTCTTTGTTCAGTGGTATATCAACGTCCTTGAGTTATTTGATTCCAAATCAATTTTTTAAAACGACATTAGTGTTGCTATATATCCTATAGCTAGTAGATGAGGTGGTCCCTAACTTTCCCCAAGGTACACATAAAATTATAATAGAGAGATTGGGGATCAATTTCATTTAATACGATGTCGTAGCCCATCATGTTCGCCCCCGGTACTCCGCCCAAACCAAATTAATTTCCATTTACCCACCAAATGAGTAAATTACATATTTATTTACAAAACATAACTAATTTACCTGAGTTTAATTCTATTTACATGACAGAATAACCTGACAACTAATAATTTCAATTTTGGCACTATATTTAATGGGAAGGGTAAGTTTAGTTAGAACAGTGGGCATCACAATATTAAATGGCATGTTTGAGTTTGAGTAGCTGTTGACCACGTTCGGTATTCAAAGTGGTTCTCTTTTTATTTGTACGTAAGTAACATGGTTAAATCAGTATTCCACCATATAAGAACTTGGAAAAGTTTTAAATGAACTTGACATTTGAACAAAGCTTTCGATATTTTGCGACAGTTTTATTGTTACAACCAGTAGTCCATATTTTCTTTAAATGTCCACATAGGTGGGCGATGTCTGACAACTGATTTACCATATCCAGTTATTTTTGTTCTCCTGCAATTAATGGATGAATAAATGCAAACTAATAAATTCTTTCCACCACACTGTGTATGTCTATGATTTTAATCCCCCTGCCGAAAATTTCATTCAACACCAGAGGTCTATAGAGACCACTTTGAGAAGTGCTGGTCTATAAACGACAAGGCTAAAAAAGGGGTTTGATCGATTCCGTCTGGGAGAATGGGACACACAAGCTTCTCTGAAATTTTGAAATACAAATGGATCATCTAATATAGGCTCGACGACCAAAACTAATGATAGTCAATAACAATTTAAAAAAAATGCCAAATAGTGGAACTTGCCGTCTCAGAAGACATTAAGGTAAAATAAACGAAAGCGAAAAAAGAGAAGTTCCAAGACCTTACTAGAGAACTAAATACAATGGAACATGAAGGTGACGGTTTCATCGATTGTAATTAGTGTACTTGGAACAATATCAAAAGGCTTAGTAAAAGAGATAGAGTAGTTGGAAATCGAAGGACCTGCGGAGACTATCTCAACTACAGCATAGTTGAGTTCGACCCCTATTCTGACAAGAGTCTCGGAGATCTGAGGAGACTTACTGACATTTAGACTCCAGTAAAAGAACACCAACTGACGCTGGTGTGAAAAACTCGCAAGCAGTAATATTCTACTGCTACTACTACTTCTAATAATATTAATAATTTTAATAATAATGATTAATTGATGCACTGGTAATTGCGAAAGTAATTAAAATTTTAACATGCTGACAAATGGTATATGCACTAATCAGAAACTGGTCTAGAAAACGAGACGCATATCATCCTCTGGGACTTTGAGATACAAACAAATCACTCAAACACGACCAGACGACCAGACGTAATATTCAGTAACAAAGAAAACTTGTCGGCTAAAAGATTTTATCGTTGCACGCGAACTACAGGGCACGCCAAATAAAAAAACCAAAAAACAGAAAGATAACTATATATATATATATATATATATATATATATATATATATATATATATATATATATACCTGCTTCATGGTTTTAGTGTTCGCCAATAAACTGGGAGTCAGTGGCTTAATTCCATGTCAGGCCATACCAAAGATTTAAAAAATGGTACTATATGCCTTCTTGTTTATAGATCATCAATACTGATCAGGAGGAAGTGGAGAAATCTCAGGAAAGGAATAGTACCCGCTTTCACCTCTGCGTAGTAGCAATTGAAAAGGGAGCTTTCGGGGTGCCTTCGACTACAGTTAGACTACTTACTTATATAGTTATGCATATATAGGGGATTGATATTTTAAGTTTGAGTTTCCGATTTCCTCGATCAGTTAGCTTGGAGGTGTAGAATACCCTGACTGATTCTCTGCAGAGGGGTAAGACCCCCAACGAGTGTCCTGGTTATGATACTAAACAATCTGACGGTGAGGTTCTAGTGATGTTGGGCTTTAGGGAAGGCGGAACATCCTTTCATTGCCATTGCTCCCAGGTCCACTCTGGCTCAGAATGGTGGCGTCTATCTATGGGTTAAAAAGAAGTCAAATGCACACTTATGCTCAACTTAATTGTTTGAAATGGAACTGATTTTGACATTGAAAATTGTACTTACACTAAACTGAATTGTTCAATATCGAATTGTTTTGATTTTTTAAGTGTGTGTAAAGAAAATCTATACCTATACTTAACTGAATTGGCTGAATTGGAACTGTTTGATTAACTGAATAGTTTGAAATAGAAATGTTTTGACAATTAAATTGGTGTACTCATGCTAAACTGAATTGTTTGAAATAAAACTGCTTATTTGTATAAATATGGATTTGGCATTAAATAATCTACAATGGTTGATATGTCATAAAATCCAACCAACCAACCAACAACCCAATCAATCAGTTAGCATTTTATTTTTTCTCATATTTCATTCATTCGATTAAACAAAATCTAAAACAGATTAAATGATTAATCTTTTTATTTTTCGTATTATGTTAATTTTCTTTCAACAGACTATTTGCTTTGATCTTTTGTCAACTAATCATCATCATCATCATCATCGTGCTGATAGAACAGATATCCCTGACCCTCTCTCGCCACTTTTCCCTATTGTTCATCGCCGCAGGCAAGTCTTCAGGACTACATCCCGTATCCTCACATAGTTGCGGAATGTATGTTCGTGCTGGTCGTCCTGATTTTGCACGGCCATGTGTGGGGGTCCATAAGAGTACATCACTTATGAGTCCGTCCTTGCTTCTCTAGCAGTGTCCTGCATGTCTGGCTCGTCTAACTTGGATAGTTTTCGTGATATAAGGCGGGTGCCGTACAGTTGGTGTCTTGTTGGGTGTTGCCGCTAGGACTTGTTCAAGATTGCTCGCAGCATTCTTGTGTAATTGCCGTCTAGCTTCTTCTCCAGCCGTTTTGTTAGAGTCCATGTAGTGCATCCATATAGCAGTATCGATGTGACCGCTGCCTGGAAGAAACTGCGTTTCATTTTATCGGTTAGGTTTGACTTTCATATAATCGATAGCCTATTGATAGCTGTCTATGCCTTCGTTAACCTCGTGTCGATGTCCTTTTCGGTTGATTCGACGCTGCTTCCTAGGTAAGTGAATTTGTCTACTAGTTTAAGAGGGGTTCCGTCTAGAGTGGAGATGTCCCCCGTTCGATAATAGCACATTGGTTGTTAACTAAATAATGCTTCCAAATTTTAGAAAGTCAACAGCAGTTCATGATCTGTCTGAAATTTTTAGATGAAGCTTAATGTGCAATATTTTGTGTATGATTTTCGGACCGTCGTCCTCGTCTCTATTGTCAGTTAGTTGAAAGACCACGTTTCTCCGGTGTACCTAGTTTATCTGGACATAGAAGTGATTCAACCTTAAAATTAATTTTTGACTGTTGATCAAGCAACGCGTTCAAGAAATCTCCGAGCACACCGAGCAAGAGTGGACCTGGGATCTATGGCAATGAAGGGGTACACAACATTCCCCAAAACTCCTTCATACTGGAGCCTTAACATCAGATTATTTTACTTCATATCCAGGACGATCGTTGTGTTGGGATCCTACCCTCCACAGAGATGCAGTCACTGTATTCTACAACTCCAGCTGACCGGACTCTTTATTCTAAGAGAGCTCTCCAAGCAAAATTAAAGAGAATAAGGTTTTAATACAATAAATCTCATTCCTCTCGCTCTCTATCTCTATCTGTATATATATAAATATATATATATATATATATATATATATATATATATATATATCAGATAACTAGTCACATTCAGCTAAGAATTTTTGGCATGTTTGATCGAAAACAATCTACGGTCGCGGGTGGTATAAAGGACTTTGTTCGGAATATACACGTGAGCGAATGCAACAGACGCCAACAACGCATAAATATTGTTACCCATAACAACTAAGATGACGATATTAGTTTTATCTGTAAGTCTTCATATCAGAAATTCAGACACAATCTTTTTTGTTGAATAAGTTAGGATAGCGTAAGCTTAGAGGTAACGGCGCAATGCAAGTTTTCGTTGAATACACTGATTCTTATTTCTCAGGTAAACGAGCACAACTCAGACAAAAAAAAAATGATGGCAGAAAAGCAGAAAAACAAAAAGACAGAACAAATGAAACAAAACAACAAAAAAAAAACAAACAATATAAATAAAAAAAAAGTTCTTTCTCCACATACGGTAATGATTTTCAGCTTCACAGGAACGAGCCGTGAGATTTCTCAGCTGCTATTAAAAAAACAGTTTTCTTTACAGATCCCAGCCCTTACTATACATAATGAGTTGCAGGCGTGGACATGTCTGTAACGCAAAGTAGGATCTTTGTCCCCGGAGCAATTCACAGCAAGTGAGCCAGCTTACAAAGCTAAGAGAATTGCATAAAAGAAAGAGAAAACCACGCTAAATGGGTGAAGAAAAAAGCGTTGGTTCTTAAGCAAGTTAATGGCGTAAACGGAAGATAGGGTTGTCTTAAAATGATCGTTTTATGTAGCGTTAATACTTCGTTGCGAATACGACTTCAGTGGGCTTTTGCGATAACCTGCGTCCGAGACGACGTTTTTATCTGAAAGCAAATCAACCCCAGTTTTATTCTTTACCCCCATTTCTCTGAATATCCCTCTCACAAATCCTGCTTTCTGTTCCATCTTGGCGTGCAGGCATGTGTGCATAGGCTGTCATCCATATCTGTACGAGTGGTTCAAGTGAAGGTTGAATATCGGCGTAGAAGCATTGTTCCTATTACTCGGACAGGTGAGTTATTTAAACGAATGACATTCAGCAAGGGCCCACTCACCCATGCTTTTTTTTTTCGGTTAAAGAAATAACTTTGCCCAAATACGTGTTAAAGGGAGTTACGACCAACTGAAGGGTATTGTTACAATAATGCATAAATTGTAAGTGCATATCATTGGCAACTGACAGAATTCGGTCATGTTCCCTTGTTTCTTGTTCTAGCTGATGGTCGTTATTCCAGTGCACTATAAAGATATAAATATACTAAATGTTCATATATATATATATATATATATATATATATATATATATATGTGTGTGTGTGTGTGTGTGCGTGTGTGTGTGTGTATTTAAGTAGCATTTCTTCATTGATACATATTTCATTGAACGTGAAAGACATTTTATAAGATTTTTAATTTATACATTTAATTTGTCCATCAACTATATAGTTAAGGAATTCGTTTTTCATGAGGGTTTCTTTTCTGTTTTCTTACCGAAAGGGCAACAGTATTATAATAACAAAATAATAAGCAAAAAACTACAGAGTCTCTGGGCGCTACATATTAGAAAATTTACAAACCAATATTTATAGAATTAATTCTGAATCCAATGCTAATGTATGTAAATGTATTTTGCCACTGACCTTATTTTATAGAAACACATTTTAAAGGTAAACGCTACAAAAGACACCAGTATAAACGCTCATACTTATAAAATAGCAAAAGTTACATCACTTTTGTAAAACATCCCCCCTTCTCGACGATGACTTAAGTTTGGGCAGGAAGTTCTTTGGAAATAACTAATAATAAACAAAAAAACAGGAAGCAAACTCATCAATAATGGGTTCCCCTAACTATATTTTTGATGAACAAATTAAACGTATAATTCAAAATATTAGCCAACAAATAAATACAGCAACAATCCACCCAATAAACAAGCATTTATCAAAATTTTTGGTACTTATGCATCTATGTTACCACAAAAAAGCCGAACTTTCCGAGCGTTTCCGGGCCGATAACGGAAAGAATCAGAATATTCCGGAACGAAATTTCAGCAAGCAGACGATAAAATAAGTCAACCAATTTGTTGACAAAACGCGTGAAGAAAAAAAAATACAAATAAAAATAAAAAAGAGAGAAAAGCCAATTTTTAATGGATAATGTTACCAACCTTCTCAGAAGAAAAAGAATAAATCAACAGTCAATGTATGTTAATTTTCAATATGAAAAAATAGTTTGAATTTTGATTTTATCTATTTTTTTTTTTTGGTTTGTGTATCATTTTTTTGTCTTTTTAAATATTTTTTTTCGTATTTATGCACTTATTGTACCGTGCAGAAGTAATAAAGAAATTTAGAAACCCATTCTTACCATGCGGAGGGCAGGTGTTTTGTAACTAACCTGTACTTTCACTTAATTTAATAATAATCCAGATCCTGCATTTGGTGTTACGGCATCTCCTGGCATAACTTTTCTTCTTTTTTGGGGGGGTGGGGGTGGCAAGTTATGCTCACGTGCCCGGTAACTTTTAATTTTGCCAATAAGGTTTTTTCCTTGGCAGAATTGGATCACTTTTCTGCACATTGTAGATTTTCATTAGCTGCGATAAATTCATGTTTACTCTTGTTTGTAACTTAGTAAACCAATTGATTGAATTATTTTATCTTAAATTTGATTAGCTAGACGTTTCGGTATATTCAGATTCTTTCGGAAACGCTCGGGAAAATTCGGCTTTTTTGTGGTAACATAAATGCATAAGTATCAACTTTTTTTACCCCAATGAAATGCACTACAATTATAAATTAGATAAAATATTTTAAAAACATTGATTAAAAGAAACACACGCCCCAATAAAACTAATAAAAAATAAAACTCATCATATGCTATAAGAAATTACAACTTCCTACTTTGCCATTTATAACAATTCCTCTCCCTCGGTGGAGTTTTGTACTAAATTAACGTTATATATCAATTTCAATGTCCTTTAGGAAATTTTGTCTCTGAAAATAATGTATACGTTGGTTTAACCTCGACTACCTTATCGAAAAGACTTATTATACACTTTTCAGATAGCAGTTCAACAGTCCAACATCTAAATAAAACATTCATACCTGATAATTGAATTTCGGAAAATTCTTACTAAAAAGACATAAAATTAGGACAAAAAAACATCAAAAACTACAAATTCTCTAGGAGCTACATATTAGAAATATACAAACAAAACTTAATAGAATCAATTTTGACTTTAGTGCTAATGTACTTAAATGTCTTTAGCAACTGACACTATTTATAGAAACGTATTTTATAAAGTAAATACCACTCAATACATTAATATTAGCGCTCATTTTTACTACGTAATAATGTACATACAACAGTTACGTTACTTTTTAATGCATCCCACCGCTGATAATGGCCTAATGGCCCAAGGTTGGACAGAAAGTACTGAGGAATAAACTAATTATAGAAGGTTTATCAACCAATTCCAGGTGGATATCATAAGTTCTATAAGTGAAAAGGATTAACAAAATATTTGTCGACCAAATAATGCTATAATGATCAATAATATATATATATATATATATATATATATATATATATATATATATATATATATATATATCAGTTTTCTCGCAAAGGCATTGATGATGCTCTCAGTTTGATGATTGGACAGTCTCAGTCTATACTCTCCTTGATAAAATCTATGATCGATATCGTGCATTCTTTATTTAGATTAGCATACTGCAATTATATATATATATATATATATATATATAAGTAAATTTGGCGACATTAGTCGAAGTTGACCCGAAGGCTCCCTTTTCAATAACTACTGCACCGATCTGTAGGGGAGGTCCTTACTCCATTCCCTGGATTGCTTCGTATTGCCCTTGATCCTTACCTTATAATGCTGAGTGTTAAGCAAGGCGGCATCAAAGTGCCATTTTTTGAGTATTTGGTATCACTTGACTTGGGATTGAACCCCGGTGTCCTGGACCATTGGCAAACACTGTAATCATTGGCCAATATAAACGTAACAAAAGTAAAATAGAAGAAAGATCAATGTTTGATGGATTGTTTATTTGCCAACGCGTTTCGATCTCAAAGTTTTGTCTGAACACAAAAAATATTTTATCTAAATTATTTTTGTGCCAGAAAAATTATAACAGATAAGTTTTAATTCAGATAGAATTCATCATCAGGGCTTGTAAATGATGCTATGAAAAAAAAAAGGAATAATACAGGCCAATATCTTTAGATTATGACATACGACGGAATATTTTCTGAAATGTAAATGGCGTTTTTTTGGTTTGAGAAACGGATTTGTGACGTTTTATTGCTTTAAATGTTTAGAGAAGGGAGGGCTAATCTTTAGTGATGATTTTAAATTCTTTTGGTATTATGTGGATGATATTTAAAAAAAAAATTGTTGATATGATAGGTTATGGAATATGATTCAATTATTTTTCGTTTATTTTTCTCATGGATGAAAACAAATATAGCAGAATTTTGAAAATCAAGTGTGTTTGGTTAAAATATTATGAGAAACCAAGGAGTGTGTTCTGTTACCAGTTGTAAAATTTTTCTATGTTCATAGACCCTTCTATGGAAATTTCTACTCGTTTCTTCAATGTAAAATTTATTTGATTCAAGCAACGGATTTTGTAAACACCTGCGTTTGATAGGTAATCAGTTTTTTGGAGTTGTTCTTTACTATTTGCTTTATTGTTTTTGCTGTGCGAGTAGTGTTTTTTATTCCTAAGTATATATATATATATATATATATATATATACATATATATCAATGTTAGTTTCTGCATACTCTTAAGTTCTCGGCTATGTGATTTTTAGACCAAGGTTTGGTTATCGAGCACAGTCTCAAGAAACTGGCGGTCACCATGCCATCCAAACTGAAATCTACGTATGATATATCAGCAACAGTGCACTGTCTTTCCTTACGAATACAGGAAATTACTGTCACACACACACACACACACACACACACACACATACACGTATATATATATATATATATATATATATATATATATATATATATCAGAAAGAGATTTACATGAAATAATTCAATAAAGAAAGAAATAGGGAAAACTGTGGTATATAGATATCATCATCATCATATCGCGCTGGTAGCACGGATATCCCTGACCCTCTCTCGCCACTCCTCCCTATCGTTCATCGCCCTACGTAGGTCTTCAGGACAACATCCCGTATCCTCACATAGCTGCTGAATGTATGTTCGTGCTGGTCGTCCTGCTTTTGCACGGCAATGTGTGGGGGTCCATAAGAGTACATCACTTATGAGTTCGTCCCTGCTTCTCCAGCAGTGTCCTGCATGTCTGGCTCGTCTAACTTGAATAGTTTTCGTGATAGGTGGTAGGTGGCCGTACAGTTGGTGTCTTGTGGGGTGTTGCCGCCAGGACTTGTTTAAGATTGCACGTAGCATTCTTGTGTAATTGCCGTCTAGCTTCTTCTCCAGCCGTTTTGTTAGCGTCCATGTAGTGCAGCCATATAGCAGTATCGATGTGACCGCTGCCTGGAAGAAACTGCGTTTCATTTTATCGGTTATTTTACAGTTTTCCCTATTTCTTTCTTTATTAATTTATTTCATGTAAATCTCTTTCTTATATATATACGTGTGTGTTTGTGTTATCATCACGAAGTTCAATTCATCAATCGATTAATAGATATTAGAGACGCTTGTAATGTAATGTAATGGTTAGCATCATTGAAACTGGTGTTAGTGACCCAAGTTCGAAGCCTGAATGAGGCTCTAAGGATTTCATAGAGCGCTTATATCTTTGGGAAAAGTATGGATCCAACTATTCTAATTCCAGCTATGAGTAAATAGCAGAGTTGACGGGGATATTTTCCCTCGTAGCAACTGCTACAGAAGAAAGAAAACGGAGGTTTTGGGCGAACACACACACACACACACACACACACACACACACAAACAAACACATATATGTATATATATATAATGATTCCAAAAGAGGCTATCGACTTATTCGCAGGTCAACTAGTTTAAGAAAAACTTAGTGCTATGAATCGTTCTTATTACTTTATTGATTGGGCTGATTACTTTTCTGTAAGTCCTTCCCTTTATTTAGAGCGTTGCTATCTCACAGAAAAACTGGATTTTGGTAACTTTTTTCTTTTTTTTTATTACTTCTTCACGTAAAATAGAAGGATCCTCAACATTTCGCGAAGATTTTGTTTTCTGATATGGGTAAAATATTTCACGGCACCGACGTAATCAAATCCTTTATCTCCCCATCAATCTTTTCGTCCATTTACCGTTACTCGTTACCAAGCAGTTTCTACAGCATCAATTACATCTTGTGATATTTTCTCGGTATTATATGCACATTCTTTCACATTAAGGGAAGATAAATGATGTTTTTTTTTCATTGTAAGCCTTTACTGATTATTGTCCAATTTGGATATGATTAGGAGGGAATATTGCTAAAAACATTACATGTATTTACATTCTCGTGTCATAAATTGCAGTACTTACAACAATATACATGCATCTATCTCACATTCCTCCACAGGTTCTTTTTCTATCACCCAGTCTATCAATTTCTCTCTCAATCTATCTATCATACATTGATTTTGTGTTCATTAAACCCTGGAATATATATTTAGGTCAATATAAAGAAATGTATAAATTGATATGCGAATAAATTCATATATTTTTTATAGCGATTTTATTCAAAATCCACATACCGTAATTCTGTTCTTAAATGTGGGAACGAGTATATATATATATATATATATATATGAAAAAAAATGGAAACGTGGATAAAAGTAAACAATGCCAACGGATTCCAACTGATATTTAGTCTTTTATTTCAGGACTTCTTCAGAATGACTGGGTTTTTTTTCTAAAGTTGAGCATAGGAGGTATACAATAATAAAAAAATAAAATAAAACAATAAAAAGAGAAACATATATATATATATATATATACAAGACGCTTAACGGTGACCCTTGCCGCCCCGATTTACTTAAGCCAGGATCTTTTTTCCATTTTTCTTCTGCTCATACACACACACACACACACACACACACAAACATATATATATATATATATATATATATATATATATATATATATATTGAAATCCACATCCACAGAAAAATCTGTTTAGTTCTATCAGAACTCATCAGTGTGGCTAGACAGGCCAGATTTATGTGTGTGTGTGTGTGTGTCTGTTTGTGTTTTTGTGTATGCAAAGTTCTTCTAATGAACTGAGGACACTGATATCCGGTAAGGCAAAAAGTAAACAAGCGAAACCTGACACACGAAGCGTTACGATTCCCGAACTGATGTATGTCACTGGGTGACGGAATGGTAAGATACTAAGTCTAACGGGAAGTTGGGCGAATTTCGATCCCAGTTTGAAGCGTCATGCGTGTCTAGCCACACTGAAGAGTTGTGATACAACGAATCCTATATGTGTATGTGTATATAACGAAAGAAATATACTTCCTTGACGACCCCCTGCCACTTCCCAATGAAATGTAAACAAAATTGACGTTGTAGCAGTAAATTCATAAGAGGCACATGAAGATGTCGATGAATTCAAATTTACGTTGGCCCTAATAACATTGGGGCTTAACACATGTGAATGTGAAAATAGAAAAATAAAAAGATGATAATTTAATTTACAGGCTTAAATTTTACAAATATTTCACTTGCTTCAACAAACTCATATATGTTGACTGTGGGATGAGTCGACTACTGGAACAGCCTTTTTCGCCTGAATACTTTAAAGCTTAAAAAGTTTATTTCCTATATATATATATATATATATATATATATATATATATATATATATATATATACTGTAATGTATATTTACTGATTTCACCGTCAAACGAAGACAATATTCTTCGCCGAAAAGAATTTAAAATGACAATTTAACCGTGGTTGAGTTTTTTTCTTGCTGCATTGAATAATAATAATAATAATAATAATAATAATAATAATAATATATGTACAACCCAGCGCCTGTCCTAGAAAATGATACACATAAACTCCTATATGACTTTGACATATTCCCGAAACACATAATCTTGGCCAGAAGACCAGACCTAATAATAATCAACGAAACAAAAGAAAAAAAGAAAAGAGAATATGCTAATTGTCGACTTTGCTGTCACAGCTAACCACAGAATAAAACCGAAAGAATGTGAAAAGAAATATAAGTACCTCGACCTTGCTAGAGAATTGAAAAAACTATGAAGAAGACAATTATACCAATTGTCATTGGTGCTTTTGGTAACGCTGATGTGAAAAACTCTAAGAGAGCATTTTTGACCATGCCAACATATGGTATATACACAACCTAGAACCTGCCCTTGAAGATAACAAACACAAACTCCTCTGGGACTTTGACATACAAACGGATCACCTAATCTCGGCCAGAAAACCAGACCTTATATTAATCAATAAAAAAAGAAAATCTGTAAAATTGTTGACTTTGCTGTCCCGGCTGACCACAGAATAAAACTGAAAGAATGTTAAAAGAGAGATACGTACCTTGACCTTGCTAGAGAATTGAAAAAAACTATGAAACATGAAGGTAACAATTATGCAAATTGACATTGGTGCCTTTGGCACGGTAAATAAAGGATTATTAAAGGGCCAGGAGGATTTAGAAATTGGCGGCCCAGTGGAGACCATCCAAACAACAGCATTATTGAAAACGGCGAGAATACTGAGAAGAGTCCTGGAGACATGAGACGTGCTGTCACTCAATATCCAGTGAAAGACCATCAGTAAATAATAAATAAATGAGTAAATAATATATTTCATATAAATTAAGTCTAAGAATAAACTTATAAGGAACAATCCCATATACGAGGGTCATTAAATAAGTTTCGAGACTTTTTTGTTATGGTCACTTTTTTTGATAGTACACACATAAAACTCTAGTCACCTTCGAAGTAATCTCCTCCGGCGGCAATCCACTTGTTTTACCGTTCCAACGACTTCTGGAAAGCCCTATGATAGTCCTCTTGTGTGAGCATGTCAATGGCCTTCTTCACAGCCTCTTTCATCACCTCAGTTGTCTCATAACGACAACCTGTGTGCTTGGGGAATAAGCAAAAGTCACAGGGAGCAAGGTCTTGAGTATAGGTAAGGTGAGGTACAGTCTTGGTGCTCATCTTGGTCAAATAGTCTGTGATAAGGATGGAGTTGTGGACTGGTGCATTGTCCTGGTGGAAATGCCACTGACCCGATTTGAACAGTGCTTGTCTCTTCCGACAGAATCTCTTCCTGAACTCCCTTAAAACCTCAACATAGAAACCTTAACCTTAACCCTTTGGACAATCAACTCTGGTGTACTGACTTCCTTACTCCTCCCACTTATCTCATCATCCCTCAAAGACTCACTACCATCCTTGAATCTCGTATGCCACTAAAAAACTGATGCTCGATTCCTGCAAGATGGCCGAAAAGCAGTCTGAAGCATTCCATACTTTTTCCAAGTTTAAAACACAATTTTCTTTCACATTGTTCTTCTAAAGTGTCCTCACGTCCAGATTGCATTTTCGAAATTCACTAGCTGTGAAAATCTGGCTTTAGTTGGGTGTATTCCAATTCCTGCTGTAGCTATTCATTTGAATGTGAAATCATAAAAATCGGTCTGTCATGTTATAAGATAGATAGCAATATCAAACTGAATTTTCAACTGTCTACGACAATGTTAAATGCTTTTACAAAATGTCTTGAAACTTATTGAAAGTACCACATAGAATATATATAATCATCAATATATTACAGAGTTCTCAATATATGGATATTGATATCTTAAAATATATTAAAAAACTCACATACGGAGCAATTATATCATTAATATAAAGTAAATCTCAACATTTTAAATTCATTATAAATTCATTTCAGCAATCTGTTTCCACAGATTGCTTCCACTGAAAACGAACTATTTTATTGACGTGTTAGAGCTATTCAGGGCAAAAAAAGTTCCCTCTAATTTAAATATTTAAAGAATTATACATCAAATTATATATATATATATATATATATATATATATATATATATTGCATAAAATGTTCACACAACCGAGTATAAGTGAGTTTTATCGCGTTACTTATTCCGTATATATGATATGTATATAAATATATATAAGTTAGCCGACCGTAGTCGATGGCGACCCGAATGCTTCCTTTGCAAATGTTACTGCAGCGACATGAAGGAGAGGATGATACTCTTTTCCCGGTATTGCTTTACTTACCCTTGTTCCATACTTTACAACGCTGAGTGGTAAGCGAAGAAGCATCGAATACCGTTTTTTGGAGTCTTTGTGATGACTCGAGCTGCGTTTGAACCCAGATCTTCTGGGCCTTTGGCGAACACCACACACACACACACACACACACATATATATATATATATGTGTGTGTGTGTACAACTCAACTAATCACAAACGTAATAATACGCACATCTAAATAATAAGTAACTGGCTCATTCGCCTTGTGGGTAGAGTGTTGACCAATGGTCCTGGAGACCGGGATTCAATCCCGGGTCGAGTCATACCAAAGACTTAAAAAAATGGTACATGATACCTCCTTGCTTAACACTTAGCATTATGAGATACGCATCAAGGGTGAAGTGGAGCAATCCAGGGAAAGTATCGCCCTTCCCCTACACTTCGGTGTAGTAGCTACTGAAAAGGGAGCCTTCAGGTCGCCCTCGACTACGATCGCCAAATATTAAATAATAAGTCAAAAACTAATCGATAACTCATTTGACGATGAAAAAATAGTGATGTAAAAATTGATAGATAAAATTATACCTAACAGTTTAGCTAAAGTAAAAGTATGATCACCGGATGGAGACACAGAATACTTTGATATTGTAGCAGGAGTGCTGCAGGGGGACACGCTGGCCCCGTACCTCTTTATCATTTGTCTAGACTACGTACTTAGAACATCAATTGACAAAATCAAAGAGAATGGCTTCGAACTGACGAAGAAAAGAAGCGGAAGGTACCCCGCAACAACAATTACCGACGCCGACTACGCCGATGACATAGCGATACTGGCAAATACACCTGACCAGGCCGAAACACTTCTGCATAGTTTGGAACGAGCAGCAGCAAGCATAGGCCTCTATGTTAATGCACACAAAACGGAATATATGTGCTATAACCAAACGGGGGATATCTCCACTCTAGAAGGAACCCCTCTTAAACTAGTAGACAAATTCACGTACCTAGGAAGCAGCGTCGAAACAACCGAAAAGGACGTCGAAACGAGGTTAACGAAAGCATGGACAGCTATCAATAGGCTATCGATTATATGGAAATCAGACCTAACCGATAAAATGAAACGCAGTTTCTTCCAGGCAGCGGTCACATCGATACTGCTATATGGATGCACTACATGGACGCTAACAAAACGGCTGGAGTAGAAGCTAGATGGCAATTACACAAGAATGCTGCGTGCAATCCTCAACAAGTCCTGGCAGCAACACCCAACAAGACACCAACTGTACGGCCACCTGCCCCCTATCACGAAAACTATTCAAGTTAGACGAACCAGACATGCAGAACACTGCTGGAGAAGCAGAAATGAACTCATAAGAGATGTACTCTTATGGATCCCCACACATGGCCGCGCAAAAGCAGGACGACCAGCACGAACGTACATTCAGCAGCTATGTGAGGATACGGGATGTTGTCCTGAGGACCTACGTAGGGCGATGAACGATAGGGAGGAGTGGCGAGAGAGGGTCAGGGATATCCGTGCTACCAGCGCGATACGATGATGATGATGAACAGATTAGCCAAAATAATACGGTCTAACCCACCCGACAACAAAAAGGTACAAGCAATTGTGGAAAAAATTCTTAAAACTAATAGGAAAATTGTTTACAAAGCAAAACTAAGCAAAATATTGAACTAAAACATTATAAGAATCTGCTGGCAATAAGGCAAAAAATAAAGAAATTACTGAAAAAAAAAAAAAAAAAAACCAATAATAATGAGCTACTGGAAAAAACAAAAACAAATTCATATCGTTGGAACACGAATCAGCAGAGACAAAAAACACCTGCCCATTAAAAAAACAGCAGGAAAACTAACATAAGACACAACAAATAATAACCAATGGCAGAATAAACATGTATTGAGGTTACAAAACGACATTTGAAAACGAGTAATAACAATCTGAAACTGAAAAGGCAAACATCTGAAAACATCACATTTTCAAATTAACTACTGCAAGTGAGTGAATATTCAAAAAGAAAAAGAAAAAAAATGGTTTTAACATGACGTATAAAAAAAGCTGAACGCACGAACGGAACATCCGTGTACAGCAAAGGAAGTTTACGTAATAAAAATCAAAACAAATCGTTTAACAAAAGGAACGAAGTTGTTTCTAAATTCCAATGCAAGGACAAATAGAAAAAGATTTTAAGAACATAAACACTATTAAAAGAACTGGTTGTTAATTTTGAATTCAGAAATAATAAATAAATATAAAAATACAGAAAGCAAATAAATAAATATAAAAATACAGAAAGCAAGAGAAAAAGAAAAAAAGAAGAAATACGAGAACTGCTAACAGTCATTTTTTTAAAAATCAAATTCGCTCTCAGGTTCTCAGTATTTTTCTTTTGGCCTTCAGCAATGTTCAAAATTTATCAAAAATTAATCGTTCAATGACGCCAGTGCTCCTTTAAGAAGATTCTAGAAATGTGTTAACGTAACTATATATAAATATATATATATATATATATATAGTACAATTAAATAGAGACTCAAACTCGGTTAAGTCGTCATAATAAATTTATTTCGGTGGAGAATATTATTGCTATATTCTCCGTCTCGTCAGATGACTCTTCAGGAGAGAGCATGTAAAACAGTCATCTGACGAGACGGAGAATATAGCAATAATATTCTCCACCGAAAAAAATTTATTATGACGACTTAACCGAGTTTGAGTCTCTATTTACGCTTTGAATGTGAATTTTGTTATACTCTAGCGAATAAATAGGGAACTAACAATAGCCATACATTGAGCACTCTCATAGATTTATATGATTACCCTCATATATTCTATGTAAAGAATAATCCACACCTACTGTCCTTGGACACTGACTGGATATCTTATATATATATATATATATATATATATATATATATATATATATATATAATTTTCTCAAAATCAGATTCTAACAAAATCACTTTTAATACTAACTCACCAGTGTAGCTGCGATCAAATAATTCATTGATGTCTTCACGGAAATAACTAATTCACCAAGTCGATGCCATTTATATTTCCCAGTGTAACTGTTCATGAAACACTTGTTATCATCAAGTTAATTCTGAATGAAATTCAGCTCCTTCATTATTGTTCATTCGGAATTTCACATACCGATAAAGATTTTGTTCCTACTACTTGTACTTAACGACTTCAACTGAAATTGTCTCTTCTTGCTTTGTCATATGAAATCAAATGTTACCAAATGGCAACCACGGTGTTGGATTTGATTTTTTTTTCTTCTTTTTTTATTGCAGAGGGCAGGGAGTATTCCCAGATCCTCAGTTTAATAGGATAACAGTGTTATAGAGCCAATAAAATATTCTGATTTCAAAACCAATTCACCAAGTGTATGTCTATATAGTAAGGAATCACGTGTTCATGCTGGCAAATCCGATTGAAAATCGACTTATTACTGTTTACCGGCTCTTTGTCGAGTAGGTAGAGTGTTCGCCAGTGGTCCAGGAGACCGAGGTTCAATCCAAGGTCGAGTCATACCAAAGACTTTATGGTACTTGATATTACCTTGCTTAACACTCAGCATTATAAGGTACGTATCAAGGGTAAAGTGGAGGAATCGAGGGAAAGGAGAATCGCCCCCCTACACCTCAGTGAGTAGCTACTGAAAAGGTAGCCTTCTGGTCGCCTTCGACTACGGTCACCAACTTTACTTCTTACTATTTATATCAGAACTTGTATTCAATGAAATATGTCACTCAAACATTAAATTAAACTACCATCAAAACACTCTTTTAAAATAGAATTGACAGTCATCATCATCATCATGTCGCGCTGGTAGCACGGATATCCCTGACCCTCTCTCACCACTCCTCCCTATCGTTCATTGCCCTAGGTAGGTCTTCAGGACAACATCCCGTATCCTCACATAGCTGCTGAATGTATGTTCGTGCTGGTCGTCCTGCTTTTGCACGGCCATATGTGGGGGTCCATAAGAGTACATCTCTTATGAGTTCGTCACTGCTTCTCCAGCAGTGTCCTGCATGTCTGGTTCGTCTAACATGAATAGTTTTCGTGATAGGAGGCAGGTGGCCGTACAGTTGGTGTCTTGTTGGGTGTTGCCGTCAGGACTTGTTCAAGATTGCTCGCAGCATTCTTGTGTAATTGCCGTCTAGCTTCTTCTCCAGCCGTTTTGTTAGCGTCCATGTAGTGCACCCGTATAGCAGTATCGATGTGACCGCTGCCTGGAAGAAACTGCGTTTCATTTTATCGGACAGGTCTGATTTCCATATAATCGATAGCCAATTGATAGCTGTCCATGCTTTCGATGTCCTTTTCGGTTGATTCGCCGCTGCTTCCTAAGTAAGTAGTAGTTAATAAACAAATGTTTTAGTTAGATATCAGGCCAATAGAGTAACTTCTAATTTGAAACGCAACTATCCAAAGCTTAACAAATATCTTCCAAGTGTTGAGCTCAGGGACAGGGGTTTACGATTACAGAGAATTATATAAAGGCCAGTTAAAAAATGCGAGTAGGTAAAAATAAAAATAATTTTTATTTACGGAATTCCTATGCTACGTGAAAAGTTCCATTTTGCTTGGTTCTTTTGTTGCATATCAAATTATAAAAATGTACTTAAACATATTAAAATAAGCATTTCTTCACAAAATATTTTCTACTCGCAATGACCTAATGTCGAAACATGTTGTAAACAATCAAAAACAGAATTACTACAAAGAAATTTACCTATGCTTATCATTTTGCTTTGTTCTCTGCATATATATATATATATAGAGAGAGAGAGAGAGATAGAGAGAGTTAGATAGATAGATAGATACATACATACATGTGTGTGTATAATTCCATATTTTACATGTATATACATATATATATATATGTATGTGTGTGTGTGTGTGTGTGAGAGAGAGAGAGAGAGAGAGAGAAAGAGAGAGAGAGAGAATAGACAATGATTTTTCAAAAGTATAAAAATATGTTTTTATTAAAAGGATTTATCAGGTAAAATCTATTTTCAAGTATCCAATTAAATACAGTTTTCTATTCTGAGTTGATTCCTTTATTTTTGGAATTATGATTAAAAGAAAATATTTCGTAGTTCAATAAAGCTCAAAAGATTCATTCTGTAATGGGTCTTTATCAGTTGAATATTTCTCCTATTATGGATATTTCTAAAAGTGTATTCCATAGAATTCAATGAAAGAGTTCACTTATATGCTCCCGATCGGGTGTAGGTGAGTTAATGGTTGTGTATATATTTATAACTACATATCTATCTATCTATCTAGCTAGCTAGCTAACTGTAGCTGTAGCAGGGTGAAACAACAGCTTACGCTCGAGTCATATAGAGTGTGAAAACTACTATCTCTGTACATTTGATTTCGGGTTCAGTTTTGATTTCTTTGTTTAATGGCATATCAACCTTTTAGGTTTATCAAACGCCAAAGCCATCCAGTGGTATTATTCAACATATAGCCGGAGGGATAAGATGGTACATACTTTTATCAAGAGAATTAATCTGAAACTGAATGTAATAGCCTTAATACAGTTTGAAATCGCTAAATACGATGTCAGTACGTTACCAATTGGACAACAGGGACGCCCTTTTCGTAAGCCAGGTAAAACAGTTTCCAGGTTGCAGCTGACTATTGTGGATAGGAAGCTAATGACCAAAGGCAAAACATACATGGGTGTAACCGCACGGTGGTCAAAAAGACAAAACACGTTTCAGACGCAGGAGCTTTCGTTGTTGATTCACTTAAAATTCACTCTTAACGGTCGAAGAGAGGTCCAGAATTCTGTAGTTTAAGGTCAAATTTGTTTTTTCGGGTATACTTGTTGGGTTAGGGTTAAATCCTTTGGTCACTTATTTGTGATATTCGCTTTTTCTGACGTAATCTTTCAGATCCAGTATGGCCCAGTAGGTTGGGCCTGCAGAATTAACCGACTGTATCTCTGCCGAGGGGTAAGACTTCCCGAAAGAGTGTTCTTTATAAGGCACTAAAGAATATGAAGGTGGGGCCCCATTAATGCTGGAGCTTGGGGGAATGCGGAATACCCCTTTAATGCCATTTTTCCCAGGTCCACTTTTGCCCACTTAGGTAGCACCTGAAATGATACTATCAACGGGGCAATTAGAACTAAGCCGTGTACTTTTGCTCAACTGATTTTTTGGAAACGGAAGTGTTTTGACTTTTAAACTCGGTACTTTTGCTAAACTGAATTGTTTGAAATAGAACTGTTTTGGCATTTAACTGCGTGTAAACAAAAAAACTATACTTAGGCTGAAGTAAATTGTTTTAAATAGAATTGTTTATATGTATAAAACAGATTTGGCCTTTAATGCCCTACAATATTTGATGTGCCATAAAACCAAACCAAACCAAATCAGATCCACTAGCATACTAAACATTTGCTTTCATACAGATTCCTTCGCTATTGACTCCACATGGTTTGTCACACAATGAATGTCCCATGGCATTTTGCCCCTAGGCTAGTATATACATCTTGCCAGTTCGAACATGAGGTAGTATTTACGAAATACTGAGAAATTTAAAAGCGTTTACCAAAAAATGTTTATACTGTTAAACCATCTGGACTTTTATGAAGCGCTAAGAGACAAAATCATGACCGGAAATGCACAAAGATTTTGCGTGCTGTTTTGGACAAATCCTCAAAGCTGCACTCAATAAAATAGCAGCTTGTTGACCACAAACCTCACATCTCCCAAAACCTTTAAGCAACACGACCAAACATGCAGAGAAATACTAAAGAAGCAAGTATACACTCATAGGCGATGTTCTGTGAACTCTAAGATATGGAAAAAACAAGTGTTGGCCGAACACTAAGGACTTAGATTGTTCAGATCTGCGCAGACTTTGAATACAGTCAAGAGAATCTACTTAGAGAAATGGCTGATAAGGAAGGATAACGATTGAGAAGGAGAGAGAGGAAGATAAAATAATAGAAAGAGAGAGATATTGATTCCAGGGAAACAGCACAAGCTTCTTTTTCTGACTGTAGAGAATATTTTATTGACAAAACGAGCCAACATTTTCAATACAAACTTGGCTTTGTCCTTAGCTATTAAGATCTTTTTATGCATTTTTGATTATTAATAATAAAAAATTAAGTATATATATATATATATATGTGTGTGTGTGTGTGTTCTCTCAATATTATTAATCATTAATAATGGATAAAAGTTCTTAATATTCTTAGGACAAGGCCAAATTGGTATTCAATATATAGGAATATATATATATATATATATATGCAAACCACTGGACAAACATATAAGACCACCCTAAAATTGAAGAAAAACATATTGTTTACTTTTGCTAAATAATGAAAATCAGATGTATGAAAGATAAGGCATAAAGACAATCACATTTAGGATAGGAAGGAATTTAAACTCATTTTTTATATGTTTATTAGCACTGATTCTTAATTTTAAAAAAGAATTGATTATTTTCTAAAAATTTTTTTGCCTGATTGTCATTCTGAAAGCCGTCAGGACCGTCTAAATTGAATTTCTTTTCGTCCGAGAAAATACCTTTAGCACATATGGTTTGATATTCTCGAGCATATCCGGATAGTTTCTCTTTGTGCTTCTTATTTAAACTTGGACGATGAATTATTTTCTTCTGCTTAAATTTTTCGTTGTTTAACTACCTTATAAATGCTCTAGTACTGCAGGGATCACCTTTAAGTGATTTCAATGTTTTTGATATTGACAAAGTTTTCTTTTTTACTTCACGAACAGTTCTCCTCTTGAATTGTGGTAATGAATTTTCTGGCTCGCCAATCGGTTTTCTTGTTGTATACTTATTTGGACTTTTCAAGTAATTGCAGATAACAGTTTTACTGAGTTCTTAAGAATTTATCTCTGAGATTTTCCGAGTATTTTCCGAACAGTAATCTGACCCTTCTCAAATTCAGATAATTTAGTTTATTTACATTTTTATTTTTTTAAGTATTACTGTTTGAATAGCTTTTATATTACGTAGACTAAATATAAAAAAAACATTGAATTCAAATATTTTTTTTCTTTAGGTTTTACTGGCGGTCTTATATTTATGTCAAAAGAAAATTTTAAAATTTAGAATAAATGCTAATATCTATTAAAAAAAATTGGAATTTCTTCTTATTTTATATCTAAATGTCTCTTAACCTTATCTTTCACAAATCTGATTTTCATAATTTAGAATTTAAAAGCAGCATCTTTTTGAGGGTGGTCTTATATTTTTGTCCAGGGATATATATATATATATATATATATATATATTTATCGCAGCATGATTATCGCTACCTCTCTTGGTGATTTTGTGGCAGACCAAATGCAACATAATTTGTAGAGTGCTCAATATCTTTGATATAGAGTTAAAATCATATCTGCACTTACGCACACACGAATATGTACAAACAGAAAAAAAATTCGATAAAAACCTTGTCTTTTGAAACTTTCACTTATACGACCACACACAATAATGCGCAAATATAATCTACATACACACACACACACACACACACACACGCACGCACACATATACACAAATATGTGTACGCAACGCTAACATCTTTTTTCGATTTCTCCGATATCTTTCTCTACCTGATAATCATCGTTATAAGACTGGATGAAATCAGTGGACGCAGATAAGCACCATTCAAAGAGATATATGTAAAATATAATATATATATGTGTGTGTGTGTGTGTGGCGCTGCGAGAATATTATCTATAATTTACGCAGAATGTACAGAAGATATCGTGATATAATGGCAATGCAGAATGAGTAACATTTCCAACTTGAAAATACTTTTTCGTCGAACATAGATTCTTACATGAATTTATCAAAGTTCCTGCCTGTAGCAGAATTAATTAAACTTCACTTATTCAGAAAGATGGATGAGAGGTGATCTAATTGAAAATTTTAAAATAAATAATTAAATTTCTTAACCAGCTGACCATTTAAAAATAATGTTTCACTTCATAATGCTAATTTACTCTCAGGCAGATTTCAAAATGTAAATCTATAAACCAATTGGATATTTTGGCTGACAGATCAATATATTTTAGTATTAAATTACATAATCAGATCAATAACAGCAAAAGAATAAAAGATAAGATTGTAGGATTTCAGAAAATACAGAAAAAAATTAAAAGAGGATTTTGTAAAACTATCAAAAGAATTACTTAACAGAATCTGATTTGTAGGTAGATATTGTATTAATTGTGTTTCAGGAAAATGTACTTTTTAAGTTGATGTGAAAAGAGTGCAAAAAGGGAGATACCTAGGAATTACGAACAACGGGATGCAAAAAAAAAGAAAAAAAACAGAAGGATTTTGGACAAAAATATGGCAACCAAAATATATAACGAAAATGCTGAATGGATAAACAATATTACAAGAGAACTGGAGGGACTTGAAGAAGGCCCTAAAACAGAAATACACATCGAATTACTCAAAACAACATTAAAAAGAATATCAAACTGGAAAACGCCTGGCTATGATGGAATACATGGCTTCTGGTTCAAGAAATTCATTGCAGACTAGCACTAGAAATGAACAGATGCCTACAAGGTCCACAAGTACCTGACTGGATGACTAAAGGATAGACTATATTAATCTAAAAGGACCCAAGCAAAGGAACTGCTCAAAACAATTACAGACCGATAACCTCCCTACTAACAGTACAAATAAGGGAAATGATTTACTACTTTCTAACCAGCCGTGGATTGTTCCCTGACGAACAGAAAGGATACCGCAAGGATACAGAGGCACAGCAGAATTACTTTACATAGATGAACATATCCTAAATGAGAGCAAAACAAGACGGAAAAATCTAGCTATGGCCTGGATTGACTACAAAAAGGCATATGATATGGTTCCACAAAGCTAGATAATACACTGTCTCAAAATGTACAAGATATCACATGAAGTCATGAACTTCGTCGAAAAGACCATGCAAACCTGGAGAGTTGAGCTGACAGCAGGAGGAAAAAGCTTACCTGAAACAAAGATCCAAAGAGGGATTTTCCCAGAAGATGCACAATCACCCTTACGATTCATAATAGCCATGAGGCCACTTAACCATATACTCAGAGAATTCATAGCAGGATACAAACTTAGCAGATCGCAAGAGAAGATAAATCACCTAATGTACATGGATGACATAAAACTTTTTGCAAAAAATGAAAAATAACTGGAAACTCCCATACACGCCGTAAAGATATACAGTACACACATAGGAATGGAACTTGGCATAGAAAGATGTGCCATGCTCGTCATGAAAAGTGGCAAACGACATATGACTGATGGAATGGAACTACCAATTCACGACAAAATTAGAACGCTCGGAGAAAATGAAACCAAGAAATAAAAGGGTATCTTGAAGGCTGAAACCATCAAAGAAGTGGAAATGAAAGGCAATATTCGAAAGGAATATCTCAGGAGAACTAAAAAAAAACTACTCGAGAGAAAACTCTCCAGCAGAAACCTCATCAAAGGAATAAAAACTTGGGCTGCGTCCCTCGTTAGATATTCGGGACCATTTCTCAAGTGGACCTGAGATGAACTTAAACAAATGGATCAAAGAACAAGAAAACTAATGACCATGCACAAGGTATTACATCTCAGAGACGACGTTGACATACTATATGTATCTAGAAAAGAAGGAAGAAGAGGACTTGCTAACATCGAAGACAGCGTTTCCACATCGATACAAAAGCTTATAGACTTCATAAAAACGAACGAGGACTGATTACAGCCATCAGAAACGATACGGACAATACGATAGACGATAGAATGACAACAACTGGAAACAAAAATGGGAGAAAAAACAACTCTATGTTCGCTTTAAACGACTAATAAACAACATTTCACAACAGAATATCTGGACCGGGCTAAGAAAAGGAAACCTTAAGAGAGAAACGGAATCTCTCCTAATAGCAGCACAGGACAACGCCATAATGACCAATCATATCAAAGCAAGAAAAGATAAGACGCAGCAAAACCGTAAATGTTGGCTGCATAGACAGAGACAAAACGATCAATCACATTATAAGCGAATGCAGCAAATTAGCACAGCGGGAGTATAAGGCGAGACACAACTAGGTCAGAAAGGTGATCGACTGGAAGATTTGCAAGAAATTAAAATTTGACCATACTAACAAATGGTATATGTACAACCCAGCACCTGCCCTCGAAAATGACAAATGTAAACTACTATGGGACTTTAACATACAAACGGATCACCTAATCAAGACCAGATGCTATAATAATCACCAAAAGAAAAAAAGGGAGTATGCAAAATTGTCGAGTTTTCTGTCCTGGAGGACCACAGATTAAATCTGAAATTTGTGTCAGGCGCGCAGATAATAAACGACCCCTGTGTCTGGTACAGCCACAATATAGCACCCATGATAAAAATGTTTACACACTGTGGCAGGTGCTCTCCTTATAGCCAACTTTGGAGACCCGTTCAACATCCTGCAAATATGGGCTGTTCTTTTTTCGGGTACATGAATGACGAGTTAAAGAACCATACCAATCGGAGAAGTAAAAACAAAACATGGACAAGGGAAGACAACCAACTTGCACAACACTGCTATTGTAGGAGCAACCCTACACAAGGGGATTCAGGAAAAAGAATGGAAAAGCCCCAAACAACTACAGAACCATAACTTGCTTACCGATGATGCAGAAAATATCAACAATGCAAATAAGGGAAGAGATTCATGACTCACTAACAAGCCGAGGAACATTCCCTGAGGAGAGAAAGGATGTCTTAAAGGATCCAGATGCACAACAGAGTTACTTTACATAGATCAACACATCCTTACCTAGAGCAAGACTAGACGAAAAAATCTAGCTTTGGGCTGGAATGATTACAAAAAAAGCATATGATATGGTTCCGAAAAGATTGATAATCAAGAGGCTCAAAAAGTACAAAATATCAGATAAAGTCATCTGGAGAGTGGAATTGATAGCAGGAAGAAGTTTAGCTGAAGCAAAGATCTAAATAGGTATTTTTTCGGGGAGATTTACTATCACCATTCTTAATTGTAATGATGCCACTTAACCATATACCCAGAAAATGCACAGCCGGATACAAACTTACTTGATCGCTGGAAAAGATCAATCACCTAATGTACATTGATGACATCAAACTATTTGCAAAAAAAAAAAAGAAGTGGAAACTCTAATACACGCAGTTAGAATATACAGTCAGGACATAGAAAATGGGATTTGGCATAGAAAAATGTTCCATGACAGAAATGAACAGTGGAAAACGATATGGAATTACCAAATCAAGACAATATTCAAACGTTCGGAAAAAAGGAAACCTACAAATACTTAAGAGGCTGACACCATCAAACTAGTGGAAATGAAAAGAACAATTCAAAAAGAATATCCAAGGTGAACTAGAAAGCTAATCGAGACAAAACTGTCTACCAGAAACCTTATCAAAGGAATAAATACCTGGGCTGTATCCCTCGTTAGATATTCGGGACCCTTTCTCAAGTGGACCAGAGAATAACTTAAGCAAATGGACCAAAAAACAAGAAAACTAATGAATTAAACTAAGGCATTACATCGGAGAGACAACTAATGAATTAAACTAAGGCATTACATCGGAGAGATCACTTTGATTGACAATATGTATCAAGAAAGTAGCGAGGAAGAGGACTTGCCATTATTAAAGATAGCGTTGACGTATCGATAAAAAAAGACTTGAAGACTACATAGAAAAACACAAAGGGGGATTGTTAACAGCCATCAGAAACTATTCTGACAACACGATGGACAACAGAATGACAATAACTAGGAAACAAAAATTGGAAGAAAAACAACTCCATGAGCGTTAAAACGTGTGAAAAACAACATATCACACGAGAAAACCGGGACCTGGCTAAGAAAAGGAAACTTTAAGAAAAAAAAGAATATATTCCAATAGCAGCTCAAAACAAAACCATAAGAAAAAATCAAATCAAAGCGAGAATAGATAAAAACGCAAAAAATAGCAACTCTAGGCTATGTAGTGATAGAGACGAAACCATCAATCACATAATAAGCAAATGCAGCAAATTAGCACATAAAGAGTATAAGAATAGAAATTACTGGGGGTGGGGGTCAAGGTGATCGAATGGTTTTTGCACAACCCAGCATCTGTCTTAGAAAATGACACACATAAACTCCTATGGGATTTTGACATACGGATGGATCATCTAATCCGGCCAGAAGACTAGACCTTCTAATGATCAACAAAAAAAAAAAAAAAGAAAAAGCAAAAGAGAATAAGCAAAATTGTGGACTTTGCTGTCCCGGCTGACCACAAAATAAAACTGAAAGAATGTGAAAGTACCTCGACCTTGCAAGGGAATTGAAAAAACTATGAAACATGAAGATGACAATTGTCATTCGTGCTTTTGCTACAGCAACTAAAGGATTATTAAAGGGAATGGAGCACTTGGATTTTGGCGAACGTGTGGAGACCTTCCAAACTACGGCATTATTGAAAAATGCAAGAATACAGAGAAGAGTCCCGGAGACTTGAGGAGACTTGCTGTCACTCAAACTCCAGTGAAAGACCATTTGTTGCATACACATATGCGGATGCATGCAAAATCGTAACGACGACACAATAAAGACGAGTAACACAGTCTTTTAGAAAAATATACCTCTCAGTTTATTGAAAGAGTTGTGTGTGAGAGGGAGCTGGAGACTGAACAGAACTGCAACATATTTACCCACAATCTTATGGCCATAACCTGCGTTTCTTTCCCGTTCTCCTGGGGTGTTCAACCGGGGGCCTGGAGGTCCAGCCTTTCTGGGACATGTTCCTCAATCCAGTATCTTCTCTCCAACTCATCTGATCTCCAAACTGCTGACTTCCTGTCTTCATCCGGGTTATATAATAATTTGACGTCCACTCATCTTCCTGTGAGCGTCACAATTTCGCACTCATTCAACCCGTCCACGGTCAAGGTTATAATATCCTGATATTCCTCGACCGGATGAACCTGTTATTTACACTGGTGCGTTTCCTGTTTTGACACCCCGGCCGAGTCGGAGGTCAATATACAACATATTAGCTAAAACCTAAGTGAAAAACTCTAATGAATAAATACTACGATTACTACTACTACTACTACTACTACGACTCCTACTACTACTACTATTAATAATAATAATAACATCAACTATGCCCAAGGTCATCCAACCAAGAGATTATAGAAACACATTTTACGTGTTTAGAAAAAAGAGAGATGACTCGCCTGCAATAAGGATTGAGTACAAGTATCAATAGAAGGTCCTTTGAATTTCATTGAAAAAGAAAATATATCCATACACCTGCCTATAACAGTAATATCAACATAAGAACGAACAGAAAACAACGAAAACAACAAAAAATCATTGGAACTCCGATAAGGAAGGAGTATTTTATTCCGCTCAAAATCTTCTTGGTGATAAAACTGGATATATTGTTGAGTGCAAAGATTAGTTGACTACCAAATTTGATATTCACCAAATGACGTATACTTTTGGGGTTTTGCCATATGTAACTTAAGAGTCGTTATTATAAATGTTTCCTGTGATATATTTGTTAATAATCAAAGGGTGCAGTCAGCTGGATCTTGAAAATACACTAACTGCATATCAGCGGATAAGTTAGACTCCCCCAACAATTCTCCAGTATATGGCTCTAAACAATCTGATAATGAGGCTCCAATAATTCTGGAGCTTTGGGGAAATACAGAGTACCCCTCCATTGTCATTGTAACATATACTGATGCAGCCGAAACACTGACGACTCTCTGTTGTTCAGGTACGAAACGTTTATTAACTTCTTGACTTTTAGTTTTTCGACGCGAGGAGAGAGAGACACAATTTTTACTATGCTGACTGTTCCTACATAGCCCAGCTGGACTGGCCTGGCCCAGAGTCAAATCTCAACTAACTGCTTTTTGCAAAAATACCAAATTCTCTCGCTTCCGGGCATGATGTCATTCACACCCCAGTGTCATTTCCTATCTGGGGTTCTTATTATGACATTTGTGATTGTCATATCCTCTGTGCACGAGCGTAAACTGTACTCAATGTGTGTGCACTTGCACTAAGAGCCGAATTGTTCAAAGCCAACCAATTGTATGATAAAATATAATTAACGAAAAATGATTAATATAAAAAATCATTCCGTAATTATATAACACCATCGCTCCCAGATCGACTCAGGTCCAGAGGGTAGCTCTTAATAAGGTCCTATCTATGGGTCAAATAGAACTAAACAGTGCACTCGTGATAAACTGAGTTGTTTAAAATAAAGCTATTTTGACATTTAAACTGTGTAATTATATCAAACTGAATTGTTCGAAATAAAACTGTTTATATGTATAAGAGTGGATTTGGCATTAAATAACCTACAATGGTCGGTCATAAAACCAAAACAAACCAAGAGGGTGTTCTTATGATGCAATGGTTAAAGCACTGGACTGCGGAATCATAGTAAGCGAGTTCGAACTTTAGTCGTGCAATACGTTCATTTTTGGACAAATACCATTTGGAAAGGTATGAACCCTCTTATCTCTCTAGCTATGGTTAAGTGGTACTTCTACGGTTCGTTTAGAGGGATGACTCTGGCTTTAAATAATGTATGAAGGTTCATATACCATTAAACAAAGAAACAAACCGAACCAAACCTGATAATCGAAGTTAACATAATATTGTTATTATGATCGATTCGCAGTTAGTACCTTTTATATCTAGTCTCGTGCCCAATTAAGTATCGTTTATTATACCTGATAATGGAACTAGTGTAAACAACAAAAATCAAAACGATATAAAATTTTCATTTAACATTTTTTTTAGACTTCTTCATAAAACGATAAATATTATTCCAAAGTTGTTTACCAAAAAAAAAATGAAAAATAAATAGCATAATTTTTTTTTTTGTCTTTTTCAGTTTCTGTTTTATAGTCAAAAATCTATTTCTTACATTTTTGTTACACTTTTAAAAAATTTATTTTTTAGGTTTTGTGATCTTGTATCCATCCATTTTTTTTTCATCTCCCTTTTTAACCTTTTTTCTTTTCAAGGATATGTCCCCTTTTTTTCCCCAAAGATTTATCTCTATCGCCATTCATATATCATTATTTTACATATTTCGTATAATTTTTTCTCTTTAATGGATCTCATTATATCAGTTAAAAATCTTTCAGTTGTTGTATTTTCTTTTTTATACAAATTGCATCAATTCTTTTAGTTCTGAAATATTTCGTTTTTATAAAAAGCAGTTTTCTATACACGCATTATCGGATTTATATGGATTTTTCTTATTATATTCTTAAAGACTATATCTTTTTTATTGCTGTAGATTTTTTTCTTTTTTCTCCATGGATTGTTATTTTTGTAAAAGTAAAAATATAAAGAAACAACAAACAATCCTTTACGTTTGAGGCAGTATCATAAAATCAATATGATAATTTCAAGAAGCATGAAGCTTTATCTTCCTTTAAAAAATATCTGTGTATAGGAATATTCTCTCTTAATCTACAGCATGTTCTTTGACGTTTTCTTTAAATATTAGGATTACATTTTTTTCAACTAGAGGCCAAATACACATTTTATACATGGTTTCAAAATGTTTGTATACATCTAATAACACTAGCCCACAAATGCTAGGCAAAATATGAATACTGTGCTTATGTAAAATGAAAAAAAAAGTATATGAAATCAAAATTATGAAACATATTACAAGTAAAAAATTTTTAAAATTGACATTGATACAAATCTTATAAAAACAAAAATGAAAATACATTCGAAGATAAAAATAACTGTGCGATTGATGAATAAAGACGACCACACAACTCGGGGATTTTAAAGCAAAAAATTATCAATATTTTTGTAAATACCATCCTGACTCTCTTCTTTCTTTCCCTGAATTTGGTGTAAGTTATACTAAGATGTGTAACGGAATACACAGGAAAAGTTAAGGGAATTCTACCATCCCATATCAACGTGTTTAAGTTTTCACAACACGTCCCATCAAGAGAAAATAATTCGAAATAAGATCTCCAAGCGTGTGTTATGTTGTTGACCCTTTCCTCTGATACGATCAGTTTGTCATGATGATTTGATTGACCTTCTAGACTCGTGGAGCAGACATACTGGACATATCCGATGTGTTATTATATCGACGTGTTCAAATCCTGGATGTGTGAACCCCTAACTGGAGAGATAAGGGCGTCCATTCCTTTGCCATGGGTATTAGTCCGAAAGTGATTGTAGTTATGTGACTTAAGTTCAAAACCCCGAGCTACGATGTCATAGATCAATTCGTTGGCAGTTATGCCATCTAAAAAATAGTTTGTAAAAGACAGGAAAAATATGAGCCGATAACAGAAAGAGGATATACATCTCTCTCTCTCTCTATATATATATATATATATATGTGTGTGTGTGTGTTTATGTGTTGCATATTGACCTTTGAACAAGCCTAAATCAGAGATTTTCAGCACAGGACGCATCATTGAAAATAATAGGAAACACTCACGTGGTAGAACGGACATGTGTGGGTGTTATGAAATGATATATGGTGATACCCACGTGAGATACGGGCAGTGTGAGTCTTAAGTCAGCCTTAGCGTAGGGTCAGAATATATCTGATCAGTCGCAGAGCGCGCTAACGAGTGGCTTGGCACCTTGCAGGAGCAGCGTCCCGCTGAGCAGCACACAGAGGGCCTCTGATTTAGTATTCCCGGCTGAGAAGCAGAAATAATAGGTGGACCTTGAAGATAATACAGGGTGGTGTGGTCAAGAGAAGAAGAAGCCATGGAACATTATGGCAGATACCACAGAAGCTTTGACTCCGAGAAGAATAGTTATAATTTCATAACCAAATGTTGTGGTTTATTCCTTCATCATGGCTATATGATACACACACACACACACACGCACGCACACACACACACACACACACACACACACACATACACACACACACACACACACACACATATATATATATATATATATATATAGATAGATAGATAGATATTTATAAAAGAAAGGAAGTGCTATCACTCAGACTCCTGCGAAAGAGTATAATAATAATAATAATAATAATAATAATAAAAATAAGAAGAAGAAGAAGAAGAAGAAGAAGAAGAAGAAGAAGAAGAAGAAGAAGAAGAAGAAGAAGAAAATGCCAGAGATGAAAGATAAATCCTGTAAGAAGCCAATGCAGAAAACTGGCACAAAAGGAATGGTAGAGTAGGGGTGACTAGGTGGAATGGATGATTCATTGGGAATTGTGCAAGAAAAAGAAATTTGACCATAATAACAGATAGTATACTGAGAAATCTTAATCTGTTTTAGCAAATTACATCTATAACATTCTCTTCAACTTTGAGATACAAATGCATCCCCTTCACCCAACCAAAGTGTCAGACTTAATGTAGATTAAAAAGAAAAAAAAAAGGTCTGGACGTCTGATATATTTTGCTGTTTCATTGAGGGAAAAATGTAGACCAATACATGAAGGCGACGAGAATACCAATTGTAGTTGGTGCGTTTGGGACTGTCACCAAACGCCTGGAAAAGAGACTGAGGTAATTGAAGACCAGAAGAAGAATCGAGACCATCCAGACCAGACCATTGTTAAGATCATTTCGGATACTTTCCAAGTTCCTAGAGACTAAATGAGATGTATTGTCAATAAAGAAGAAGTTTCAATTTTTTTTCTTTTATACATAGACTATTCATTATTTCTTGCATTTTCATATTTACTAACAATAAAAGGAAGCTAAATACTTTTTTTTCAATAACCACAACTAGTTGTTGAGCTTATTATCATCAAAATACTTAACATGTACAGACACACCGTCTGTAAATTTATGTGTCATTATAAGGAAAGAGAAAGTATTAAAAGTAAAATTTTCACAGTCACTGCTAATTATTATTATGAATTTTGTCATTTACTTTCGTTCTGATTTTTAAAAAAAGCAGCAAAAAGCTTCATTTTTTCGTAACAAACCCCGGTTGTTATATCTTCTTTTCAGATGAAATTTCAACATATTTTGACAAAATTTCAACCTTTTTTTTCCCTCCCATATACTGCTCAATTGTACTTGTTTTTAAGTGAAAACACACTCTCAATCCATAATGATGACACTAAGCTGGTAATAAGAGAGAATGTTAAACGAAATGGGTTTACAGACACTTAAATCGGCATATCTACCCCCAACACAAATTTATTACGATATTCCCAACGAAAAAGTCAATTACTATGAAACATCTGAATGCCATTTGTCCCTATTTAAGAACCCTATTATCATTACTTTGCTTTTCTGACATAAATGTCCTCTTAAGTCAACACTGCGATGGTGAGAAGCATAGAATTATTCAGAAGGCGACAGATATTGTAAATGATGCCGAAAGGAAACTTTTAAGAATATTTCTCGTGGATTAGGCAAACCTTGCAATCGATTTAAAACGTCTTTTTTTTTATCCTAAAATATATTCGTAAAGCTGTTTGTGTTCCTATAAGCATACTTGAATAAGAATACTTCAACAGAAATTGATATTTATTTCGCTTGACTGTCACGGAGCTATGATCACAGTGAGCGTTAAGAAACGTTCTTTTCTCCACGTCAAAATAAATGAAAGGAGTGAATAAAGTGGATTGGATTGTATTCTAACTCATTGATTATAGCCACATGAAGTACATCGGAGGTTATAGGTCGATTCATACGTTTCAGATATCAACATTGCTTTTCCTGCAACATTGGGCGTCTTAAATGTTAAGTATATGATGAGAAGAAAACTTATAGATTCACATTTCGTAGCAATAATGTATGGTAATGGACGTGCATATCTTTAATCATTTGAAAATGTTATAGAAAAAAGTGTTTTACATGTGGAGACTTATAAATCTTCCAGCGTTCTCTAAAAAGGATCTATGAAGATTTGTGTGGAAGATTGAAAAGAATAAAGAGTGGCGCGGTGAAGAAAGCGATGTGTTCGTATTTTGGTCGAGAGAAGCAATCCAAAAAAGCAATTGCCGTTCAGCTGAACATAGAACACAATGACTTTATTCCCTGTAGAAGTGTAAGATCTTCCTCACATGGCCAAAAAACATATATTGGGTATGGCATTGTACGGCGTCTGATGATGAGGCTTCAATTCTGGACTCACGAGACATGAAAGAAATATCGATTTAAAAATGTCTCTTGTAAAATAGAGCACTTATAACAAACACATAAACTCACACATGAATATATATGTATATATATATATATATATATATATATGTGTGTGTGTGTGTGTGTGTTTCTTTAAAGTAAAATCTATCTAATTACGCTACACCCACCCTCAAATAAGCATTCCATTTATTTGTGATATGCTTTGAAGGGAAATAATTCGGCATAACGCATCTATGGCCGAAATTGTTATCGGATATGAAAGCGGTGAGACTAATTAAACCAAGTTCTTTGTTGAAATAAATAATATTTATGATGCAATATTATTTTAGGTTAGAATATAAAAAGATATATATTATTTCATGTAAGAATATATAAAAGTCGAATTTACCAGAGAGATCTGACACAAGATCAGTTTTCTAGGGGGTGTCCAACTGGTGTGAATTTAGAATTTGGCTTCTACGTTGGTAGTCTAAACTAGGCTAAAAAACTTAGTCCGTCCAACCATTTACCTACCGCCAGAAGTAGGGAATGACATATGGATTCCTGACTTTCAAAATGGCATTTGCCTAAAATGAAATGCACCAAACATTTTGATGAAACGAAGTTTATTTTCCGTCAGTGGAAGGAAATTACCTGAGTAATTGATACTCACCGAAAAGTGAGCGGACAGACGGACGGATGCTTCTCTTGCCATTGACATTCCACAGAGTAACTCTACATAATGGGATTTTCTTCGTTCAATGAAAGTTTCAGCCTTAATCCTTTTCTTATCGAAAAATCGTATTAGGGTCATCGGAAGGGAATGTGCACTGTTTCGGGGCCTTCTTCTCAACGGTTTTATTTGCACACGGGCTACCCTCACTGAATATAAATGCATATACCACGGATGCCCTATTAGTTATCTTCTAAGCTTAGCTTAGATGTTGACCTAGAAATGTAAAATTGAAATGTGATTTGAAAAATACCTGCGTGCGTTATGAGAATATTACCTGAATCTCGTTACGCATCCACGATCGAGTGTCGGTTTAACAATCTTCATTGTGAATTGTTCCACGGAATATTTATTTTGTCCCATACCCACATGGAACTATTTTCCGTTATTTCTATGAGGCGTTTTATACATTTGGTTCTATTACGCTCTTTGATTCCAATTTGACTAAGAAATTGGTACAGGGTGCCTTTTATTTGTCGCTGCCTCCCACCAGACACGACTTGACACAAGGTCAAAAGCCCGAAGGCTGATTAAAGTGGGGATAAAGGGGAGGGGAAGGTCGGGAACGAGCCGAGACTCGAACCCTGCTTGTCTGTGCTGCTCATCGGCTCACTTAGTGCAATGTGAGCCTGATGAGGCAAGCAGTTTCACGAACCCAAATGTGGGTCCGGGCACGTATGCCAGTTAACGGCTTAAACTAGACGCTTGGTCTAGTGCCGTGCATGGGGGACAAAGGAGACAAAAATGCAGCTCGCCCACCCGAAGGTAGCCTAGTCGAAACTAGGTGCCTAATTAAAGGCCCCAAGTCTGCCATTGTTCCTTTTCCAGGGCCACGCTCCGGACCGAAGTCCAGAACAGGCCCCGGGGCGGTGCCTGCTACGAAACGTCTTGCTCCTATTTCTACTGCTTTCACGATCACGCTTTACCCATCCTTTTAAAGCTCTTTTTTAAGATCTTAGTATTTGCTGGTTTTATACTTATGGATTTGATACATCCGGCTTTAAAATGGTATTGATAGTTCTACCACAATGATTTTAAGGTTCGCCCTTGACAAAAGAACAATACCTGGTCGCAGAATTTTGTTGGATATTGTTTTTGGGTAATTGTTATGCCATCCTGGTGGGTAGGCAGATACCTCTCAATCTCCACTTGATCAAAGAATTGTAACCGGGTACATCTGCTAGATTGTTTGCACAGAGCCAGCGTATATTCTGCCCTTCTCTGAAACAAATTTCTGTGTTGAAATAGTCGGTTCTGATTTCATATAATTCTTTAAAAATTTGACCAACTTTTCCAGTACTCTGTTGTGCCTCTAGGTGTATGTCCCATTTCCAAAGACTATCTTACGAAAGCTGATTACATGCTCCAATGTTTGTAGTTTGTCATTATATAGAGGACAGATAGAACTACTTTCTTTCTTCTATTTAAACATATTGTTTTTAGAAGAAAGCTATTCCTACGAGGTGCGTATTAGAAAACTCAACCTGAGAGGAACCATATGCCATAATACATTCCTAGTAATAGACTTTTGTATAGTCTTCTCCCAGTTTGTCTGTTGGTTTTGTTGGGATTGCTGAACAGCTTTTAGGAATCTTTTTTTTTTATCAATCTCACACCTTACATCCTGAATGACCATATCCCTGCGATTTTTGCCGCTAGGTGCTCTTCATTTGTTCCGAAAACTTGTCTCCCAGTTTTAGTGTTTCCTATGTTTCCTTGAAAGTAAGGTTGACTTTAGCACTTCTAACAGTGTCCCTGACTTCCCCTTTCTTTCGTGTTTTCAATATAGTCTTAAGTGATTTTATCACTTCATTCTTTGAGTCACCCAGCATCATTTGGAGTCTAATCTTTCTGGGTTTGAATTCCTCAAGAAGTTATTTTAATGGTAATTTTAATGTTGCTTGTCTGCAGTACAAAGTAACATCAGACAAGCCTGGAGGTTATCCCGAGCATTTTCGCGTATATCTATTTATCTTAGCCTCCATTGACTCAATCGTTCTTGTTGCAATTTTGTATACCAGTAGAGGCCATAATAACATCGAATTAAATATATGCTGAAGGCACCAAACCTTGAATTTCCCTTGTTGAAGACAGTGATCAACCTTATGGAGACCTTCTTGTAATGTTCTAAATATTTCTTTCGCTTGATTAATATCTTCCAAGGACTCATCAAACGAACGTCTCAAACATTTCACCAATTCTCCTGACACAGCGGGGAGTCTTAGACAACCTACCATGAAATTTATATCTTGATTCACTATTCCTTTCCTATGTTAGAGACTTTTAGGCTTTTGGGGTTTGAATTTCCTACAACACCAAATCATCTGCTTGTCTATCAAGCTTAGTGTCTTGCGAATAGTATATTCTTTGGATGAGAGGATTGCTGTGTGGTCAATGAATGCCTCCACTGGTGGTTTTTGAAGTTCAAAGACTTTAGCGTTGTTCGTTGTCGCTTTTACAAGCAGCTCCATTGTAGAACAAAAAGTATTGGTGATATCGAACATCTCACTGAAATGCCAACTTCCAGGCAGGTCCAATTTGTTGTATATTCTTTTGCTGTGAACCGCATGAGGAAAGCATCAAAGGATGATCCTAGCATTTTAGATATTTCCTCTGGGATATGGTACATCCGTAGAAAAAAAAATCATCTGATGGGGCACCGATCCATAGGCATTAGCCGAGTCCAACCAACTGACATCCAAATCCTTTTTTTTTTATTTTAGCTGTTTGAATGACTTCCCAGATCATATCTCCATGCTGCAAACAACCAGCTATTCCCGGAACATCACCCTTCTAGACCGAAGTATCGATATACTCGTTAATTAGAAGGTATCTGGTTAATATCGATACCAAAACAGCGAAAACTATATTTCATTCTACATTAAGGAGAGAGATTGGAGGAAAATAGCCAATTTCCTTCGAATTCTTCTCTTTGAATATATAGCGTCGAGATATCGTCGCCTCATTATATACGGAGCTTACCTGTGCATTGATCTTTAATTAATTAAATATTAAAAAAGTAACTAAAAGAGGTAGTTTCAGTATTTTTAATCATATTTTGTTTGTCTTTACACAACTCATTGTCAGTACAAAGCTGAAGGGAACAGAATATATCTTATTTGAAATGATCGTTCTTTTTCTCAATTCTGTTAAATATTAGAAATTGATTTTCGAAAACATTCATATAGGATGATATATTACATTTGTCTTCTTTTTGAAAAAGGAATTAGATCCTGAGATAATGTCCTTAAGTATTTGAAACTGATGCAAAATCATTAGATAAAGAAATATATATATATATATATATATATATATATATATATATATATATATATATATATATATATATATGAGATGCTAAACGCAGAAAAGGACATATTTTCATAAGAGGGACTGTTACAGTTAAATAGAGGAAAAAAGAACAAAAGAAAAGCAACAAAGAACATGACGTCTTTAGATTCAATTATTCGGCGCTAACAAGCACCTGTGAATGTTGGCTCTTCTAGATTCCCCGATGATTCTCTCTCTCTCTATCTCTCTTTCTCTCTTTCTCTCTCTCTCTCTCTCTCATTATCATGATGATAATGAAGATAGAAAATGTACTTAATTAAATTTACAGACTTTAATCTTCAACTTGGAAAAGTAGTTTCACGGAAAAGAATATACGACTGAAGAGTAGGAAGCGCTGCATATCTCTTGTGTCAATGCCACTCGAATTTGACGTCAATAATTGTATTTCCATGACGTTCCAACATGCGGAACATATCTGATAAGTTTCCAGCCGTTATCGAATTAATGTATTTCTCATGGAAAATCGATTTTTGCCGGATATGATTTTACTCCTTGTGAATTTTGACACCAGCTCAAACTGACGATTTTAATTGAAGTCTCAGTAATGGGAAGTCTGTTAATTTTTGTCAGGTATAGATGATCCTGATTTTTTCTTTCATTTCTTGTTCTATCATTGTTTTTGCAAGGTTTTTGGGAATCGTTTCCTGGATCCCTTTAGCGATTGGTATCACCAAGTGTTTCATGCATCATAATTTTTACCGTCCTCTGGTAAGGTCCAAGTATTAGTCGAGATGTTTTTATTTTTTCGTTTTTCATTCTCTACTCTACTAGAACGGCAAAATCAGCAAGTTGACAAGTTCTTTTTTTCTTTCTTTTTTTCTTTCTTTCTTAATGGTTTCTTTTAAACTGTAATTACTAAGAATACTACATAACGCCCCTCTCTCTCTCATACTCTTTCATTTTTTTATATCTTTCTTTACTTCAATCTTGTCTGTAGAATACCTAGACTTCTTCGAACGTCGATGGATTTAATAAAAGAAAAAATAGCTTTACACTAAAAGAAGCAAGAAGTAGACGATATACTCTAGAAACTATAAAGGAAAAAGACTATAGAAATGACCAACCACTTCTCGCATATACACCTATTCAACTTGAATCCCAACTGCATGGCCTAGAGCAAGCATTTGACAAACACTCTAACCACTAGCCCACTTTGCACGGATTATTATAAGCCGACTGCATACCCTTCAGAATATTAAGACTTCTGGCCACCAAAACTGCCGTGTGTAGGACATTACTTTGCATCTTGCGGTGAGTCTATAGTTGGGGAATTACTTCTTTGTTGTCATTATTTTCACTTCTCTTCTGACTGGAAGTGGGAGACTATGGCATAGGTCAAGAAGATCTGGCGGAGATAATGAAATCTTTACCGGTTACGATGATAGAGTATATACATTTCTATTCTGTATAGAAACGGATGATATAATTGTTATATAGATT
>OY757910.1:43343852-43426352 GCA_963585895.1 Sepioteuthis lessoniana
CTCGAGAACTTTTGAACTATCTGCAGGCAACTGGGACAGAAGTGAGCAAAGATACAATTATTCGTACACGTCATTACATTTTCAGAAACCTATAAAAACAATCTTCCGAAAGCCAGTTATATGAATTTATCAATTCTCTTTGCACATAATTATCTAAGGAAGCCAGCTTTGGGGTGGAGGCAGATATTATGATCTAATTCGACAAGAATTTGAATGTTTGGTTGTACAAGTTGAAGACATGTCTAGAAAAAAAATGCACAATGTCTAAACCTGAAAATACCATTCTAACAGTTAAAGACAGAGGTGGACTTCCAAAGATCTAACATTGTTTTTCTTTCAGGGTTACGAGTATTCCACATATAATCATGTACCATAGCCATGATACGGATATGCGTGAAACGTATATATACTGTTCATAACATATATACATAGAACATAGGAATCTCGAAACACGAAAAACTCTTACGATTCCTAGTTCAGGCACGAAACCTTTTATTACCCTTGAATTTAAAGGTTCTTCGACATAAGGAGAGAGATACACATTATTTCTATTCACGCTTTTTCATCTGCCCACCATCTCGTGCGGCGCCCGTAGCGCGCAAATTCGCCTGGTCTCTGTGAGCCCCGAAAGTCAACCGTCTTCTTCCGAGCCAGGAACTCAAATCAACTAAGTAACTTTTTCAAAATCCTCTGCGCACTTCCGGTGCGTGACGTCACCCGCACTCTGTAGCCCCGTTTCCCATCTGGGCTATTGTGATATCTCTGAGTGACACACCCGCTCTGCGCGCGCGTGTGAACACCTGCGTTAATGTTGCACCTAAGTAACCCATGCACTGAGCCGAAAGATTCTCAGCCTAACTAAACCCAAAGACATAAAACGAAATCCCTCGGCCATTATATTACAATCATAGGAAATGTAATCCGTGCCCCATGTTCAAATCTTGGACGAACCACTTTGCGTTTCACTTCTCAAAAATATTCTCGGGAAAGGCTAGGGGTTGGAAAAAGGGGAGACTGGAGTTTTCAGCATTGGTGAGGCCATCAGTAAAAGAGAATGAAATTCAGATTTAAAACCAGCTTTGCTCTGCTTAAAAATTGACGTTGTGTTACATTCTACTAAAATTGAGGGAGTTAAAGTGCATACATATCATTGAAAGAAGAATGGACAATACTATGTTTTACAAAATACTGTTGATGGACTTGCTTTAATTTATAAAATATGTTTACTTATAAAGGAGTTGAATTTTTCAGCATGATGATAATCAAAAATTGTGAAAGTGAGTGAGTAGTTAAATGATAATAATATCAGCATTATAGAGTGACCAAGCCTAACTTAAATCTCAAAGAAAATATCGAGAGGAAGATTAACTTCAAGACTCTAAACCAAATTTATTGCAATCCCGAGGTGATTTCAAAACAGGGGTGTTATAAAAGAGCCGTTAATTCCTGCCAAAAAACTTACTACACATAATTCAAATTATCTGGCAGCTTTCATAATAAATAAGAGATATGCCATAAACTACTGAAAGCTTTAAAGATGTATGTCCAAAACATTTGTGATCAATTTATTTATTGAATTTTGCCATGAATTTAGGTGCAGGCAAAATTGCCTCAAGCATTTTAAATATTCTGGTGAAGTTTCAAGTGAGTAGCAATAATGGAAAATATATCCTTAAAAACAGTTATTAAATCCCATGTGTCAATACTGTGGTGTGTCATTATATATATATATATATATATATATATATATATCAGTTACGTGCGAAATACCATAAAACAAATTATTTGAAAAACATTGACAAATTCCTATTAAAATAACACATTTTAAGATATTAGCATATTACATATATAGCATATATATATATATATATATTGAGAGAGATTGTTAGAGAGATTTGTTTTAGTTGGGTTTGTTTTAATGGCTGATGAACCATTTGTAGGTTATTTAATGTCAAATCCATTTTTATACATATAAGCAGTTCTATATCAAGCATTTCAGTTTAGCCTAAGAACAGTTTAATTGTCAAAAACAGTTCTATTTCAGATTATTCAGGTTATACAACAAAATTAAATGGTTTCATGTGTTTAATTAAACAATCGTTTATTTACACACAGTTAAATGAACAACAGTTCAGTACAGCATAAGTCCGCAGTTTAAATGACAAAAGAGTACTAGTTCAAGCATTTTAGTTTAGTATAAATACACTGTTTAGTTTTTATTTTTACCAATACACCCATACCTACAGCCCTTACAGGTTCTATCACTCCGAGTCAGAGTTAACCTGGGAGCAATGGTAATAAAAGGGTACTTTGTATTCACAAAACTCTAACATTCCTGGAGCCTCAGCTTCAGATAATCCAGGACAATCGTTGAGGGAATCTTACCCCTCTGCAGAGACGCAGTCAGGGTATTCTGCTACAGACTGAGACTTAGAGAGAGAGAGATAGAGAGAGATAGATCGATAGAGAGATAGATAGATAGATAGAGAGAGAGAGAGAGAGAGAGAGAGAGAAAAGGGGAGTTCTTCCGAATTCCCACGAAATCAGCATTGATATGAAGACATTTTGTAATGGAGAGGCATGCACGAATCGAGAATGCTCAAAAATTATTAGTCCCCTCGGCGCATCTCAGGTGACAAGCAATAAACTCAGTCCCGTCTCTCTTTGAGAGAACGATAGACAGAGATATGAAGAGAGAGAGAGAGAGATAATATGGCATAAGTAAATGAAAATATGTCATGTTACGTACCACATGGATTTAATGCATTTTTCAATTTCTTGGCAAATTACAGGTCTTAATAAAAGTAAAGTAAAGTTGGCGACCCTAGTTGAGGGCGACCAGAAGGCTCCCTTTTCAATAGCTACTACACCGAGATGAGGGGAAGGAGCGCTACTCCTTACTCTGGATTGCTTCACTTTATCCTTGATACATACCTTATATTGCTGAGTGTTAAGCAAGGTGGTATCAAGTACCATTTTTCGAGTCTTTGGTATGACACGACCTGGGATTGAACACAGATCTCCCGGACCATTGGCGAATACTCTACCCATTAGGCCAATGAACCGGTGGTGCCAATATTTGGATGCATAATTCATTCGCACATCTTTTCTGAATTTTTCAACAGAAAGATATCAGAGACTTAAGGGGAAAAAGATGATTATATTCTGGCTCAGACGATATGCAATAAGCAGTTTTTCTTTATGGATGCTTTCTCTCTTACCCAGATCCTTATCCGCGAATATTATTTATTTTTTTAATTTTACCACTTTAACCCACGAGGTATACTTGTTAGTGTATCAATTTTTAAAATAATACAGAATTTGACTCGCACTTTGCATCACCTTCCCTTTTTTTTTTTTAGCCTAGCTGAACTAAGTTTGGGTTAATAATTGACTAACAAGCACCATAAAAAATTAGTTTCCGTTTCGTGTTCCGAGGCATAAAATCGTGTGTGTTAGCGCGCGCATGCACGTGTGTGTGTGTGTGTGTGTGTGTGTGTGTGTGTGTGTTTGTATAAGTGATTTGATTTGTGGATGGAGTATATATATATATATATATATATATATATATATATATATATATATACGTGTGGACAGTTGTTTACATACTTGTTAAACTAATTGTTTAGGCTTTATTATTTTCGAATATATTCAATTTTAGAAGTGTACATACCTTTTAGATTTTTCCCCGTGTTTCATCCGAATTCTTATTTTTACATATGAATTTTGTTGTATTAAACTCGATTTAATGGGTGGGTATTTATTATAATTGTTAAAAGAGTTTTAATCTGATCAACTTAGTTTTAGAAATAAGTATCTTCATAATCTCTCTCAGACTCTTTCGAATTAGGATTTATATATATTCTAATATGAATCCTTTTCTGATTTTCTTCATTCATTTGTATCTTAGATGCATAAAATCAGTATATTATTAACGGCTGTTTTTTTTTTTCGAACGTCTGGATAGTTATTTTTATGTACTTTTTAAACGACTTATTTAGATTATATTTTTTGAATATAGTTATTTTTAGAAGTGTACATTTCTATTTGAAGCCCCTTTATATTTTATCCGAATACTGATTTTATATACGTTTTTTCTTTCTTTAAATGTCGTGAACAATTTTTATATAGACGAGTGAGTTTTTGTCCATGTGTGCATAAATGTGAATGATGTATTTTTTAATTACGGCCCACTTGGAATTGTAAATATTTAACAAAAAAAAAAAAATTTACAAATGAATTTGTAAACTTACCGCTAGATCCAAATCTTGCCAGGGGAAAAAATAAAAGTGTCACCACCAAGTAGACTTGGTTAAAACAATTTTCTGGAAAAACAATTTTCTGGCTAAAGCAATAGTCAATCAAATACGTGGAAACCATGGTCTACGTTGGAAAATCTTTAAAAATCGAATTCAACTGGTAGCGTTTTAGTTTTGGGTAGCAAACTGGGGTTCATTATTCCGAGTGGGGTCGAGATGGTGAGGTGGGTATTATTTTGAAAGATGCGAAACCCCCACCAATGACCAAGCTAAAATACATAACTGATGACGCCGCCCAGTGCCTTTTTTTATAATGAAACAAGCGTAAGTCTTAAAGCTTATTTTCATTAGTTTTGTATTATTTACATTTCTTAAATTTTTATCCCCGTCTATATTTCGATTGATATGAATTATTATTTGAAAATGGTTTAGATTATTTTCTTATATAAGTTTTACTCAGAAATATTTACGATTTCGATTAGTTCATTGTAATTCACTTTTTTTTTAAAAATTCCTGGCCCATAAATATTGCCATGGACAGACATAAACAATCACAGAGTATCGATTTAGTTTCAGCTAGTGAATGCCATCACTCTGTTCCAGACTTGCACTCAAAGAATAAAAGAAGGGAGAAGCTTACTGTTTCATATAAAAAGCCGGTAAGAATAATCCTGGTTTTCACCCAGTCTTAAAAACAGACCATTTTATTGATAAAGACAATCTTGGTGTCTTGCCAAACATGCCAAGGATTCTGATATAAACTTCCCACAATTTTTCTTTGTATTTTGATCTCACTTTTGTCTCTCTCTACCTTCGTATATATATATATATATATATATATATATATATATATATATATATATATATATATATATATTGTGATGTTCACAATTAGCACTAGTTAGTTAGCACTAATCAAGCTTTTTTAGTTATTCTCAGTGAGAGACTATCTCTAACAGTTATACAGATTAAGCTTATTAAGTTGCCAGTATCACTACATCTCTCTGAAACATATGGGTCTTATGCCCCTAATAGGTCTAGTACTTCTAGTGATTGTTTCATTTTGGGGATTGCTTTGCTTTCCTTGTCTCTCTCTCGTATTTCTTTCTCTCGGAGGTATAGATCTATGGCCTATGATCACTTTTCAAAAGAATTTTTCAAATTAAAATTGTCGGGCTTTAGGTTTTGACTACACAATGCTTCTTTCTCTATATCTGAATAAATAAATTATGAGTTCCTTGGTCTGCAAGATAGATACATTATCATATGTCTTTCTAGTGATAATATTCCAGATATTGAATGTTTACTTGCATCTGTAGCTAACGTAATGTCCTTTTTCGGATCAAAAAATTTCACTACTAGTTTCTTTGCCAGAATTTCTTTTAATCAATCAAAAGCTTTTTGTTGTTTTTCGACAAAGATTAATTAACATTCTTTCTTCTTAAATTTGCAAATGTCTCAGTTTAGTCCGTATATTTTGGTACATATCGCATGTAGGAATTTACCTACCCCAAAAGGATTTAAGTTCTTTCTTGTTTGTAGGTGTAGCTATCTTTAGTATTTTTTCTATCAAGGCATGGTCCGGTGATATAACTTCTTTTGAAATGGAATAACCTAAAAATGATATTTTAATACTTTTGTTTACGCTTTTTCATTTATTCTCTTTCCTGCGTTTCTTAATCTATTCAATACGATGTCTGTTTTCTTTTTAGTTCATTTTCATTAGTAGCTCCAAGGCATATATCGTCTTGGTAACAAATCATAGTTTTATATATTTTCCTAGAACCTTTGAAGTAAGCCGCTTGCTGTTTTTATTCCATATGGCATCCTTTTTCATTTCATTAAACCTATTGATGTATTTATCGTTTTTATTTCTTTGAATTTATTGTCGGTTGGTATTTGGTGGTATGCCGTTTTCAAATCTATTTTGTAAAAGCACTCTTTCCTGCAAGTGCATGAAATGCATATTCAGTATTAGGTATAGGATATGAATCTAAATAAACTTTGTAATTTACTCCTTTCTTATAATCATATATATATGTATATATATATATGTATATGTTCATCTGACTTTCTTAAACCACAATGGGTGATACCCATTTACTACCCCCTGGGGAACATGGTCAAGAAGGTCCTGTCCAATTAATTTTTGTAGTTTTGTTACTGCTTGTAGCAAAAAATGCACTGGATATTTTCGTGCCTCATAATAAGAGGGGGTATTATTTTCTTTTAATTTTAATCTCGCTTTATTGTTTTTTTTCTAACTTTCCACTTGTTTCCCTTTTTTATCTCATTAATCAATTTGGTAGAATTTATGTTAAGCACATCGTTTCCAAGAAATCAGTGTTTCTTTTTTCAAGTTTTGACAATTATATGTATTACTTCAAATTAATCAAAGGAACGTTCAAAGTACCCTAAAGTTTTGTTTTTTTACGACTGACCCATCAAATTCGTGGAGTTGTAAACTGGACCTTCGTAAGGTCGGTTTTCAAGTGCGTTACCAGAAATCTTTTTGGTATAAACGTTACCTCACTGCCAGTATTCATTTGCATATCCAAATCAAAGTTGTTGATTTTAACCTTTAGTATAATGACTTTTTCTTTTGTTCAAATTTTTCTACATTCTTGTTTTTGTTTTTACAGAAAAGACTTTCATATTGGCTTTGTTTTCTTCAACTCTCTGAACGTTTTTCTTTTTGGATTTGCATACTGCTTGAAAATGGTTCTTTTTGAGCAATTTGTTCAAGATTTTCCCAATGTTGGATACTTTGTATTTCATATTTACGTCCACAATACGAACATTTTAAATCGTTTTTAACATGGTTAGTATTGGTGAATATTTGTTTGCTTGGTTGACTTTTATAATGGTTGTATTTCTGTTGCTCCATAAAGTCAATAAAAGTATTAAAGACATATATCCTATTTGAAGTTGTCCATAATTATATATCAGTGTGATATATTGTACATATCTTCAATTGACCTTAATTGAAGTAAGTCCTCTTTAATCGTCTGTTTTTCTTGTCCAAGTTTTTCAAACTCGCAATATCTACTCGCATTTCATAGATGGTGTCGACATTTTATGAATGGATCGTCAATTTCTTGTTTCATCGACATGAACTCTGTTCTTTCTGCCACGACAAACCTTTTCTAGGGCCTCATATTCCTTCTATAATCTGACAGTATTTTTTCAAAAGTCAGGTCTTCCAGGTTTTTGGTATACGCCATGGTGGAGACTTTCATTATCACCTCACATCCAGCTGTTTTATATTCTCCTCCATTTTCCTTGTCTTCTTTAGCTTTTTAGTTCTTGCGCTCGCAGCAAAATATCGTTGCCACGTATTGACAAAATCGGGATCGTAGAGAGACAATTGGTATCCTACCGGCGACGCTATTGTTGTGATGAGCAAGGTTAGCAATAGTTAGTGACTAATCAAGCTGGTATTTGTCAAACGCCTCACCAAGCGTACAGCTGTGGCACTAGGCCTTTTTAGGTGGGTCCAGGACCGAATGCGCACGACCGAAGGCTACACGCGTCCGGCGGCTCTAAAAATGCCATTGGCCCCGTCGGAATTCTCCTAAAGAGTGTGCCTCAGGCGCCAAGCATTAAACCTAACCCCTCCCATGAGGGTTAAAGCCTGGCGGAAGGGCCCCCCCGAGGCTCGAGGAAATTAACCATCCGACACGAATGCCAGACAGTGAACATCCTATGCAAGAGTTGATCAATCTAATGTTTGTCATACGCCCCACTAAGCGTACAAGTGTGGCACAAGGCCATTGTAGGTGGGTCAGGGTGCAGGGCCGAAACCCACACGCTTGCAGCAGTCCCTAATATTCCTCGGGTCCCGTCGGCATTCTCGTAAAGAGGGGTGCCTCAAGCCCCAGGCAATAAACCTAACCCATCCAAGGAGGGTTAAAACCCGGAGGAACGAATCCCTGAGGCTCGAGGAAATTTACCATCCGACACGAATGCCAGACAGTCTACTGAAAAGCCTCTGCACGAAGGAGGGGTTGATCAAGCTTTTTCAGTTATTCCCAGTGAGAGACTTAAATCGGCTTTTTCGTACACTTTTGTTAATTAGGCAGATTAACTTGACAATATCACTACAACATATATATATATATATATATATATATATATATATATATATATATATATATATATACGCTCCACCATGTTGATTGAGCTCTCTGGCAAAGGAATTTACGGCTTCCACTCCCATAATGCAAAGCTATTCGAAGGAAGTGAGCACTCTGGTATCCGGTAAGACAAAAATGTAAACAAACGAAAGCTACTCCATAATGCCTATAATTCCAGAGCTGACGTGGTTCTCTTGTTGGCTGAGTGATATGATACTAAGTCTAAAGTAATGTTGGGTGGGTTTTCATCCCAGCTTCCAGCGTCCTACATGTCTAGTCACACTGAAGAGTTGTGATACAACGAAACAATCAATCTGTGGGTGACAATATATATATATATATATATATATATATATATATATATATATCATTAAGTTATTTCCTGACTCTCTCTCTCTCACCATCCATCTTTATCGTTTATTCCTTCTGGTTAATCCTCTTGACTTTACCCAGTGTCTCCATTGAGCTGCTTTTCTCTGTACGTCCTTTCTTGTCGGTAAATATGGTAGAAGTTCTTAAGGAAACGTCGTTAATGAGTTCTTCCTTTCTTCTTCAGCAATGTCCATCATATTCCTTCGTTTTACTTTGATTGTTTATCAGATGGTTTCCAGAAGTATGGAAGATAAGAAATGCGAAAACATACTTCAATTATGAGACACAGAGTATAAACAAAAAGACATAGAGGAATGAACAAAAGTCAGGATCCTCCGTTTCCTTAAGAAAGGCGCACTTGGATCAATACGAACTAGAGAGGCATACCTCTTATAACTACAGCAGCTAAGGTTTACAATGACTTTGTTCTCAGTAATATCCAAACTGAAGTAGAGAACTTGCTTGGAAAACGATAACGGCTTTTGATGAAATTAATCCAAAACATCACATATTCCAATTAACCGTCGAATTATTAGAATACGAGCAAAAAATCTCGATGCAACACATGTTTCTAAATTCCTCAAGACAGTTGATTCCATTCACTGAGAAAATATGGAGTTAATTCAACTAGCATATGATATCCTCAAAGACACCGTAATCGCGAGAAAAATTATTTACAATAACACAAAAGCAATGGTTCACTCACGTAATGGTGAGACCAACTTCTTCCACATTATCACTGGAGTCTTGCAAGGAGCTGCATTAGATTTATATCCATTTATAATCCGTCAAGATTACAATTACTACCAATGACAATAGATCTAATAAAAGAAAATTATTTCAAATTTAAAAGCTTAGAATCAATCGATATTCTGCAGAAACTATGCTAGATGCAAACAACGTAGATAATCAAGCCCTTCTGTCAAATACACCTTCCGATAACGAATCCCAGTCGCGTAGCGTAAAAGTAGCGGCAAGTGACATTGAAATCTAAGTGAACGCTGTTGAAATAAAGTTCGTGTTTTAGATGAGAAAAAGCCATCTCTACTTTAAGAGTTAAGACTCTGAAATTAGTTTACCAAATCGCATACTTCGGTAATATTATCTCATCTATACCGACATACATATACAAAAGATATGGAATACTACTAACTTGTTATTGATCGCATTGAAGTCTAATATCTAATGAAATAAAACGGTATTTCTGTTACAATGTCAACACATCTGTATGAATCCTGAACACGGAGAGTAAAACATAGGAAAAAGATCGATGGAAAGTATAGAAAGACGTTATATTCTGTTTTGAACACATCATGGAACAAGAATCTCTGAATACATCAGCTGTCTGACTACTTCTCTCTCAATATATATATATATATATATATATATATATATATATATATATATTGACGGCCCAGCAGCAGACATGATAATGTTAATATAAAAATAAAAACCATGTCACAATGACCGGAAATGGTCGACACAATTGGCGGGTTTTTTGAGTCCTAGGAACAGCACTGGATAAACTGAAAATAGTAAAGGTCATGACAGGGAAACGACATGTGATTGGTCGAAGCAGTTAGAACGTTTTTACCGCCAAAAAGATAGAAATCCAAAAGTCAGTTGCGAGCTTCGCCAGGGTAATGAAGTCATCTTCTTACCAAGTTCAGTGAAAATGAAATTTTGGTGATAGAATGACATTGTGGAATTCGTCAACTCCGTTGAACAAGAAATAAAAATTCAACGTAAGAGAAGATGCGACATCATAAAAAAGAAGAATGATGCATTTAGATTCGTTAATTTGGAACTTAACGAATACATAAAAACAAAAAAAAGGAGCAAATCCAAATGAAGAAAATTTAAACCCAATAAGATTCATTAATTTAGCTGTTGAGCTCAACATAGAAAAAAGAATTAACGATGTGATGAAAACCTTATAAAAAAAAGAGAAAAAGGTTAGTCGAAAAAATTTTCTTGTAAATAATAATTGTGTCCTAAGAAAAAAAAATTTGAATGTTTTTTTAAAGATTTATTGTATCTCCTTCTCTAAAAGAAATTATTGCGAGTAATTCCAATGTGGCGATTACTAATTGTATTCGAATGGAAAACGTAGATAAACGAATGTTTATTTAGATTTATTTCTAACTGCAGAAATAATAGTTGAGAATTTATTATCACAAATAATAAATTACATTGAAGAAAAACCTTTATGTTTAAGGATTTGGGCAGAAGTATCTGAAGAGATATTCTGAAAGTCGTTTCCTGTGAGCAAGTTATATTGGATAATTGCTAAAGGGACAAAAAAACAAAAAAAAGAAAGGGGGAGAAAGGGGAAGTCCCCACCCACTTAACTGCAAAATAAACAAGGGTAATTATATTTCAATTTTAAAATACATTGAATTTAAAAGATCGTTTCTAGATGGATACAATTAAACAAATTTGGAAATGACTCTAGCTTCTTTTGGAAAGGTGACCTTTATTGTTGACTTGACATCTTCATACATGTATATTTTTTGTGTTTTTATTTTTATTATTTATTTTCTTAAAAATAAAATTGAAACAAAAAATATAATTGTTTGTCTAATTCGGAATTCATTGCGCTTTCACGTCGCTATCTCAACCCTTGACACATTCTTATCGTCCACATCTCGAAACTAAACCTATGCGAAATCTTTATACTTGACTAGTTATGTTACATAGCCAGATATGTATACGTGAAATAGACATAGAATGTTCATAACGCACATAGGAATCCAGAAACACAACAAACTTTACGAAACTGGTTCAGGTACGAAACTTTATTACTTTTTGAGTTTAAAGGTTTTTCGACATCAAGAGAGAGAGGCACAATCTTTCTATGCTGACTTTTCTATCTTCGCCCCCACCACCACCACTACGTGCGGCACCTGCCGCAAGGCCTCGGCGAGCTCCGAAAATCAACCCTCTTCTTCGGACGCTAAAACTCAACTCCCTGATTTTTCTAAAATCCCCCAAATCCTCCGCGACCGCTTCTGGCGCATGACGTCATTCACACCACTGGGTCCAATTTCCTATCTGGGGTTTTTATTTTGACATCTGTGAATGACACATCCTACCCGCACGTGCGTGAACACCTGCGCTCATGTTGTACCTAACTAACCCATGTGCTAAGCGAAAGGTTTTCCGCCTAACTAAACCGAAAGGCAACATATATAAAACGAAATCCCACGGCCATTATATTACATTTATATGGGCCTTTATAGTTATCATCAAAATATAATTAGTTACGGAGAATCGATAGAAGGATTGGGTGGTACGTTACTATTGTCAGAAATTCTCCCTGACAATTCCAGGATAATGTAACCAGGAAACATATATAAGAAAACGTTACAATATATATATATATATATATATATATATAGAGAGAGAGAGAGATGTATGTGTGTGGGAAACACTTATGCTGCCGGGATTATCATCATAGGAAGTAGACAGTTGTTCAAATCTGGGTCAAGGCAGTTTGCATTCCCCATACCGCTAGGAAACTAGGGAAAGGAATGGATCCAAATATTCTCTCCCCATCTATGAGGAAATTGTTTGGCATGTTTATATATGTTTTTTTTTCTTTTCTTTTACCACTTTTCTTCTCTAAGCATGATAGCTAACACTCACATGAAAAATATTCTTAATATAAATACTTTTTGATATCGGTCGAAGACCCAAACAGATTGTCATTAATAACACATGAATTGATTTAACAATGTTTATGTATGCTTAATTTATATATATATATATATATATATATATATATATATATATATCATCATCATCATATCGTGCTGGCAGCACGGATATCCCTGACCCTCTCTCGCCACTCCTCCCTATCGTTCATCGCCCTAGGCAGGTCTTCAGGACAACAACCTGTATCCTCACATAGCTGCTGAATGTACGTTCGTGCTGGTCGTCCTGCTTTTGCGCGGCCGTGTGTGGGGATCCATAAGAGTACATCTCTTATGAGTTCATCTCTGCTTCTCCAGCAATGTCCTGCATGTCTGGTTCGCCTAACTTGAATAGTTTTCGTGATAGGGGGCAGGTGGCCGTACAGTTGGTGTCTTGTGGGGTGTTGCTGCCAGGACTTGTTGAGGATTGCACGCAGCATTCTTGTGTAATTGCCATCTAGTTTCTTCTCCAGCCGTTTTGTTGGCGTCCATGTAGTGCATCCATATAGCAGTATCGATGTGACCGCTGCCTGGAAGAAACTGCGTTTCATTTTATCGGTTAGGTCTGATTTCCATATAGTCGATAGCCTATTGATAGCTGTCCATGCTTTTGTTAACCTCGTTTCGATGTCCTTTTCGGTTGATTCGACGCTGCTTCCTAGGTACGTGAATTTGTCTACTAGTTTAAGAGGGGTTCCTTCTAGAGTGGAGATGTCCCCCGTTTGGTTATAGCACATATATTCCGTTTTGTGTGCATTAACATGGAGGCCTATGCTTGCTGCTGCTCGTTCCAAACTATGCAGAAGTGTTTCGGCTTGGTCAGGTGTATTTGCCAGTATCGCTATGTCATCGGCGTAGTCGGTGTCGGTAATTGTTGTTGCGGGGTATCTTCTGCTTCTTTTCTTCGTCAGTTCGAAGCCATTCTCTTTGATTTTGTCAATCGATGTTCTAAGTACGTAGTCTAGACAAATGATAAAGAGATACGGAGCCAGCGTGTCTCCTTGTAGTACTCCTGCTACTATGTCGAAGTATTCTGTGTCTCCATCTGGTGATCGTACTTTTACTTTAGTGTTTCTATAGAGAATCGTTATTGCCGCTACGGTTTCTTTAGGTATGCCGTACGCTAGTAGGATTTGTTCCATCTTTCCTCTGTGAATGGAGTCGAAAGCCTTGATAAAGTCGACAAATATTAATGTCGCTTGTAGGTTCTTTGCCCGTACACCTTCAAGGATTCTGCGGATGGTTAATATTTGTGAGGTCGTGGATCTATTTCTTCGGAAGCCATTTTGGTTTTTTTCTAAGTATGTGTCGATTTTGGGTTCTATTCGGTTTCGTAGTAGGGCATTGTAGATTTTGGCAGCTATGGATGTAAGTGTTATGCCTCGGTAGTTTTTGGCTAATCCGAGGTCCCCCTTTTTAGGGAAGGGGAGTATGCATCCCTTCGTCCATATATCTATCGGATTTTGATTGTATACTGCGTTGCAGTGTCGGAGCAGTATGTCGTCGAATTGTCTGGTCTTCCATACTTCCGGGGGAATTTCGTCCAGTCCTGCAGCTTTCCTATTTTTAATTTTTCTGAGAACCGAGTCGAGTTCTTCTTGTGTGAACGGTCCAAGTTTAATGTCTAATTGTTTGCTAATTATTCTGGTGATTGGTTCAGACGTTATTTTTGGTGGGTTTCCAAGTAAGTTTTCGAAGTGCTGTTTCCACAGTTTTATTCTTTCTTGTTGGTTTGCTGCTTTCAGTTTTGCTTTGGCTGTGTTCTTTCTCCTGCTCACTTCGTTTATTGTTTGCCAGGCAATTCTAGATTGTCTATCTTCCACCGAGTCTCTAATCTTATCTATCTGATTTTGAATGTATTCTGTCTGTTCCTTTATATATATGCCTGCTAATTGATATTGTGCCGTTTTTAGTTTTAAGGCATTTGTGTTTGTTGGGTTTTTTCGATAGTTTTTGGAGGCTGTTTTCACTAGTGCACGTTTTTCTCTCACCGCTAAAGTTTCCCATGGGACTCTATATTTAGTTTTAATTTTTGTTGGAATGTATTTTGCTGCTGCCTCAAGGTGTGCATTGACGAAATTTTCGTATTCGTCGTTTGGTGTACTAAGCAGAGAAATACATGCACACTCATAAATACATACAAATATACACACACACACACACAAACACATACACACATGCACATAGAAATACATACTTATATATATATATGTATATATATATATATATGCACACAGTTGTAATTAATATTTACCTCTGAAACAGGTCTTAATCAGTAAGATATAGTGCACAAAAATGTTATCATTATATTTTAAATATAAAACATAAAACAAAGGTGAGCTGGCATCAACACGTCTGAACGAACATCCCACGTGTCGATAAAACATTTCATGGTTTAAATACCGTATATATATATATATATATATATATGAAATAATCTGTACCCTAATACATGCTTTATATATATATATATATATATATGTATGTGTGTGTGTGTGTGTGTGTGTGTGTGTGTATATACATGTATCATAATTACAAGTATACCCATACTCTATTGTATATACAAATGACAAAGTAATTTCTATTATTTTATCCTTTCTTTCAGATGTTAATCTATCTCTGTATACACGGAAGAATAAATATGAAAATATATTAATACTAACACTTAGAAAATTTACTCTTGTTCCTATCTTTGTTTTTCACTCTTTGCACAGCTTAAACAGCAAACGAATCTATCACGAACGATTTGCCTGTCTAAAAACTTTGCATTTCCCGCCCAAGTGATAGACTCAGTTAACAAGCTTTGATTACCAAAACTCTCTCTCTCTCTCTCTCTCTCTCTCTCTCTCTCTCTTTCTTTATCTCTTTCACTTTCTCTCTCTTTCTCAATATACATATGCTATCTTATGACCAGCGTTGACATTATACCATACGTGACATTCTATCCATAAACATTCTCAAATAGTGACATTTGCATTGTCTGAAATAGCCTCTTGGGCCCTTCATGTGCAGTTTTGTCACTTTCAACAAACTTAGCAATGGCTGTCAGAAACATAGAATGAAATCAAGTAATTCAGAGCTTTGAGGCTTGTCCTGTCATATACCCCCTTTTGAGCATCGCAAAATTTGGCAGCAAAATGTCAACGACTTTTACCACCAGCAGTGAAGAGGAAGGCACCTTGTACGATATTATTATTTTTAGCTTTGTTACAGCCTTTGGATGATTTTGACGAGTTATTATAATAAATGTTCCTCCTTTATTTCTTCGTGTTTTTTGGCGGAAATATTGCAAACCTGTTTCCGAAATTTATGATTATTCATCAGCAATATCAGAATTCCTGGCGGCAACACCCCACAAGACACCAACTGTACGGCCACCTGCCCCCTATCACGAAAACTATTCAAGTTAGACGAGCCAGACATGCAGGACCCTGCTGGAGAAGCAGGGACGAACTCATAAGAGATGTACTCTTATGGACCCCCACACATGGCCGTGCAAAAGCAGGACGACCAGCACGGACATACATTCAGCAGCTATGTGAGGATACGGGATGTTGTCCTGATGACCTACCTAGGGCGATGAACGATAGGGAGGAGTGGTGAGAGGGGGTCAAGGATATCCGTGCTACCAGCGCAAGATGATGATGATGATTGTAAGCTATGAAATAATACGTCCTAATATACAAGAGTCTCTAAACTATGGATTATATAGTAACACGACTTCTACTATGATTGCTTTGGCATTAAATAACTCACGAAGGTTGATATGCCATAAAACAAAGAAACTGACCGAACCTGTATAGAGAGGGATGTGTTGATATTCATCAGTTTAAATGATAAATTTTATGTATGTCAATGAATTGTTTTATGTTTATCGCTTCGCAAGTTAGAATCAGTAGGGCAATGTCTGTGAGAAAAACAGCACCATAACCCAATTTACACCTCCATAAATTTAGAAATACCAAATTGTTCTAATTGACATTCATGGCAGAAGTTGTAATACGAATAATTCAGACGGTTTGGATGTCAATCTGAGAAGAGATTCGCATTCACCTTTATGATTACCCATTGCATCGTAAATATCATGGTGTTTTAGATTGTTACTAGTAATGTGACGTTATACCTCCATTTTTATTTTCCAAGGTCCCTGGAACTCGGTATAAAGTACCCAGAAAAATAAATGGTTTCTTGAATGGATGTGGTTTATGCTTGGAAAACCCTACGCGTGCAAGAGGACTCTACTTCCTGTCACACAAGTTGAAGAACTGTCTTAATTGTCAGAATATTTCTACGACCACACCGCCCCTAACATATGGCAGTCTAGTTATTCAGATTTCAATTCCCTTGATTATGGTGAGTGCTTGAGCGAGGACACCAGGTCAACTCTAAGCAAAACCAAAGATGAACTGAAGGCAAAGATAATGTTAGCATTTACTAATTTGAACAAAAAAAATCATCGAAAAACCTTGCAAAAGATTTTGAAACCGTCTGGAACCTATGTTATATTTACACAACAAATGACCAATAGCATCTTCCTCTATAATACGTTAAATTTACGAGTTGACTAAATTGAGATGAAAACTAGCAACACCCATATACTCTACGAACTTGATGATTAACAGAATCGAAAAGTGCGCTAATCATTTAGTAAATATCAATTCAGAAATAAGTTTTTAATGTTTCATTTTTGGTCCACCAGAAAGAATATTGGATTTTTATTTTTTTCTTATGCTCTTAGAAGAGTTAAAATCCAAAATATCGATTGTTCGTTATAAAATTCTATTACTTAAAGTTTACTTGATACGAAACAAAAAGAAAAGATTTTAAATCGATTTTTCGAGGTCTGTCATGATTTTTTTATTCCACGTAGATAATTTTTTAACTCAATAAAGAACTTTTAAAACTGGTAAAGTTGATGCCTTATCTTTTCATATTTTCTACACCAAACTTTGAGCTATGGAAGAAAAATTAGATTAAAATGAATTCGGTGCAGTGTTTTTGAGGTGAAAAATAGATCTTCAAAATGGTAGTTTTGAATAATCCGTATGTACTGGTAGCATTCTAAAATAATTCATAGAAGAGTGAGTTAATCGCAAATATTGACAGTTAAGAAAGAAAAGAGATTTGAGATCTTTTAACCTTGTATAATCATAGTATTCGGAAATGTATTACCCAAACGCAATATTTTCGATTGATTGCAAAACGGACTAGAAAAAAATTCACATTCAATCAGTAAAGTATCATAGGCAAATTGAAGTAGAGCGGGGCTAGATGATTTATAAAAACTCTCAGGAATCTGAAAGAGAAAAAAAATTAAAGTCCAACAATCTCTTCCAGAGAACTCAGTGTAAAATGATATGCTTCATCTTACCTCCCAGGTTGAGTCTTGCCCAAGGTTTACCAGTGATGGAAATTAAAATGTTGACAGTGACTGGCCAGATGATAACATCCACAAGGTACGGGATTCTGTGTGCAGTGTTCTGTGAATATAGTAATATAGTACGACCGACAAAAAAAGAAAACATATACATATATATATATATATATATATATATATATGTATGTTTGCTTATGTTTCGGTGTGTATGTGCTTGTGTGTATAAAGACTGATAAAGAGATACACACACACACACACACACACACACACATATATATATATATATATATATATATATATATATATATATATATATTTATATATATATATATATATAACACGTGTGTTTGTGGTGTTGGTTGGTTTTTATGGCATATCAACCTTTTCGGTTATTTAAAACCAAATCCATTTTTATGTAAATAATCAGTTATATTTTAAACAATTCAATTGAGCATGATTACACAGTTTAATTATCAAAAACATTTCTATTTCAAACAATTTAGTTTAGTGTAAGTATAGTTTTAATGTCAAAAGCAGTTCAATTTCAAACAATTCAGTTTGGCATAGGCACACAGTTTAAATATAAGTACAGTATAATTGTGAAAAACATATATTTCTAGTTATTCCGTATAGACAAGCAGTTTTAATTCCGCTAATTCAGATAAGTATGAGAACGGATTTTGTTTACACACAAATATCAAAACAGTTTGTAAATACAGTTTAAATACAGTTTAAATGTCAAAAGACAGTTCAATATCAAATAATTAACTATAGGATGAACACGCAGTTTAAATGCAAGTACGGTTTCAGTTTAGCATAAGCACGCAGTTTAAATGTAAATACGGTTTAATTGTCAAAAACATTTCTATTTCAAGCTATTAAGTTTAATCAAACAATTCAGTTTAGCATAAGTATACCGTTAGTTCTATTTAACCCATTCCTATTTAAACCATAGATAGGACCCTTTGATGTGTGGGTGTGTATGTGCTTCCATGTGCATAAAGACTGATAAAGAGATATATACTTTTTGATACACTCACAGGTATATATATATATATATATATATATATATATATATATATATATATATATATATATATATATATGATGTGTGTGTGTGTGTGTGCGTTGGATATGTGCTTCCATGTGTATGAAGACTGATAAAAAGATATATACTTTTTGTTACACACACACACACACACATACACACACACACATATATATATATAAATATACATGTATATATAGATTTGCTTATAATCATGCCTAACGTGTGGAAAATCAAACATCTTGGTTCCTGAAGTTTGGCCGCTTAAAAACAATTCCCCCCATCTCTTTCATTTCAAAGTGTAAGTGTTTGATGTTTTACCCGGTGCTTGGTGATCCTCTGAAAGGAAGTGTCGAAGTAACCCAAGCAATACTTGTACCTCCTCTGAAGATTGCTTGCTTCCTGCGTCGTAACCTCACGTTCAACTGACTTTGAGTCCCATTCTAACTTCATGTAAAACCGACTGAGTACGTATATGCTTATATTTACGTTATATGGTTCATCCTATTAAAAATGAACTTCTTTTTCAGATAATCTAAGCAAACTCTTTTCCTAATATAGTGAAATATATATATATTATATATAGTCATCCACAGACAGAATTGTTTCGTTCTATCAGAACTCATCAGAGTATCTTCCCGTAGCTGGGATCGAAACCCGGTTGACTCAAATGTCAACCCAAGCTTCTAACCAGTCAGGCACGAGGAGATATTAGTTGCGAGGTAAATTTTAAACGGTTATGAATCACAATTACTATTGTTTACATACATCCGTTCAACGGATATATATATATATATATATATATATATATATATATATATATATATATATATATATATATATATATATATATATATATATATATATATATATATATATATAGAGAGAGAGAGAGAGAGAGAGAGAGAGAGAGAGAGAGAAAGATATATAGATAGATAGATATGCAACAGAATCTAAAATATAAAATACATTTCTATATTTAAAGAGAAGACAATACAATCTCTATTAATCTGTAATTTAATTTCGTATTTAGAATAATTAGACATAAAAATAATAAAACTTACCAATGTCCATTTTTAATTCGAATCCGGCTAATGAAAATTAAAAAAATAAAACAACCGAAAAACTACATTCGATTGATTCGAACAACTTTTTTTTTTCGAATACACATGTGCTGCAATGTAAAGAGGAAAATAAAAAGAAAGAAAGAAAAATAAAATAAAAAAGAAAACGTTGAAATACTTCTGAAAACGAATGCTGGTCTCTGGAGATTCTTACAAATATTCAGTTGTATCCATTATTGAAACCCATCCATCGAAGTGGGCTTCGAAGCATTTCTCCAGTGACCATCGTTGGCGCCGAAATCCCAATTATCTAACCCAACAACGGTCCCCCTCCCTTACCATACAGCGTCCTTGTTATTTATAACGCACTTCTACCGAAGATTTTTACAGAAAATATGGACGCGTTAAGCATAATCAATACTGTGGTTGGTTAACAAGGAGTGATATCAGTGACGGAGTCTTGTTAAGAAACAGCAACCGTTATGAAGGTAGCTTTAAAAGGAAAATCCTTTATGTTATAAATTTGTCTGAAACTAACAATCCATGTTATTCCTAACATGATTGGAAGGAATTATAAAAGAAATACAATGTCATTGATCTAAATAATAGGACCGTTGGTGTAAATATATTTAAATACATATCTCCTTCCGAAATGTTCTAATTGGAAAGCTGCAAAGTAAAACACATGTTCTTCCCATCCGTGAAAACAATTCTGGAGGTTTTCATTTGATACGCACAGTTGTTTCGTCGTCTTAAGCAGAAGTGAAACAATGATAATTTTTTTTGTCCCGCTGTTAATGATACCAATATATTCTATTTTTCCGCATGAAACTAGTCGTTAAAGTGAAAAAACATATGAAATCACTCGTTTAAAAAAAATCTCTATGTATTATACTCGAAATAGCAGTTTTTATCCTATACATGTCAACTGGAATTAACAAGTATATTTAGCTGTTTAACATGAAACTCTCCATCTCTCACTCTCTCTCTCTCTCTCTATCTATCTATCTCTCTCTCTCTCTCTCTATATATATATATAATATATAACATTTATACCATGGAAAAGACGAGGAAATCAGGATTTTTGAAGGATAAAAATCAGTTTTAAAGATTCATCATAGCCGCCTTGATATTTTATGATTATACTCTTAGAAAATATTTCTTTAGAAAAGGATTCTGCAGAAGCCTCTTTACAATCTACATGTATCCTGCTTCATATATATATATATATATATATATATATATATATATATATATATTGGCAGCATTTCTTCATTGATACATATTTGATTCAACATAATAAAAAAAAATTTCTACATATTCTTTTGTTAATCCTTTCGAATTGCCGTATTGATCTCAAGATTATTGTGCGAGAATTGGTTGATAAACCTTCCATGATTAATTATTTCCCAAATACTTTCTCCCCGAATTTGGGCCATCATCAATAGAAGATGTATTACAAATGTGATTCGATTACTACTTTGTAAGAATGTGCGTTTGTACTGTTGTATTGTGTAAAGTTTACTTTTCAATTTTTTTTCTGTAAATAGCGTCAGTAGCTAAATACATTTAAGTTTATTAGCACAGGTTTCAAAACTATTTCTATTAAGATTGTATATGCCTAATATGCAATGCCTCGAGGATCTGTACTTTTTGATTGTTATTTTGATATTCTAATATTGTTGAGTTTTCGGTAAGAATTTTCTGTTATTCTGTTGTAGGGCACGAATGTTTTTTTTAATGTTGTGCTATGTAACTTGTATCAGCAAAGAGCTTTGTAAGTCTTCTCGATCGGGTAGTTGAGATTAAACCATACATATATATTGTTGTTTTCATCGATACCATCTAGGACATTTAAATTGATATATAACGTTGTTTTTTTTTTGCAAAACTCCAACTGTGGGAGAATAATTATTTTTAATGTCTACATAATAATTTTTTTTTTAATTAATATCAGTGGGGAGTATGTTTCTATGAATAAGTGTTTTGAATATTTTTTCATCGGATTTATAATTGTAATACATTTGGTTGATGTAAGAATGTTTGAAAAATGTTTGTTGACAGGGTCGAATGGTACAGTGTTTATTTTGTTGGTTAACATTAATCCTACATTTAAGTTGTTCATCAACAATATAGTTAGGAAAACCCATTATTGACGAGAGCCTGTTTTATGTTTTCTACCTCTTTATAAAATACTGTTTTGGAGGAGGAGATCAGTTTGGCACGGGATATCAGGTTATTGATAATTGCCTTTTTTATATCTGAAAGATGCGTACGTGTATGTCCATAGTTTGCCCTCTCTTTTTTGGTAGTTTGTATTGAGGCATGCTAATCTATTTTCTATCATGAAATCTGTTAGATGTTGCCCATTTCTATTTGACGTGTTGTGGAGGCTGTATTTGTTGTTTCCGTTTTTCCCGATTTGTGCATTCATGTCTCCGCCAATGACTAACATGTTGTGTTTCGGGATGCTACGCAGGGCAAACTATGGACATACACGTACGCAAACAATACTAAAGCTCAGATAGACTACGTCCTTATAAACAAGAAATGGAAGAATAGTGCATTGAATTGCGAGGCATACACCGATCACCGAATAGTCACAGCGAAAATACGGTTAAGCCTACGAAAAAACGACAAACGAACAGCGACCACCAAACACTATGATTGGGCCCTATTAAACAACAAAGATGTAAGAGATAAATACGTATTAGAATTAAGAAACTGATTCGAAACACTACAAGAAAAGACGGAAAAAAGTACACCAAACGACGAATACGAAAATTTCGTCAATGCACACCTCGAGGCAGCAGCAAAATACATTCCAACAAAAAAAATTAAAACTAAATATAGAGTCCCATGGGAAACTTTAGCGGTGAGAGAAAAACGTGCACTAGTGAAAACAGCCTCCAAAAACTATCGAAAAAACCCAACAAACACAAATGCCTTAAAACTAAAAACGGCACAATATCAATTAGCAGGCATATATATAAAGGAACAGACAGAATACATTCAAAATCAGATAGATAAGATTAGAGACTCGGTGGAAGATAAACAATCTAGAATTGCCTGGCAAACAATAAACGAAGTGAGCAGAAGAAAGAACACAGCCAAAGCAAAACTTAAAGCAACAAACCAACAAGAAAGAATAAAACTGTGGAAACAGCACTTCGAAAACTTACTTGGAAACCCACCAAAAATAACGCATGAACCAATCACCAGAATAATTAGCAAACAATTAGACATTAAACTTGGACCGTTCACACAAGAAGAACTCGACTCGGTTCTCAGAAAAATTAGAAATAGGAAAGCTGCAGGGCTGGACGAAATTCCCCCGGAAGTATGGAAGACCAGACAATTCGACGACATACTGCTCCGACACTGCAACGCAGTATACAATCAAAATCCGATAGATAGATGGACGAAGGGATGCATACTCCCCTTCCCTAAAAAGGGGGACCTCGGATTAGCCAAAAACTACCGAGGCATAACACTTACATCCATAGCTGCCAAAATCTACAATGCCCTACTACGAAACCGAATAGAACCCAAAATCGACAACTTACTTAGAAAAAACCAAAATGGCTTCCGAAGAAATAGATCCACGACCTCACAAATATTAACCATCCGCAGAATCCTTGAAGGTGTACGGGCAAAGAACCTACAAGCGATATTAATATTTGTCGACTTTACCAAGGCTTTCGACTCCATTCACAGAGGAAAGATGGAACAAATCCTACTAGCGTACGGCATACCTAAAGAAACCGTAGCGGCAATAACGATTCTCTATAGAAACACTAAAGTAAAAGTACGATCACCAGATGGAGACACAGAATACTTCGACATTGTAGCAGGAGTACTACAAGGGGACACGCTGGCTCCGTATCTCTTTATCATTTGTCTAGACTACGTACTTAGAACATCGATTGACAAAATCAAAGAGAATGGCTTCGAACTGACGAAGAAAAGAAGCAGAAGATACCCCGCAACAACAATTACCGACGCCGACTACGTCGATGACATAGCGATACTGGCAAAATACACCTGACCAAGCCGAAACACTTCTGCATAGTTTGGAACGAGCAGCAGCAAGCATAGGCCTCCATGTTAATGCACACAAAACGGAATATATGTGCTATAACCAAACAGGGGACATCTCCACTCTAAAAGGAACCCCTCTTAAACTAGTAGACAAATTCACGTACCTAGGAAGCAGCGTCGAATCAACCGAAAAGGACATCGACACGAGGTTAACGAAACCATGGACAGCTATCAATAGGCTATCGACTATATGGAAATCAGACCTAACCGATAAAATGAAACGCAGTTTCTTCCAGGCAGCGGTCACATCAATACTGCTATATGGATGCACTACATGGACGCTAACAAAAGGGCTGGAGAAGAAACTAGATGGCAATTACACAAGAATGCTGCGTGCAATCCTGAACAAGTCCTGGCAGCAACACCCCACAAGACACCAACTGTACGGCCACCTGCCCCCTATCACGAAAACTATTCAAGTTAGGCGAACCAGACATGCAGGACATTGCTGGAGAAGCAGAGATGAACTCATAAGAGATGTACTCTTATGGATCCCCGCACATGGCCGCGCAAAAGCAGGACGACCAGCACGAACGTACATTCAGCAGCCTTATGCGATGAACGATAGGGAGGAGTGGCGAGAGAGGGTCGGGAATATCCGTGCTGCCAGCACGATATGATGATGATGATGATATCTGAAAGAGCATTCCCTTCTAAAGTTGAGAGTACAGGAGTTATTATTAGAGGGTTTTTTTTTTTGTAAGTAGAGGTTGTAAAGTTAATATCAATAAGAACATATATAAAGGAAATTTTATTGTTTTAGTTTAGTTCATGACTAAATTTAAGAACTGAATTTTTGGGAAGGTGTCTTTCAGTATGTTCATTTCGTTAATATTATTAACATATTATATATATACCTATAATTATCTATTGACATATCTATCTTCACCGAACCTTCCTTGTGATCGTCACAAGGAGTGTCGTGAGTCATCTTTAATTTCTTGTCATTTAATGTTACTTTCTTCCTACTTTTATTACTCTACATATTTATATACACAAAAATATATATATATATATATATATGTATGTTTGTGTGTGTGTGTGTGTGTGTTTGTGTGTGTATATATATATATATATATAGGTCAGAAGAAATCTACATAGGTTTCACTTTTCCGGATCATCAGGATAAAACTTCATTTATATTTGCCTTACTCCGTATCGAGCACCTTTTTCGTTTAACTTAGCTCTCTGACAAAGTCTGTTCTTTTTGCTAGACATTGCTAATTTGTTGATTTTTCAAACAATACGCAAGTGTTCTTTTCTTTTTTATGGATTTTTTCCGCAAATATTAAATTGTGTATTTGTTTATTCACAAGTTGCATCACTTTTTCTCATTCTTCCAGGGATTTACCTAAAATAGAAATGAATCATATATATATATATATATATATATATATAATATATATATATATATATATATAATAAATGTACGTACGTTGAAAATCGGAAGAACACAGGCGTTATGAAATTCCTTAGACAGGAGTATCCACGTCAGATACACCCAGTCTCAGATACATGGTCGGGCAGTCAAGATGTCTGGAGAGCGCCAGCGAGTGAATGGCGAGTGGGGCGGGGCAGAAAAAGTGCTAAGCTGGACTCTGAATATTAGACAACGTGTTTAAGAAAGTATGGGTCAATATCTGTATTCGTTTCCTTGTCTCTGTCTCTCTCATACTCTTACAAAGTTCGACACTTTTGAGAAGTAATTATTGCGTTATTGCGTCTTCATCATCTAATACAACTCTAGATTTACAAATATGGATCACATAAATACTGATCAGACATACAGCTCAAGAGAAATTGCTAATGGTTAAACCACTTAAAAGGACGTATATCTTTGATTGCTTTGTTTTCTCCTTATATAATTTGTAAGCTATTGATTTTCAACCAAAGTAAGGATTCCAAAATATCATTATTTCTTGAACATTGTAAATCGAAAATGTCTAGGATGAATATTAAACAAAATAATTAGGAATATGAAATTCTTTGAAAAGATGTTCACCCTTTTTATCTATTTAGGTAATAGTATTTCTAGTCACAATGGTATTACAATGGAAGGTTTTTGTTTGACCATTTTAATTTACTTAAAGTTAGTATTAAATAATACGTAATTATATCATTTTCTTTTCATGATCTTACACTACAAATTATAAAATAACCTTTGGTTGCGTAGAAAATGAAATTTCTGAAGGAATTGTTACGAGAGCATGAGGTTCCATCGTACACACACGTGCATACACACACGCATATATATATATATATATATATATATATATATATATATATATATATATATATATATATATATATATCACCAGTTACTCCGCGACAGGGCTTTTTCGAGTCAGTTTGAAGAGCGAGTCTGTGAAGTCTATTTTAAAGCAGTAAGACTTCTCTTAGAATAAGTCATTTGTCTTTGATTTTCAACGGAATCGACGCCCTAACTTTAATAGTTTTGTTTTATTTCTATGACTTAAATAATGACTCCGATACCTTTTGCTACAGTGTTCATAATAATGATAAACGAAAAAATAAAACCACGCGTGCAATCCTCATACAAACGAAATAATTCTTATAGGATGCACTGAAAAAAGAAAAGACGCCAATGACATTGCATGAGATAAGAAAAAAGGCTAGATTGTAACTGACATCAAAAGCATCGTATTGTCATCGCCGTCTCGCAAGTTTTCTAAAATTTATTCTGTTGTCACTATTAAGTATTGCACAAAACAGAACATATGTGTGATATAATTGCGCTTTCCTACGCTTTATATATCTATATATATTAGGTTTCGGTTTATGGCACTTCAACCATTATAGGTTACAAATTGCCAAATTCCTTTTTATACATATAAACAGTTCTATTTTAAAAAATTCAGTTTAGCTTACAAAAAAACTCTTCCATATTAATTTAGTTTAGTATAAGTACGCAGTTTGAATGCCAAAATATTTCTATGTGAAGTAATTCAATTTCGCACTTTTAGCATTTTCTTAGCATTTCACCGGACATTGGCTTGATAGTTAGAGTGTTCGCCAATGGCCTTGGAGACCTGGGTCCAATCCTAGGTCGAGACATACCAAAAACTCAAAAATGGTAATTGATGTCTCCTGCTTAACACTAAGTATTATTAGGTACGGATCAAGGGCAATGATGGGCTATCCAGGGAAAGGAGTAGCGTCCTCCCCAATACCTTGGTGTAGTAGGTATCAAAAAGAGAGCCTTTGGGTCACCCTCGACTACGGTCGCCAGCTTTACTTACTAGTCTACCATAATTACAGAGTTTAGTTCTATTTGACCGAGAGAGAGAGAGAGAGAGAGAGAGAGAGAGAGAGAGAGAGAGAGAGAACCCTATCAGGTGCTATCGCTCTGGTCCAGAGTAGATCTGAGAGTGATGACAATGAAAGGGTAGTCTGCATTCACCAAAGCTCCAGCATTTATGGATTGAAACGGTCGGTGTATTCTACAGCAACAGCTGACTAAGCAACATATATAAACATATTGCGAACAATTACGATTAAGAATAAAATGTAAAGACTTTTACAGTGTTCAATGCATGACAATTCTAAGCAATGTATATCGAGTATAAAAAATAAAATTTAGATCAGGATACAAATTAACGACTGATAGTGTCTTACGTTTTTGATGATCAGGTGACCTATAATTTATCACATCTGATTTTTTCAACTGAACATACATGTCCTCTTCATTTATACTCTATTTGAGTCATGTGACTATTATGGGGGTTTCATTATATATATATATATATATATATATATATATATATATATATTCTGTCTTGTATAAAGAGATATAATTAGAAATAACGCACCGACTCCGACATTCTTTATTTTCTTTTTATGACTTTTTGACGTAGGACTTCTTTATTTTCTCTTTGCCGACAAAGGAAATAATAAGTAGCTGTGCGTCCAGAGAAACAATTTGGCGTAAGGTTCAAAGGTTCTGCTAATCGATAGTGGCATCAGATCGATGATGGCGATAAGTCGCTAAAGCCTTGCCTCTGGTTGGCGCCATCGTCAAGCCCTGGGCAATTCACTAGGACATTATGATTAGTTTATTAGCTCGCTCTAACAATCATAAGAATTTTTGTTTTGTTTTGTTTTTTGTGTTTCTTTTTTTCATTTCATAATGGCTTTAACAATAACTTCCCCGGTTGATCCATTTTATTGGAATAAAAAAAAGTAATACAAAATAAATGAATGAGAAAAGCAGGGTCTTGTGAACAGGAATTTGATTAATGCTACTTTTGAATAACTATTTCTGTATTCTACTCTCTCTTTTAAACTTTTTATTTTTTTAAACTTTTTTCCATTCAAATGTTGCTTTTTTTCTCTGCCTTATTCCATTTCATTAAAAATACTGTTATTTGCTCTATAACTTTTTCCTTTAGATTGTTAGGTCTTTCATATTTCTATAAAAATCATTTAGTTCTTTTCTTTTTTTTAAATTTTTACTGAAAACGTGCTAGTAACGTTCTCGGGCACATTTTGTATTTCCACGTTCTTATTACCACTTGTCATATATTTTCTATAAAACTCACGTTGTTGCTTTTGCTTTCATTTACCTATAGAAACTTAATCTCGATCTTGAAGAAAAAGAAAAATCAAATCCTTTCAAATATTTCTGGGCACCCTACACTGTGGTGTCCACGTGTAAGGGTCCAAAGGAGAACGCCGATGATAAGTTCATCCTTAGCATGCCACAGTGCCAAACATGCCTACCTCGTCTTACTTGGATAGTTTATGAAATGGATGGTACGGTGGGCACTGGCGAAAATTTCGGTCTTTGGTTCAGCTACTTAATTTAATAATTTTTGGGTTATTCAATGGAAATCATCTTTATACTGTTTAATTGCGTCAAGTATCACCGAGAAAAACTAATAATATTATCACATATCATTCCTTCGTTCATACACAAGTAAATGATTAAGTATTGCCGTTTAACATTGATAATTATATTTAATATGAATCTTATATTCACACATTGTGTGAATGGTATCATTATCTCTATTTCGGTGCAAATAACGCTCGACCAGCGCCTCTAGCACCTTTTAGATGAAGTAGGATTGGGTGACAACAAACAAAATTTGAAGAATATGGCCGGACCACACTATATGAAGGAGGGCTTGACTTGACCAGCTGATTGATCGGATCAGATCACTACTATAACCTGTCAAGCTCAATAAGGGTCAAAATGAAATGTTCTAGATCACATGATAACATAGGTTGCCAGGTCATGGACTTCTAGCCACTAGTATCCAATCTTTAAGCCTTTTTAGTCGCCACCTATGGTGACCTTGTTGGTGGTGGGGGACTTATTTCTCTTCAAAAGTGTAGTTGGCGGTATTCTATACCCTTAGGCGACAGGGCAGAGTACTGGAGAAGATAAAAACGCAATAACAAGTAAGATGCTCCTATCAACTTTAATACATGGACACACTAATTTTGTTGATCTGCAAAAACATACATTTATTACCTCTATGCGGACAGTGGATGCTGTCTAGAAGACTTAGCAAAAGCAATGAACAATATGGACGCAGGACGAGAGAAAGAGAAAGGGAGAGCATGTTCGTATGTGTTAGATAGATAGATAGATAGATAGAGAGAGAGAGAGTTAAACAAAGCTGTGAAGTCGGCAAGTATTGATTTGAATAATGATGATGATAATGATGTATTTTAACATTTGTCATGTTCATTTTTGGGCTAAAAATGTTCGAGAAACCCTGCGAGGCAAATTTTATCATTTCTTCGGTCTTATTTTCTCTTCATTTATTTAATATATAAATCATATTGTTGTGCTTGTTTTATTTACACATAGAACTTAAAATTATATCTTGAAAAAAAAAAAAGAGAACATCAAATACTTTTAAAGTCATTTTTTCTTAGGATTAAATTTTCTATTTTTTCTCTTTTATTATCATTATCATATATAGTAAAGATCCGTTGTCTCGCTTGTTGATTTGGAGCTTCGTATTATACCCAAGAGAATATTGCATGGAATAAATGAATACGACTGTTGCAAGTGAAAACAGAAGTTGCAATATACATAAATTATTCATTAAATTTTCAATGAGTTGCATTCTAAATCTTCAGAAAAAAGTCGTTTTATTTTTTTTTTATTTTCGTCATTTCTGTCAGCACAGAGGTAAAGAATGATATAGTGACTGTAACGAATTCATTTCAAGTGTGACGCCTAAAATCTCTACGGGACTTTCGCAGCTTATTTTTAAAGTTTGGCACACAGGTTTCAAAACGCTTGAGGTATCCACTGTTAATTCTTCGACACTACTGCATACGTTTCTCATTGCTTGACGCTCGTAATCTACCGGAAAGTGTTGCATTGAGCAAAATGTTACAGTATGTTCTAAAAATGAAGTTAATCTAGATTTTGTACAAACCAATAATTATGGGGCGCTAAGTGATTTGGTTCAGTTTCTTTGAGTTTTATGGTATATCAACCCTTGTGGGGTATTTATTGCTAAACCTTATATATATATATATATATATATATATTATATATATATATATTTACAACCGTACATGGTTGTCACTGTCTCACTCGGTGGGTTTGTGATAGACCAAATGCTGTAGTCGGTCAAATTTGCAACCGTCTCTCGACTTCCACTACCTTTTGCTACACATCGCTACAAATACATGTTAATGAGAAAACCTTGAATCTGCCCACGTACTCACACACATTACTAAATACCACATATACGAAGACACATAACAATACGAAAATATAATCTACTCATGCATTCTGTTACGCAGCCTTGTGCCCAGCAGGCTTGAAGGGTGCTGTTCGTTCCGACCATTCCACCAGTTAACGCAGGGAACAGACGTTGGCAGTGGTCTGCCGAACACTATTTAGTGTTACAGATATCACCAACTCCCTAGCAGAGCCACATTTTAAAGCCACAAGCAAATTATTAAAACTCAACACAAGTAACTAGCAAGCCTCCCCCCCTCAAATACAAGGGTTCAACGAATACAATTCTTCCACAACAAAAAAAGGACCTCTGAACTGCCGTGTTTGGGTTTACAAGATTAATAACAATATTCTTTTATTGAATAAAGAAAGAGACAAAGAAAAAACAATTCAGGTAAAAGTCAGGAGCGAGAAAGTCGTTCTGCATCTCGGAGGAGCCTCCACTAAAATATCCGTATCCCGGACTAAGCCCCCATAAAACATCTTTATCTCCAGACGAGACAGTCATAAAATATATGTTAATGGCGGAAGGTGAGAATATAGTTCGTCAGTGATAGATACGTTCCGCTTTCCTTTGGATTTGAGATTTAATGGAAGAGATCGTGCTCTAAATCTCAAGTTTATCATTGGGGAATATTCCCTCTTGTGTCCTCTATCTTCTCGGAGCTATCCTTTCCTCTAGAAATTTTGTCTTTTTCTCACGTCAACGTGAGTGCAGCAAGATGAATTTGAATATACTTAAATTTTATGTTCACTTACTTGGGATTTTGTGGGATTTATTCTTTTCTCTTTTCCCCCTCGTTATTGGGTTTCCATAACGCGTTGGTAAAAGGATACTCATCTTATTTCAGATAAGACCAAGATTAATAATTGTCTCTTTCCTCGTTGACAAGTCATTTTTTGTATTCGTTTAACGAGGCTAACTATGCCTCAGAGTGCTGGTTCATTCAAAGGAGAAGTTCGTTCTCTACTCTCAGGGTTCCCCGCGCGGCATTATTTTGAAATTTGGGTTTCTTTCATATCCCAACTTACGTGTTTTCACCCTTTGACGACTAAATGGCAACTCATTATGCGTCTTCACCCAATGATGAATAAACGGCAACTAACTAGTCTCCGTAGTTTGATAATTCACCACGTGTTGGCTTTTTTTTTGGCCGTTTCTTCCTCTCTACCAATCCTGATCGCAGATAATCTTCTCCGCTGACACACACATGGCTAATAGAGAGTGGGGTTCTCTCATGCCCATATTACCTTGTAATTAGGTCTGAAGGGAGAAAGATGGCCTCTCTTTCCATTATTCTGCTTACTGTTATAGTCGGCGATGGCCAGTTGAGTCGCTCTTCCTTCTCCTGAATGTATAAGTGAGTCAGAGAGTAATTGGCAATGAAGAGATACTCGTATTTCCTAAAGTTCCAATACTAAATGGTTTGGTTTGAATTGGTTTACTTTTATTGCATATCAACCATTGAAGATTATTTAATGCCAAGTGCTGCTCATGCATTCATAGATATTTGATTTGTGAATGATTTGGTTTGGTTTGGCTTTACAGTATATCAACCATTGTACATCATTCAAAGCCAAATCCATGTTTATACGTATAAACATTCTTAATTCAAGCATGTTAATTTAGCTCAATTACTGTTTTTTGTTAACACACAGTTCTAGTTGAAACAATTCAGTTTAGCATAAAGTTTGGTTGGTTTCTTTGTTTAATAGCATATCAACCTTTGTAAGTTATTTAATTCCAAAGCCATTCTCCTAGAAGAACAGTATTGGTACTATTTAACCCCATAGCTGGGAGGATAAGAGGGTTCATACATTTCCCAAGGGTATTTGCCCGAAAGTGAACGTATAGCGCGACTGGAGTACGAACTCTCGTACTACGATTCTGCAGTCCATCGCTTTAAACCATTACACCACGAGGACACCCCCAGTTTAGCATAAATACGCAGTTTAAAATTTTAAAATAGTTCTATTTCTAACAATTTAGTTTAGCATGAGTACAATTTAAATATCAAACATTCCTATTTGAAACAAAGAGAGGACCTTATCAGGTGCTACAAGTCCGGGCCAGTGTGAACTTGCAATGCCAATAAAGAATTACTCCACATACCCCTAAGCTCCAAAATTATTGGCGCCACACCATAAGATTGTATAGTGCTATATCCAAAAAAATTCGTTAGGGAAGTCTTCTCCGTTTTCAGAAATGCAGTTGGTATATTCTAGAGCCCCAATCGATAGAGCTACTCTTAATCAGGAATGAATTATCAACTCAGTAGTAATTAATCCAGAAATACTAACATTTTTACAGAATGGATTTCCAGGGGAATTTTTACATACCAAAAACTTGCATTTGAATAATGAAAACATATTGTTATGTTCCTGATCTGTTACATTTCTAAATTATCCTAACCATCGCAGTGATCTGTGTCAAGTGGATGTCACTGCACATTTGTCACATATTATACCGACGGAAAAAATAACCCAAAACTACGACAACAATTTACTTTGGCTTCGTGTCATTATCGAGTTCAGAATGGAATTATGCACATCTAGACTGTGAAGTAATCGCAATTACTAGGGTGAGTGTTAGTATTTTGGTAACTTGAGGGTCAATTCGGCTGTTCTGGATGTTTTCGTTGAGGTTTGAAAGATGACGAACGCAGGACTTTGAGATGCCAAGATCATGTGATACTTCCCGATTACTACTTGCCAGATATAACTCAATCGATCGGAGAGTAGCTACACAATCCAGAGTTTTAGGCTTTACTGACCTTTCCAAATAATCAAGTTTCTTACACTTTGAGCAACTTTTTTAATTACACTGTGATCAATTGCGCCCTCAATTTTCGCACAGGAAATATTTTGGTTATATTTTTAGTGTTGTAACCCCGTTCAAACTCGTTACATAAGTTTTAGAATAAGGCTACAATGCACGTTAATCTGAGGGTTTTAAAATCACACAAAGAGTAAATCAATGGAAAGCATATCAGCGCACAATCTACCCCGATGATAAGACTAGCGAGTCCATGCCACGGCTGGAAATGCTTCATTCATGTTATGTACGCAAAATTTTGCAAAACATTTGTCTCAAGTAATATAGATATTGGTTGGGTTGAGGTTTTATGGCATATTAATCGTTGTAAATTATTTAGTGCCAAAACCATTTTATTCATATGAACAATTATATTTCAAACAATCAGTTTAACATAAGTATAGTTTTTGTTTACAATAAATATCAAAAGACTTCTCTTTAAAAAATTAAGTTTAGTATACGAAACCAGTTCCATTTCAATCGATTCAGTAAGTAACTTAAAAGTCAAAACAATTTCAGTTTAGCATTAGGTACGCCGTATAAATGTCAAAAGAGTTCAATTTAAAGCAATTCGGTTTGGTATCAGTACACAGTTTAGTTCTATTTGACCCATACATATGTCCTTATCAAGTGCTACCACTCCGAGTCAAAGTGGACCAGGGAGCAATGGCAAAAAAGAGGTACTCTGCATTCTCCAAAGCTCCAGCAGTACTGGAACAACACCATCGTATTGATTAGTGTAATATTCAGGACATTCGTTGGGGGTGTTTTACCCCTCTGCAGACAAGCAGGCTACAACCTCAGCCGACAGATCTGTAATATAGATATGCATTCATTTTCAATATTTAATCATCCACTTTATTCTATCAAAAGACCATAACTGTGATATAGCCATTGTGTAATTCAGAACGCAACACAGTCTGTAGGAGCTGTAGAATATATCGACTGTATCTGTGCAGAGGTGTAAGTCCCTTTCCTTGATATGACATTAAACAATTTTTACGGCAATAAGTTTTCGTCAAAAGGTTGATAAACTGTACTATATAAAGTTGAAATTCGGACATAATAGGTTTGTTGATTGGTGCTTTTGTCAAGTTAACACTTGGAGTTGATTCAATACCAAATCTTATATATATATATATATATATATATATATATATATATATATATATATATATGTGTGTGTGTGTGTGTGTGTGTGTGTGTGTGCGTTTTATTTTCAAGCGGATAGTTTGTAGGTAAATTTATTTTTAAACGAGTTGATACAGTTCATTATTTGAAGTATTGACGCTTATTGTTTGCTCACAGTTAAATGATTTCAAGCATTGGTATCTAATATCAATAACTACTTTTGATAGTAATTACTTGTTAGCACACTGTTAATTTGTTGAACACTTATATGTGATCCAGATACAGGAGCCTGTCAGGTTGTTCTGTTTGGTTTGGTTTATTTTTTTAAAGGCATATCAACCTTCGTAGGTTATTTAATGCCAAAGCTATTCTAGAAGAACAGTAGTGGTGCTATTTAACCCATATCTGGGAGGATAAGGGGGTTCATACCTTTCCCAAGGGTATTTGCCCGAAAGTGAACGTAATAGCACGACTGGAGTACGAACTCGCATACTACGATTCCGCAGTCCATCATTTTAAGCATTACACCACGAGGACACCCCCCTATCAGGTTGTTTGTACGAAGTTAAATGGTGTCAAGTATTGCTATTTAACATTAGTAATTCTATTAATTCTGTATTGTGTTATAGCATAAATAATTTACACACATCTGTATAGTTTTAAATAACTAAAAATAATCATCCTAAATAGATGATTGAACAGTTGTAGTTGATGCATTGATGGGACCCTATCAGGTACTATCACAAGAGGTCAGAGTGGACATAGGAGTAATGTCAATGAAGCGGTACCCCACATATCCCAAACTCCAGGACTGAAGCTTTGCTATCAAATACGATTTAGTGTCATACCCAGAACATTTATAAGGGTTTACACAGATATTCAGCCGACAGAGTGGGGAAGGATGAAGCAGAACACATAGTTTTGAAAATAGATTCCATTAATTCTGGATCGGCCTTAACATATGATCGACTTATACACGAGTATATAGGCACGCACTTTAACCTCATCGAAGACGAATAACTATACTTGTTATGAGAATTATCCATACTAAGCTGGATTTTTCACTGAGTGCTCCGAACTTGTTTGTTTAAGCCAGACTAAGATGTATAATGATATTAATAAATAGCAAAGCAATGGCAAATTCTAATTGATCTACATGAACTATAAACTGAGAGATAAAACTATTATAAATTCTTTGACTATTTATATATGCCTCAATGTGTTGAGATAATTTGATGAGAACCCTGTCGTAATTCGACAACCGAGGCGTTAACCTTGTTGCTGCTGTCCTCGTAATAAAATGATCGACTCCCTAATTCGCCAAGACAATCTTTGCCAAAATCCTAATTAGATTTGCGTTTTCCTTAGAAGTGCATTCGACAACAATTACACATTAGGTTTGTACTGCAATGACTGTTTCTCTGTAACCGAGAAGAAGTCTCCTTTCTGTACGAGATTATCAATATGCCAAGAACTAGCGGAGCGTATTTCGTTTAGCCCGGGTGGAATAAAAATAACGTATTTTGGCGCCTTGTCGTTGTGTAGTGATTGGTCGGCCTGTCTTTCTGATCACTATTACGGTAAGATCACCCCTTATTTCCTATATTGCAATCATATTCTTTCGATAGAATAAAGTGCCATATTAAACAACAAAAAAGTACATCAATCTTGTATTCTTCATTGTTATTGTAAAATTACAAAAAAAATTACATTATATAGCTAGAATAGTGCAGTAATGTCGAAATACTTCATATTAGAAAAGGAAGAAAAAATTCAGCCAATTTCTTACTGCTATAAATTTTATAAGTATCTACCTTAATACTCATATTAATCATTATGATTTCTCACGAGTGATGAATATGTAATGTTTTTATAGAATATTCTACGTAATTTATTTTCCGCATATAATAATATAAATTTATTAAATAGCATTTTTTTTGCAATTGATGATTTTATATTTTTAGTATAAAGAGAGTATCTCAAAATAGATATAACCCATTAATATGATGATTCATATTGCACCAATTCATCTTTTATCTGATTCTTAAAAAGCAATCATATCACTTCAGAAAGGTCAAACCAGATAACAAGAGCAGAAATTGATTGACTTCATCCTACAGGACACATAAAAGACTAAGTTCTTGGGAAAGTCTTCGGTGGAACTTTTTACGACTCCTTCCGACAATATGTCTCACCGTATCCACATTGTCGGGACATCTTGTTATCAGCTTCCAGCCAGGTCTGGGATTTTATAATTTCTTTTTAAGGTTGTTTACTGGTCCTGTGGTTTGGAATTTGTGTACTCAACTATAAATTTGGCGATAACTGTTAAGTTAAACTTATTGGGAAATTTTTCCTGGGCGTTTTAGAATGATTTTGTCTCTAAATAAGTAGTGACGTCAAATATTTTCCTCTCTTGTCCAAGGTATTGTGATTGAGGATTAATAGTTTTTATTATATACTATTTTAAAATCTGAAACAAAAAAGCAACACAACATTATTATTAGTAGAGTTATTAGCAGTCAGATGAGTTTCATGTTTATTGAGACACCCTATACTAATCGACGGATGGATAAAGGCTTTTAGATTATTTTTTCTTAACATGACGATTCAATGGAGAACAACTATCGGAAATGAGAAAAACGTTGACTGGTTTTAAAATGTTCAAATTTCATTTATTTCGCCTTACTATTTCAATCCTCTTCAATGAAAAGAGTTTTCAAAGTTATTTTGTAGAGAAAGAGAATAGATACTTTATTCAAAGTCTTACAATAGTTGCACACAAGAACTTATAACTCCAGTAAAATGGTGTAATATTGAAAGCGATATGTACCTGAGAGCAAATAATTAAGTAATAAAGAAAATCGTATCGGAGCCGGTGGAAAGACGAGCTGAAAAAGATTGACATTTATTCCGGTAAGCTACTTGTAACACAGTAATCTTCACCTAATGCCAAAGACCAGTAAACCAATTCTAGTTGATATTACCATCACTTTCATGGGCTATATTTTTTCGGCTCTCTAGCAAGACCAACGTACTTGTCTCTCTTTTCATTTATTATTATTATTTACTCTTTTAGAGTTTTTCACATCAGCGTAAGCTGACGGTCTTTCACTGGAGAATGAGTGACAGCAAGTCTCCTCAAGTCTCCAGGAATCTCCTCAGTATTCTGACCGTTTTCAATAATGTATTTTTTTGGATAGTATCCACTCGGCCGCCGACTTCCAAATCTTCCAGGCCCTTTAATAATCCTTTAGTTACCGTGCCAAAAGCACTAATCACAGTTGGTATAATTGTCACCTTCATATTCCATAGTTTTTTCAATTCTCTAGCAAGGTCGAGTTACTTATCTTTCTTTTCACATTCTTTCAGTTTTATTTCTGTGGTCAGCCGGGACAGCAAAGTCGACAATTATGCAGATTTTCTTTTGTTGTTGTTGTTGTTTTTGATTAATATAAGGTCTGGTCTTCTGGCCGAGATTAGGTGATCCGTTTGTATATCAAAATCCCATAGGTGTCTGTGTGTGTCATTTTCTAGGACAGGTGCTTGGTGGTGAATATACCATTTGTTGGCATGGTCAAAATTAAATCTCTTTCACATTTCTCAGTGGATCACCTTGCCCACCCAGTCGTGTCTCGCCTAGTCTTCCTTCTGTGCCAATTTGCTGCATTCGCTTATTATGTGATTTATGGTTTCAAATCTGTCACCGCATAGCCTACATTTGCTATTTTATTGCGTCTTATCAATCCTCGCCTCGATATGATTGGTTCTTATGGCGCTGTTATTATTATTATTATTATTATTATAAATAGTATGTACTCATGCCGAGGCCCTCAGACTTGATCGGTCATCTAAGTGATGGTGTTGGCTGCCTGGACGATGTCACAAAGAGGATTTAGGAATAGCGTTCAAGTGTTTCGTGAATATTAACAAAGGAACGTTGATTCCTTGATTTGCTCTCTCTTTTGCTGAGTAAGTTAGGATTTAAGCGTTTGCATGTTAAGAGAGTGAATGAACGTTTCAAAAAATGTTTGAAGAGTCGAAACTCGCTCGGGAGAAGAATCTGCTAGTTTTTAAAACTTAACGGAGGGAATAAAACAACATATGTCCTAACGCTTGAGGCGATATGTGTTCTTTGCGTTTCCCAGCCATCAACATTAGCATCACCGACATAGTTGCCATCAGTATCTACGCTAAACTGTGATGGGTAGGTTCAATGTTTCAAACCCACTTGGTGACTGATTCTTAACTGTTCAAAAACTACATTATTTTGTCTCTTTTGTCTTCTTCTTTCAGAGCAATCCTCACAATCAATCAGCGTGCATACACTTACTCGTTTTTATTAAACTTGCCCCACCAACAGAGTTAGAATCTGATATAGTATCAAATTTTAGCAAAATAGTTTCCACACCAAGGTGAAAGAACCCAATATTCCCTACTATTAACTGATAGATGAGGAGGAAGAGTAAAATGTAAGCCATTCGCGAAGGCATTAGTGCAAAATGAAATGCAAACAGTTTTTTTCCAGGAATTGATCTCGGGTCAACAATTACATTTTCAATGATAATAACCGCTCCCCTCAGCATTTATCAAAGTTAATTTATGAGAGGAATACAGCTCGTTGGGATTCAGTTCCCTTCTTCAAGATCGTTTTCCTAACCACGTTAAAAAGATTATTCACCCATAACGTGAGGAAGTGTAGTGCCTTTCCAAAGGGAATTAGCCCAAATAGAAACGGAAACAGCTTTGTCGGGTAGTCAATTACGTTTTCTACAATGATAAATATTACACTAAGCGCCCTTCCAATCTATTTAATGCTGTTTTCCAAGAGGAACTCTTTCCTACTGCAGCGTCACATCTGTGGCTGTGTTATATTCTGTGATCATACTTTTGTACTACCTATGGTAATGCCCATCCTAGCTATTGACGTCACATATAATCCCGCAGGAATTTATTTGAAAAATAAAGCAGACTTTCAGAGATGATTCAATGTGCCATTTCTTAACATAAGCGGAATATTTCTTAATATTAAATGGCAACGATACGGACTTAAGTCATAACTTGTTTGCAAGGCTTCGTCAAACAGATGCAGTTATAATGATGTTATGCTTGCACGAAGGCATGCTTGGGTGCTAAAACGATTTTAATTGTTCTCCATCAGTTGAAATGGTGACTGCTTTTCGAATTTAGAGATCTAAGAAGATGTGACTAAAAGACTCGTGTCAGTTGAGTGAGAGTTGTTAAATTGAAGTGTCGACTCTGGACTGATTTCTACAACATGATTTAATTCGTCTTCAATATTCTTCCTATCAAGTTCTTTCTTTACTTCACGAAAATGGGTAAATGAATGAAAGATTCTTGAATGATTTGTGGCTAATCCAAAAAGTTCATTAATTTAGGGCATCGATTTTGCTAAATTAGCATCATTATAATGTTTAATTTTTATTTTACCAGCTGTATTATTATCAATAAACCTATCTAAATTGATAATGCCTTCATGTAGATTACCTTAATAAAATTTTCTGTTTATCTGTATCATTATATATATGTATATAATATATACGTGCATAGAGAGAGAGAGAGAGAGAGAGAGAGAGAGAGAGAGAGAGATTACCTATCAGGGTGTCCTCGTGGTGTAATGGTTAAAGCGATGAACTGCGGAATCGTAGTACGCGAGTTCGTACTCCAGTCGCGCTATTATGTTCACTTTCGGGCAAATACCCTTGGGAAAGGTATGAACCCCCTTATTCTCCCTCCAGCTATGGGTAAATAGTAGGACGGACTAGGTTCTTCAGCCTTGTTGAGGCAACTAGCCTAGGAGAAGGAAAACTCTGAATTCAAACCTGTTAAACTCCGCTTAAAAATTGACCTTGTGTCATATCCTGCCCGAGCGGAGGGGTTGGTAAATAGTACCTATCAAATATTTGGGACCTTCTTGAATTTATTTTTCATAGTTCTTAATATAGTCTAATTTTGGCATTAATCGTAAAGTTCGAAGTGAAATGCCCAATAATTAATACGAGTGGTTAACACATTTGCACACTCTGTCGACTGTTGTCGAGGGTGACCCGAAGTCTACCTCTTCAATAGATACTGCACCAAGGTGTAGGAGAGGGCGCAATTGTTTCCCCTGGATTACTTCACTTTACATTTGATCAGTACCTTCTAATGCTGAGTGTTAAGCAAGGAGGCATCAATTACCATTTTTTGGTATAACTCGACCTGGTATTGAACCCAGGTCTCCCAGGCTATTAGCGAACACTCTATTATGCCAACGTCGGATACTCATTAACTTATTTGCACTCTACTTGTGAATAACTTCCACTAACCTACTTTTAAAAGTTTCAAAAACACGATGTTAAGTATTTGTTCTGCAGTAATTGATGCACCGGGTGGATTCTTGAATTAAAGAAAATATTAATTTGCTTTATTCGATATTTATTTTAATTTTAAGTATTGCATAATTGTATGGAAACATGGAAAAATTAAATCATAAAAGACATTTATATTTATTAATTTTTTTTTAAATTAAAAAAAAAACATCAACGTGATCTCAAGCAATTATACGGTAATCTATCTATCTATGTGTGTGTGTGTATGTGTGTGTGTGTAGGAGTGTGTTTTTTACCAACAACTCCTCACAAGCAAGATGTGAAACAAAGTTAATTTTTAAGCGGGTTTTAGTAGGTGTGAATTTATACTTTTTCTTCTCCTAGACTGGTTGCAATACTGCCTTGCTATTGTTATATTTTGACCCTCGCCCCGGCCCAAAAATGCTATTCCAAGGTGATACACCGGAAGGAAGTGACACATTCCAATGGCCAGTAATCGAAAGAGATCGCGTGGGCGGATTAAGGCTTATGATATGGGACAAGGTGAAGGTCCCATTGTGCCACTACAGTGATGCACCGGAAGAGAGTAACCTCTGAACTGCATGACAGTTATTTCCGCTTGATGACGATTAAACATTCGATTTCAAGGATCCAGTGGGCGATCGTGTGGGCGTTGAATTATTATATAATTGAGTTGAGTTGGGTGCCAAAGCAGTTGCCAGCAGACTTCCAGAGAGTTAGAGACGAGATGTGGTAATGAAAGCCACACCAGGCTTGAAGCCCTGATGAACTGGGGTCCAGAGAAGATGCCGATAAGATGCAGTAAAGAAAGCCAGCATCCAGCAGTGGACCCCAAGACCTCTGGTTGAGCATCTAAGAGAACAAGAAAGACACAACGTGACGGTCATAAGTAGTGGAGGTCAAAATATGAAGTTTATGTTCGGTCTCCAGCACCCTCTCACATGCAAACCTTGAACAACCCTTTCGAACCCTTGCAATAAACAGAGAGGTGAATATTTTTCTAAAGAAGTCTTCTTGTGTCTTCCTTCTTGCGTCTTTATCGTTGTGTCGTTGTGATGCTGCATGAACGTGTAAATGACTATATAACACTATTCATATATAGCTGGAGGGAAAATACGTAAATGCATACTTTCCTTAGGGTATTTGTGCTCTGGGATAAGTAAACTGGCTAGTTCAGGATTTAGAACTTGTCAAGCTCTCTCTCTCTCTCTATATATATATATATATATATATATGTGTGTGCGTGTGTGTGTGTGTGTACCTTAAAGCCTTTAGGAAAGAAGTGAATCGATCTGTTCTGCCCCAGGTATAAGTAAATATTAGGTCAGACTATGTTCTTTAAACTTTGTTAGGCAACCAGTCTAAAAGAAAATAAATACTAAATTTAAACACGCTTTATAGCGCTAAAATTGACCTTGTGTCACATCTAGCACGTACCAAGTAAATGCATTCACAGTTGCTTAGCACATACGCACACGCCCCCCATATATATATATATATATATATATAAACAAAATTAATACTACTACTACAACTACTACTACTACTTCTAATAATAATAATAATAATCTCGGCCCGAAGACCAGATCTTATAATAATCAACAAAAACAAAAGATAATCTGCAAAATTGTTGATATTGCTGTCCCGGCAGACTACAGAATAAAACTAAAAGAATGTGAAAAGAGAGATAAGTACCTTGACCTTTTTAGAGAATTGAAAAAATTATGAAACATGAAGGTGACAATTATACTAATTGTGATCGGTGCCTTTGGCACGATAACTAAAGGATAATTAAAGGGCCTGGATGATTTGGAATTCGGCAACTGAGTGGAGACCATCCAAACAACAGCATTATTGAAAACGGCCAGAATACTGAGAAGAGTCCTAGAGACTTGAGGATACTTGTTGTAACTCAATTTCCAGTGAAATACCATCAGCTTACGCTGATGTGAAAACCTCTAATGAGTAAATAATAATAATAATAAAATGAAGAAAACGAAATGCAAGAGACAAGGACTTGGACCTAACCAGAGAGTTAAAAAAGATAAAGACCATGAAGTTGTTGGTGATAGAAATTGTAAATAATTCGCTTGAAAGGTTCCGATGACTTGATAAGGGAGCTGGAAGAGTTGGAAAGCGAAGAATAAGCCGAGACCACCCAGACTACATCCGTTTTAAGATCTGCTAGAATACTGAGAAGAGTTTTGCAGACTTGAGGAGACTCGTTGTCACTCAGGCTCCAGTGGAAGACAATCAGCTAATGCTGATGTGAAAAACTCGTAAGGAGTTACATAATTTGTACAATAGCAGATTTTCTGACCATAAGATTAATGAAATCTGTGGACAGGTATATCGTGAAGAAAACACTCCAAGAGAGCTCCTTAAGCGAATTGAAACTAAATATTTAAAACCAAATCCCAACAAAAACTAGAAACATCAACATTAACACAAGAAGACAGGACAAATTTTGAATCGACTGAAAAAATCAAGCGTAAACAAAAGACTGCATTACCATCCATTAAAGAATAGACTGAAAAAAATGAAGTTAGATACCGAAAAAGTAAATAAAGTATTGCAACATATCTTAACATCACCGTAATAAACTGGTTAACCTACACTGGAGCAAAACTGGTCACTAATAAAATAGGTATTCCCTGAAGGAAAAAGAATAGAAAGGCAAAAGCTTGATGGGAAATGAGGCTAGAAGCACAAAGAAACTGTGATAAGCGAAGCTACGAAGGAAGGTGACACGTACAAGAAACCAATGAAAAGAAAAGACTACCAAAAAGACAACAGCAGACAAGTCTGACAACACAAGTGAAAGAAATAAATCAAAGAAGGAAGATTCAATTTTCTTCTAGACATGGTAATATGATACAAATAAAACATAACATTAAAAAATAACGAAATGAAATTTAATCAACTAGTTGGTGGACAGTGCGCAAAGACGAATAAGCAACTGGAAGCAAAACTTGAGTAAAGATCCGAGTAAAAATTCGTCTGGACTTGCTAAGAGAGACACTCAAGAAAACACCAAATTGGAAGACGCCAAGCCATGTTGGCAAACATGTACCCTTGTTTAAAAAATATATATACCCATCGACGACGGACTTGCCTGGCTAACTGGGTAAATGGCTATAAGAAGTAAACTTACACGAATGTATTACGAAAGGGAAAACTTCACTGATCCAGAATTACATAAAAAAGATACGCTCTCTGCTAACTATAGACTAATAATGAGTTTTCTAATGATATGGAAAATTCTGACAGTATTGATTTGAGAATAAACATTTTACTCACTTATACGTCACTGATTATTGCCGAAAGACCACAAGGGAACAAGAGGAAAAGAATTACCTAATATCAGCTCATACTTAAAACATACAAAACGAAGTAGAAAATCTAGTCAAGGTATAGATTGATGACAAGGTTGTGTATGGTAGAGCTCCACAAACGGAATAGCAAGTTTGTAAATGTACATGACATGATTTTGGGCTGTCAAATCTTTGCAGAGGTAAAAGTCCTACGAGACTTCTTCCAGAGATACTCGGTCTCACAACTGTTATTTACTAGAGCAATTATACTGCTTAACCAATTTCTTCAAAAATGTGCTGGAGCGACAAATTCTCAAAATCCCTAGGAAAGATAAATTACCTGATGTATATGTGTAACATACCCGTAGGTGAATATGTGTGAAACGTTCATAGAATGTTCGTAACATATATACTTAAAAGGAATCCCGAAACACGAAAAACACGTAACGACTTCGTAGTTCAGGTACGAAGCTTTTTATTACCTTTGAGTTTAAAGGTTTTTCGACATAAGAGGAGAGAGGCACAATATTTCTATGCTGGCTTTTCCATCTGCCCCAACTCCAACACGTGTGGCACCCGCCACAAGGCCACTGCAAGCTACCGAAAGTCACACTTCTTCTTCCGACCGCAAGACTCAACTAACCGACTTTTTCAAAATCACCAAAATCCTCCGCGCGCGCTTCCGGTGAATGACGTCATTTACATCCCCTGGTCCTGGGATTTTTATTTTGACATCTGTGAACGACACATCCGCCCCGCACGCGTATTAACACCTGCGCTCAAGTTTGCACCTAACTAACCCATGTGCTGACATCAAAAAATAAAAAAAGAACTGTAGACTCTTGTATAAGCAATCAGAATATACCGTCAGGATAGAGAAATGGACTTAGACATTGAAAATAGTTACATACAGATAATAAAAAGAGGGAAAAGAGGATCAACAGAAGGAATCGAACTACCAAATCAAGAATGCAAGAGTAGGCGTCGAGAGAAGGAAATCTACAGTTGTATCGGAATATTGGTAGAGGACAACGTCAAGCAATTCGAAAAGAAAGAAAATTAAACCATGGGCATCTCAGAAAAATGAAAAAATGTCTCAAAACCAGGCACCGCAGAAGAAATTTCATCAAAGGGATAAACATCAAGGCATTCCCCATTGTACGTTACTTGGTACCATTCTTAAAATGGTCAAGAGAGGCACTTAAGGAGATGAAAGTATGAGAAAATTAACAATGTACTGGGAGTTTTTTGATATAAGATGATATAGACTGACTCAGAATCGTTTATACGCAACAGAATAGCACGTGTACGTGAAACGAAGAAAAAGGTGAAATTATTTATCACATAGTAAACAAATGCAGGCAGAAAGCACCGAAAGAGGACAAGACTAGGCACCACTGATTTGGAAATGCGATCAACTAGGAATTGTGCAAACGATTGAATTTTGATAATATTGCCAAATGATATATGCACAAACCTGAAGCTATTCTAAAAAATGAGGGGCATAAAATTCTTTGGGATTTCAAGATACGAACGGATCTCCTATTTTCAGCCAGAAGACTTGAGTTAGGGCAAATTGAAAAAAAGGTTGTGGGGAATTTAAGGAATTTGCAGTCTTGGCTGAACACCGTGGTAAAATAAAAGAAATTGTTACGACAAGCAAACTTTTGAGCTTTTGCCAGAAAACAAAACAAGCCTTGCAGCAAAGCTGATTTAAAATCTAAAATGCTCACAATTTCAAAGACTTTCCCTAAGTGGAGTTACATAAAAAGTGGGCAAGATGATTAACCGATGCCTATCGGCATTGCTTCTCGTTATTTCCTTCTATGATAATGTTTATCATACTAAGAGATGTTATAACTAAGTAGATTGTTTGTTTTGTTTGTTACTTACACCTACTAAAAAACTTACGGTTTCCTATAAATTTTGAATATCAACTTTATAAAATTTATCTGCATTTCAATGAAAAGTTATTGCCGAAAAAATTGGGTTTTAAAATTTGATTCACACACGAGAATATTTAGTATCTCGAATCACCGCCCAGTGGGAATATATATATATATATATATATATATATATATATATATATACTCGGTTAGAAAAAATGGTCAAAGAAGCAGAAAAGGACGTGTATCTAAGGGTTGTTTATTCAAGAAATTGTTCAAATAATTTCAAAAGTTAATATAATTAAAAGGAAAGTGTTTTTCTCAGTTGTATTATTTAAAAAAAAAGGTTTAATTTTTAATTATAATTGACTTTTCTATCTCTATATCTATACAATGTGCAGCAGAAATACATTCCATATATAATCCTGTCACCTGTATTAGGCACGTAAACTGAGGGAAGTGGAAATCGTAGTCACACTAACTAATGTCTTATCAGTATTTTACTCGAATACGATTACTTACAATCATAGCTAGGATAGGTAAAGTAAGTAAAGTTGGCGACTTTAGTCGAGGGCGACTAGAAGGCTCCCTTTTCGATAGCTACTACACTGAGGTGTAGGAGAGGGCGCTACTACTTTCCTTGGATTGCTCCACTTTACTCTTGATACGTACCTTATAATGCTGAGTGTGAGACAACAAGGTATCAAGTAGCAATTTTAAAGTCTTTCGTATAACGCGACCTGGGATTGAACCTAGGTCCCCAGACCATTAGCGAACACTCTACCCACTAGATCAATGAGCCAGTTTCAAGGATAGGTAAACGCTGTATATTTGTTTATCCAGATTGAAATTTCAGCACATAGCTGTATATAATTTCAGTACTACACACGTGACAGTTTAAAGTGTCATGATTCCCACCCTGAATGTGACATAAAATACATCCTACATGAAATTTTCGTAATTTCATATCTTAGATAATTTCATATCTTAGATAATTTCGTTGAAACGCGTCAGTAGAACTTAGATAAAATAAAATCATGTAATAAAAAAAATTCTTGTCCATTTATATGTATTTTTCTTTCTGTTTTCTTCTTTTTATAACATATCTGCCTGATTAAACTGCATATCTTACTCACGTGTGTGTGTGTGTGTGTGTGTGTGTGTGTGTGTGTGTGTGATGAACACTTACGTGGACATATTAATCTATGTACACACACTCTCTCTCTCTCTCTCTCTCTCTCTCACACACACACACACACACACACACACACACACACACACACACCCGAACACACGTGTTCACGTACACACACAAACAGATAGATAGATAGATAGATAGATAACCTGAATTAAATGTGATCAATGTGGTTCAGCCGGTGACCAATGTTGTTCAACCGAAACTTATAACTTCTCTTGAGAAATTCCAACAGATACTATATAATAAACTCATTTAGATTCAAATGAGTATATGTACACACACACACACACACACACACACACACATATATATATATATATATATATATATATATATATATATATATTCGTGCACACACGTATATATAGATATGCCTATAGATATAGAGAATTGGATATAGATAGAGATGTATTTGTGTATCTAGTTACAATGGATTCTTTGACAAAAAGAATATATTGGTCTTATACACGCGTTATCGAAAATCGTTCGTCGACGGAGACGCTTTTTTAGGAAAAAGGTCTAAGCCTACTTTCCTTTTTCGTATGACACATCAATGAAGACGAAAATAGCAAAGAAATAGGCATCATTACAGACGTCTTACACACACACACACACACACACACACACACACACACACACACACACACACACACACACACACACACACACACACAGAGTGTATGACAGCATATTAAAAGAAGCAAGATCCTCAGTGAAGATTACGCAGAAATCTAACCAACTTATTCAAACAATAAACCTAGAATGAATTGAAGCGCCACCTGTCAGACTGAGTGAAAGAAGAAGGGAGATAAGAAAGTATAGACAAAAGAATGTAAGTTTTTTTTCGAATGTGCTGCTAAAACATTTCTTTTGATTTTGTCCAGTCTGCCGTTTGCAACAAATGCGCTGACAAGTAAACTATATTTGATATAATCTTTGTTCGATTTTTTTATCACTTTATCTACGGTCTTTGATTTCTTGCTTGATTTTTTCCCTCTCCAATATTCTGCGTTTGTGATGGTATAAGTATAGATCGGATAGGACATGGAATGTGAGGAATTACGTTTTTTTATATAATCTGTAAATATCTGATCAACGCATCTCAAATAATATTTTGACCAAGTTTATTTTCTGTTTCTTCTTGAAGTACTTTTCATTATTTTCTCGTGAATCTTTAAGTTTTTTTTAGCTTGTCTATACAAGTAGTTAGAGTTTTGAGGAATGTAAAGTAACCCTTCATTGGCATCACTCACAGGTTACTTCTGACCCGGATAAGAGACAGCAGTCAAGGTCACATCTATCGTTTAAATGAAAGTGCTCAATCATTTATTAAGGGCCATTATTATTAGTTGTTAGAACCATAAAGCCAAGTGGAAATCCTTGATATTACACAGGAGACGTAAGAAAAAGCATAATAATTGTTAAATAGCTATACATGAAAAAGTTTAGCAGTCAGCAAAGAAATGATTGATATCAAATAAAATAACTAATGTTTGATAGGGATACTTGAAATCATTAGACTATGTGCAAGGAAATGTGTTCTAACAATTCGTTTAAGAAATAAAGTTAGCAACAAACTATTCACTTATATATATACACATATATATATATATATATATATATATATATATATATATATATATATATCGATCACATCGCTTCTAAATACTTTTTTTAAAGAGATAACTTTATTTTGAACTAATGATAGCAACAATTTTCTTTTTTCGACTGTAATCTTCTATAAAAATGGATATTATTATGTATTATTCATTACCTAATCAAGGAAAATTACACGCACACGCACTCACTGACAAACACACACACATACACACACACACACACACACACACGACAAACACAGACACATACACAGACACACACACACAGACACACACACATATACACACACACACACACTGACAAACACAGACACAGACACAGACACACACACACACACACATATATATATACATATATATATATATATATATATACATAAAGGCAACATAGGGAAAATAGGTTCCTTTAAACTTTTTAGAGATGGTCAATTTTACGTCTGCGATTTTCTGTCAAATCTACTCCGTCAGAATCAGTTTATAAGTCTGTAGTTATTTTGATATCAACCACAACACAATGTAAAACGTCTACACACACGGAGACACACAGACACACTCTTACACACAGACACACAGACACACACATATATATATATATATAGATACATATGAGAGTCTCTTATGCCCCTTGAATATAGACTGTTTTATAGAAGAAATGAATAATAGCGTACCTTGGAGACTAAATAACAAGAGGTCTTCCCAGTATTTGGGAATTCTCCTTCGTATTCTTGTAGCTTTCATTAATCTTTACAGTGTAAAGCGTTTATTATTCGATATATTTACAGTTTTTTGTTTGAGTGCTTCTTTATTTGTTTTTTGTTTTTTTCTGCATGGCTATTTCAATCAGATACAAAGCGCTTCAGAAGAAATATACTTCTACCAATATTTCCCATATCTCACGCGCTCATGGTTTTTGTTTAGCTTTTCACAATATTTTGCTCACATTCTGTAAGCTGCTTGAACAGTCAATTCAAAACAGACTTCTTACTCCAAATCATATATTGAGTTCATATCTTAAAACTATGCATAGTTTCAACTCACTCAGATACAGATCAGTATAGAGAAGAAATATTTGAATGCATTGGCACTCCACCAGCTATGGTTAAATTGTAGGACAAAGGGGGTTTTCTTCTCTAAATAAGGAAACCAGTCTGATTGAATGAAAACTCTGAATTTGATGATTAAGTCAAATACTAGACGAAACTGTTTACTTTGTTATTTTTGGTTATTCGTCAGTGGAAGGCATGAATCCATCTCTTCTCACCCTAGTTATTAGCAAATTGTAGCACAGACTGGTCACTTTAACTTTAGAATATCTAAGGTCTTAAAATTAAGAGCATCTAATTCTAATCAGCTACCACCGTGTTAAAAAATTGACCGTGTTTCACATCCTATCCGTCACAAAAAATATTTACCTCAAACCTATTTGATTGAAACTGAGACTAAAATCATGAATATTCAAAGCATATCTGCCGACCTTAATACTGATGCATATCCAACGCAATCGTGTTGTTGCTATTTAATTTTTATCACAGGTTTTCCGTTCTGAAGATTTGTTAATAGATTATGTTGTTCGAGTTGATTACCCAATGTTCTACAAGTAACTTTTAACATTTGTTAAAAAAATTTGAAGATGTTCTTTAAAATATTCTAGAGGTAAAAAATAATCTCATTGTCATGATCCTAACTGGAGCCGATTTTCTTTAGAGTTGGCAGCAGAATTCTAAAAGAGTTGAAAAATGAAGTGAATTGGCGAAAAATTCAAGACTCTTAAAATAAAAGAAGTCTACTGCAGCTTGTTTATCATTAATTTGCCTTTAAAGAAAATATGCAAGTAACTCAACTTCTAAACTACAAAGAACTTCACAAAAGCTATGTTCATTCATAAATACAATATATAGGAAAACACGTTTAACAGAATAAGTGTCTTTCTTTAGGTTTCCGCTTCTCGGCCTTTTCCCGGTCGACTAACATGCAATTGCATAGTTCGTCATTTGATAATGTTTTTGTTGTTTTTCTGAATGTCCTTAAGTTAAGTCGGTTGATATTGTTACCGGCTGTAATTATTAATCTTTCTTTTCTCTTTTTTAAATATTCTTTGAGTTCCTACACAATTTTTAATATTACTGAGTCCTTTTTCCTCTTCATTTTCTTGACACATTGAGTTTATCTTTCTAATTTCTCGGGTGTAAAACTTTAGACACATTCACTAATTTCCTTGTGAATATCTTTGTTTTAGTCCTTTCAGAGTTTTCCACATCAGCTTCTGATGATGGTTCTTCACTGGAGTTTGTGTGACACTAAATTTCCAAATGTCTACAGAACACTACTCACTATTCTGGCCGATTTTAGTAATGATGCAGTCTGGATGGTTCCTACCAGTCTCCTTATTTCTAAGTCTGCTGGTTCCTTTATCAATTATTTGGGGATTGTTCCAAGTGTACCAATTACAATAAGTTCTCTACCAAGGTGTAAATATTCATATATCTTTTTGTTTTCAAGTAATTTCATTCAGTGGTCTGCTGGGATGGCAAAGTTCACTATTCGGCAGATTCTGTTTTCTTTTGTTGACTGTCACTCGGTCTGGTCGTCTGGCCGAGATTTAGTGATCCATTTGTAACTCAAAATCCCAGAGAATTTGGTGGGAGTCATATTCTTGGACGGATTCTGGGTTGTGAACATACGATTTGTTCATATGGTCTTATTAAAATTCCTTGCACAATTTTCAGTGGATCACCAGCTCCACCCAATGGAGTCAAATATTATAATAAATCTGTGCTAATTGACTGCATTCGCTTATAATGTGATTGATAGTTTCTTCTCTATCACCACATGATGTACATCTGCTACTTTGTTGCGTCTTGTCTATTTTTTTCTTTGACGTTGTGGCTTTTTTTTGCTGCTCTCAGAAGGGATTCAGTTTATCTCTTAAGTCTTCCCTTTCTTAGCCGTGTCCAATTATATTCAAATGAGATTTTACTTGTTTGTCGCTTGAAATATCCATGCAGTTGTTTTCTTATTTTTGTTTTCCGGTTATTTTCGTTCTGTTGATGTTTGTGTTGACTGTATTGTTACTAGTGTGTGTAATTAGTCTTCCTCCGTGCTTTTTATCTATTCTCTTAGAGTATCTATGCATCATTGCAATCGTGAATTTCGGCGACCCTCTTCCTCCTACTTTTGTCGACCCCAACAGTCTACATCATCTCTCGGATGTAACACCTATTTATCGTCACGAGTTTTTAATTCCCCGATCCGTCTGTGAGAATACCCACCTCTGCAGCTCGTTGCACAAGTTATTAACTCCACGTCGAGAATATATGTGTGGCCGGATCGAGCGAGAGGCAGGTTCACAGGGAAAAGAAAAACACAACAACAACTTTGTGGTTAGAACGCCAAGGGAGGATGGAGAGCGAGTAACACTTTATGGATAATTAGTTCTATGCTGAGTTACGGCTGGAAAAAAGATTATCTTAACTAGGTCCGGCTGGTAATGTCGCTGTTCGTTGTTCTTTATTGCGGCCTAATCAACTTTCCTCGAACCTGAACTCAGTCTAACTACTAGGACCCAAAACGCATCTGTATATATACAGAATATTTCATTATCATTTCCGGCCAAGGGACACCCACGAATAAACCCATAACTTTTTTTGGTGGGGGGCATTTCTCTCTTTAAAAAAACTAGACATAAAAATATTTTCTAGTCTGGCCGTCTCCGATACAGGGACATTTAATTCAGACTCTGTTAAGTTTTTTACCAGTACCTGACAAGTACTTAACACTTACCCACGTCCGTGGCCATATGTATAAACATTCTCTTATCTAGATTTCCTTAATATAAGTAATGGATTTTTCTAACATTTGAAATCTGATACCCAGGCCGAATCTAACTCATCTTGCCACATATATATGTGTGTATTTATGTGTGTGTAGACATGTGCGTGTGCACACACATGTGCGCGGGCGTATATCTATATATACACACACTCGCACACGTGTATGGGTGCACACACACACACTTGTGTATACATGTATGTGCATATATCCAACTCATAGTGACATACCTCTGTTGAAGTTCTTTTCTGGTCCACTTTAAGACTCATCTCGATTATCTTGTGAGGGGTACAGCCCAGGTGTTTATCCCTTTTATGAGATTTATGTTATATAGTTTTGTTTTGAGTGGTTTACTTGCCCTCCTGAGTTATTCTTTTTTTTTATTATTTCTTTCATCTACCCATGTTTGATGATGTCCGCTAACAAAATCCACAAGTATTTATAAGTTGCCTTTTCTATAAGATTTTTTCTTGATTTCCGACTTCTATTCTTTTCGTCATTTTTGGTTTTCCGGTTTTCACCAATAGCATGTCACATATTTGCGCTAAATCCCATGTCTATAAAGTCACTGTATTATTTTCTGTATTAAAGTTTCCAATTCATTTTCATATTTGGCAAAGATTTTAATATCGTCCATGTAAATTAGTTGGATGTTTTTTTTCTGGTGATTTGTGGAGTTTGTATCCGCCTTTTCAGCTTCTAAAACATGATAGAGTGGCATCATCACTACTACAAATAAGGATGGTGAAGGTACATCACCCTGAAAAAGAATTTTGTATATCTCATTCTCTCGAACGGATTCTGGGTTGTTCATATACCATTTGGTGTATGATCAAATTTCAATTTCTTGCAAAATTCCCAATGGATTCCCTTCCCCACTCTGTCATATCAAGTGTTCTATTAGTCTCGTTAATTTGCTGCAAAAACTTATTATGATGAGTTTTTTTTTTTTTCGTTTCTATAATCACTTTACAAATATTTACAATTTCGTTGCGTCTTATCTATTTTCTCGTTAAAATAGTTGATCCTTATGGCGTTTTTTTTGTTCTGTTTTTAGAAGATATTGTTTTTTTTTTTGTTTTCTTTTTTTAAATCCAGATTCCTTTTTCTTTACCATGTTCAAGTTTTCTCATGCGAGATTTTGTTTATTTACCTCTTGAAATATCCATACACCTGCCTTTAGCTGTTTCTGGTCGCAGTAATTAGTCTTTCTTTGCTTTTTTTCGTATAGTTTATGAGTCCTAGTGTTGATGCTTCCACATTATCTTTTGTGGGTATTCCTTCTCATTGAGGTTTTGACTCTTATATAGTCTGTCTATTTTGTCGTCATTAGCTTGCTTGATCTCTGGTCCATTTATTGAAGTTTTTTCCTTGTCCATTCAAAGAATGGTCCCGACTATTTCTTTAAGGAATAGCCTTGATGTTCATCCTTTTGATGAGATTTCAACTAAATATTTGAGTTTCTACAATTTTTCTAATTTGTCATTTTTTTTCTTATGTTTCAGCTTTTTTAATACGAGGTGCATACGATGAGTTTCCAGACTTTTTCCTAGGCATTTAAGATTGTCGCAGACTCTTGAAAATTTAGTATGTTATTGCTATACATCTTATGAGATGAATGGCCAATTTTTTTTATTTCTGGTTGAATGAACAGCTACAGCAGCAATTGGAATACACCCTACTAAAGCCTGATTGTCACAGCTGGTAAATTTTAAACATGCAATCTGACATTTTAGAAGAACGATATATAATAAAATGTTGTTTTAAACTTGGAAAAAATGCCACAGAAACGTAAGGAATGCTTCAGACTGCTTTTGGAGCATCTTGCATGAATCGAGCATCAGTTTTTGTGTAGCATAAGAGATTCAAGGAAGGCAGGGAGTCTGTAAGGGATGATGAGAGGTGTGGAAGCAGTAAGGAAGTCAATAGACCAGAGTAAATTGGTCAAAGGATTAGGGTTAGGGTTACTATGTTGAGATTTTAAGGGAGTTCAGGAAGAGATTCCGTCAGCAGAGGTCAGCACTTTTCAAATCAGCTCAGTTGCATTTCCACCAGGACAATGCACCAGTCCTCAACTCCATCTTTGTCACAGTCTATTTGACCAAGATGGGCATCAAGACAGTTCGTCACCCTCCTTATAGTCCAGACATTGCTCCCTGTGACTTTTGGTTATTCCCTACGCTCAGACGCTGTCGTTATAAGATAATTGAGGAGATGAAAGAGGCTGTGACGAAGGTTTTCGAGGATTTCCATGGCGCCTTCCAGAAGTTGTTAGAACGGTACAACAATTGCATTGCAGACGGAGTAGATTACTTCGAAGGGGACTAGAGTTTCCTGTGCATACTATCAATAAAAGTGCCCATAAAAATAGGCTGGAAACTTATCGTACGCACCTCGTAATTTTCCCTTAATCTGAGCGTTCTGATTCTTTCTTAATTCGGTAGTTCTACTCTTTCCTTTATTTGTCTTTTTTTTCTAATTTTCTATTTAGTATGGCACCTTTGTCCATCCATATATACTGATTGTATATTATTTTTGTTTGCAGTAGAATTTCCAATTCCTTTTTTCCTTTTTGGCAAACAGCTAAAGTCATCAAAGTTTATTTAATATTTTCTTGCAATTTAGCAATTTTTTTACAATACTTGACCATGTTGTTTCTCTCCTCTTCAATCTTGTTCTCTCATGTTGGCTAGTTGGTCTTTAAACCATTTTTTAGATTTCGGTATTCCATAATATACCAGCTCATTGTCTAGGGAGTAGAGTGTCCGCCAATGGTCCGGGGGACCTAGGTCCAATCCCAAGTCGAGTCATACCAATGACTCGAAAAATGGTACTTGATACCTCTTTGCTCAACACTCAGCAATTTAATCTACGTATGGAGAGTATAGTGGGGCAATCCAGGGAAAGAAGTAGCCCCCTCTCCTACACCTCGGTGTAGTAGCTATTAAAAAGGGATCCTTCTGGTCGCCCTCAACTACGGTCGCGTACGTTACTTACTTATTCCATAATATTTATACATTATCTGAGGAATATAATGCCATATTTTATCATATCTTTCTTTATATTCTATCGATGTTAGGATAAGGCAATCGGATACAATGAATTCAATTGATTCCGTTTTTTGTTCGCAAAGTTCATATTTTGGGTTTGATACCTTCGTGATCTTGTTTGCCTGATAGGTTAGAAATAGAAGCAGAGGATTAGTGCCTACTAACTACAAACTATTTGTCTCCGCTTTCAGTCTAGCACTTTTCAGTCGTTGATTAATTTTTACTATATCAATATGAGCATTTTTGATTTTTTTTTTCTTAGCTTGTTTATTTTGTTTGTTTTCAGGCGTTCTATAATTGACTCAACCCTTGCTATTCTACTTCTTTCTTTATATGTTTTACTGTTTCTATTGCTTTCCCTTAATGTCTATACATTTCAGTGTGAGGTCGAGTTAGTTAACAAATTTATTGCTTTCTATACTGATTAAATTCCTTTTCTTTTGCTTCGCCTGTGCATTTATAAGTAAAGCATTCAATCTGTTGTACTGTCTTAGTGTTTCTTTTGAGTATTTTTCACACTAGCGTTAGCTGATGGTTTTTCACTTGAGTTTGACAGACAGCAAGTCTCCTCAAGTGTCGAGGAAGGCGCCTCTGGTGGTGTAATGGTTAGCAAGCTCGACTAGCAAACCTACACGAATGAGTTCGAGTCTCATTGGGTGCCCCTTTCATATGGCCCTGTGCCACATCTAAGCAAAAAGCTTAGTAAATTACCTCCTCAAGTGTCGAGGATTATTCTAAGTATTCAAGCTGATCTTACCTATGCGGTAGACTGGATGTTCTCCACTTGTCTTTTGGTTTCCAATTCTTCCTATTCCTTTACCAATCCTTCAGGATTATGATTAAAATTATTATTATGGTTCACTCATTAGAGCTTTTCACATCAGCAATAGCCGATGGTTTTTCACTGAAGTCTGAGTGACAGCAAGTCTCCTCAAGTCTCCAGGATTCTTCTTAGTATTCTGGCAGTTCTCAACAATGCTGTCGTTTGGATGGTCTCTACTCGTTCGCCAACCTCCAAGTCCTCTAGTCCCTTTATTAATTCCTTAGTTACTGTTCCAAACGCACCTATTACAATTGGTATAATTGTCACCTGCATGTTCCACAGTTTTTTCAGTTCCCTAGCAAGGTCGAGGTATTTATCCTTCTTTTCACATTCTTTCTGTTTTATCCTGTGGTCTGCCGGGATAGCAAAGTCGACTATTTTGCAAGTTCTCTTTTTTTTTTGCTGATTATTATTCAGTCTGGTACCTGGCCGGGATTAGGTGATCCGTTTGTATATTAAAGTCCCATAGGAATCATTTTCTATTATTATTATTATTATTACTATTGTTTTGTTTTGATTACTCCCTTTTGAGTTTTTCACACCAGCGTTAGCCGATCGTTTCTCACTGGAGTTTAAGAGAGAACAAGTCTCCTCATGTTTTCAGGACTCTCCTCAGTATTGTGGCCGATCTTAATAATACTGTAGTTTGGATGGTTTCTACTTATCCTTTTTTTTCCCAAGTCCTCCGGTCCCGGTGTCAATCCTCTGGGGACTATACCAGATGCACCGATTATAATTAGTATCACCGTCACTTTCATGTTTCACAGTTTTCCCATTCCATGGCAAGGTCGCAGTACTAATCTTTCTTTACATTTTCTACCAATTCTACTTGGTGCTCAACTGGGACAAACAGATCAATAATTCGGCAAGTTCTCTTTTTCTTGTTGATCATATCTACGTCTGGTTGTCTGGCCTAGATTAGGGGATCCGTTTTGTATTTCAAAACCAAAAAGGAGTTTATGCGTCTCATTCTCCGGGACAGATTCTCAGTTGTGCATATACCATTTGTTCGTATGTTCCAATTTAAATTTTTGCACAATTCCAAGTGAATCACCTTACACACCCAGTCGTGTCTAGTCCTATATTCTTTCTGCGTTAATTTGCTGCACTCACTTATAATGTGATTGATCGTTTTGTTTTTATCACCACATAACCTACATTTACTATTTTGTTGTGTCATATCTATTTTTGCTTTGATGTGATTGGTTCTTTTGGCGTTGTTTTCAGCTGCTATTACAAAAGATTCGATTTCTGTCATAAGGTTTCCCTTTCTTAGCCACGTCCACATTTTCTCGTGTGAGGTGGCGTTCGTTAGTTAAAACGTCTATAGAGTTGTTTTTCTTCCCATTTTGTTTTCTGGTTATTTCCTTTCTATTTTTCCTCATGTTATTAGTATTGTTTCTGGTTTAGAATTATGTTACTCCTTGAGGGTTTTTATTTTTATATCAGCGTTGGTCCATGATCTTTCACTTGAGTTTGAAAAACAGCAATCTGCTCATGTCTACAGGACTCATTTAAGTATCCTAGCCCATTTTAGTGATACTGTGATCGGATTTGTTTTAATTATCCCTCCAATTTCAATTTTATCCTGTCTCTTTTTCAGGTTCTTACAGACGGTTTGAAGGGTCTCATCTACGATGCGTATCAATAGCAACTTCTCGTTCAATGGCCGTTTCTTTTCTCTGGTGAGATCCAAGTATTTTTCCAGCTTTTTACCTTCTTCAACTATCTATCTTTTGTCTCCTGGTACGGCGATATCTAATATAGGAAAAGTTCTCAACTACACGTTTATTAAATTTTGGTCGAAGCTGGAGGCCTGTATTGTATGATCCTTTGGTATCTCAATGTAACAGACGACTTTATGGTTCTCATTTTCAGGAATATTATTAATATGATTACTATTTTACTCTTGGCGACTTTTCCACACCATCTTTACTTATTAGGCTTTCTCTGTTGTCGGAGTGCAAGCAATTCTCCTCAGGTCTCAAACATCTTTAAAAATTCTGGCCGGTCTCAGCAATGCTGTGTTCTGAATGGTCTCGATTCTTTCTCTGATTTCAAACTATTCCAATCCCCTCTGTTATTATTATTATTATTATTATTATTATTATTATTATTGTTATTATTATTATTCAACCACTTGCAAATAATTCTTACAAGTATTAATTAATGGTCTTTCATAGGGGTCTCAGAGACTGCAAGTCTTATCAGGTATCCAATATTTTTCTGAGTATTCTTGACGATTTTAAAAATAATGTAGTGAGGATTGACTGGTTACAGTCATAAGCGCACTAACTACAAAATCATCATCAGCCTTTTGTCAAAGTATTATTTAGTTCTCTGGCAAGATCCAAGTATTCATATAATTTTTTAAAGAAATTCATTCAATGGTTTGCCCTATCGTCAAAGTCCATTAAATAACAAGTTGTGGATGTCATCCTGGTGTAATGATTATCGTCGTAGGAAATGGACACCGCGATACGAGTTCAAATCCTTGACGAGACTGATAGCATTTCATATAGCACTAATACCCTTAAGAAAGGTATGAATCCAATTATTCTCCCTCCAGGTATGGGTAAATAGTAGGACAGACTGGGTTCTTCAGCCGTGGTGGGACAACTAGTCTAGGAGAAGGATAACTCTGAATTCAAACCTGTTAAACTCCGCTTAAAAAATTCCCTTATGTCATATCCTGCCCGAGCGGAGGGGTTGGTAAATAGGATTATATAACAAGTTTTTTGGGGTTTTTTGTCAATTAAGAATCGGTATTTTCTAGCCGGGATTATGTGATGCATTCCTATCTCAAAATTTCGGATAATTTTATGAATCTTATTTTCTATGATGGATTCTGGTTTATTACTTCAAATACCATTTGGTGGTATTGTCAAATTTAAATTTCTTGCGCATTTCTCTGTGGACCACCATTCCTAATCAGTCATTTCTAGTCTTACTCTATTTTTTGTTAATTTGCTGCATTTGCTAAAGATGTGATATCGCTCCATCTCCGTCTCCACATAATCTTTACTTGCCATTCTGTTGCGTATTATCAATATTTGCTTCAATATAATTGTTCTTAATGGCATTGTTTTGTATTGATACTGAACAATAATTACTTTATTTCTTGCGCTTTTCCTTTGTTAGCCATGTCTACGTCTTCTTGTTTGCAATATTGGTAGTTTGTCGTTTATTGTGTCACTCGTGGAAGTTTTACCACTCCTACGCTAGTTGGTGGGATTTAACAGTAAGTCTCCTCTGGTCTCCAATATTATTCTCTGTATTCGGGCCGATATCGACAATGCTGGATTCTTAATTTTCTTAATTATTAAGATTTTCCACGGTTCAAATCCACTTTCCAACTCTTTTGAAGATCGTTAGAACCATACCAACTTCGAATGGTGACACCATTATCCTCCGGTTCCACAGTTTTTCTTGTTCTCTGGCAAGATCGAAATATTTGATAATCTTTTAACTTTGTTTCCACTCTGTGGTCCACTGGAACGGCAAAACCCATTTGATGAACAGTTCTTTATTCTTATTAGCTCAAAGCCAAGTCTTCGAGCCAAAAATACGTGATCAATTAGGATATTAAAATCGCAAAGAAGTTTTTTGCGTCTCAGTTTTGTGGATCGATTCTGGTTCGTGTATTTATCGTTTGGTAGTATTGTTTATTTTCAATATTTTGCACGATTCCAATTGAATACCCTTTCCCAGTCAGCCATGCCTAGTTTTGTACTTCTTCAGTGATAACCTGTATTCATAGAAGCACATTTATTCCTTCGCTCATTTTCTTCTTAAAAAAAGAAATACATGAAACAGTGTCACGCCTTTCTCATTCTTTGCATTTAGCTTCATTGTCAACATCTCAGACTTTGTTGTTTTTTTTTTTTGAATCACCACGAATTATTTGTATTTTTCCTTTTGAGGAAGAATTCTCTATTTTTTCTAAGATATACTTTTGTAGAAATACTGTTTGAGAATTCGTAACAACGTCAAATACGATACAGACATTCAATATATATATATACATATATATATATATATATATATATATATATATATATATATATATATATATGAGAGGGAGAGAGAGATAGGAGGGAAAAAACGAGAGTGATTGGTGGGGAGGTTGACACGTACACACGCACACTCACAGAGACAGAGAGATAGGGAAAATGAAAATGAATATGTCATGTGAAATATGTTTTACCAATGTCAAATATATGAATAGTCATCGATTGATTTTAGTAGATTTATAAAAGGAATTGGGGAAAGAGATCATTCTTTCTCTATCTCTCTTTTTTTTCAATCTATGCCCAAAACATACTCACATTCGCATCTATCTATCTATCTATGCCTGTGTGATGGTCATCGTCGTTGAAAATAGACTCAGTGACCCAAAGTCAATTCTTGGATGAGGCAGTTTGCACATCACATCAAGCTAATATCCTTGGAAAGGTCTGCGTCCAAGCCTTTTTTCACCAGCTATTGGTAAGCTAGTAAGAAAAACTCGAATCTTTAATTGTGGTACGGCAGCCGCTTCATGAGAAGGAAATTTTTTATATCAAATCTATTAACTCTGCTTAAAAATGTACCTTGTACCATATTCTGCTCGTGCAGAGGGGTAAGATATATATATATATATATATATATATATATATATGCCTTGAAATTCTGAAATTAAACATGAATATGTAGCAATCAAAAATTTAATATACACTTGATATAAAGTCAGGAAATTTTATATTAATTAGAGATGTATCATATTTCTTTAGTTGCTGATAATCAGTGATGTCCTTTAGCAAAATATACCAAACAGTAGACATTTTTATTGTTTTATTTTGAACCGGAAATGATTAGAATATTCAGCTGTCAAAAAGAAGTACACCTCTCTGCTTCATAAATTAAATGCGAAACTCATTGTGATTAAATTTCATTCAGAAAAATCCTCACAGTTCATTGCATCTTTGGACACTTGGATATTTATTCATGGGAATACTGAAGCCATGGGATTATTTCAGAAATCAATATATACCTATAATAGGGTCGACTTTAAATTTGCCAACCAAAACATATCAAATAATTTTTAGCTAATTCTTCATTGTTGAGGATAAAAAGGATAGGCTCAAACAACTATTATATATATTATAAAGATAAAAATGAAAAATTCACTGCGTTGGTGGCATTATAAATTGGTGCCATTATAAATTCATTTCTGGTCTTCATGACCATCGTCATATGTTACACACACACACACACACACACACACACACGTATATATATATATATATATATATATATATTGAGAAATCTGCCGAAGGAATTTACGGCTGCCGCTCGCATAATGCAAACCTCTTCGAACGAATTGAGCACTCTGGTATCCGATAAGGTATAAAATGTAAACAAACGAACGCTACTAATTACTCACCTCCAGACATTTCATCCGGCTTTGATGTATCTTCAAGCCTCTTTGTTTTTTGCACGTCTTACCACAAATGTATCTGCTCAAAGTTGGTTGGGCATTCCTGTTCGTTTCTGTTAATCCATCCTGTTGAGGATCGCTTCCGCCCCACCTCTCGGGATGCCCTGGGGGTATTGTGCATTTAGGTTCGTCGTAGAATCCTTCTTGGTTGCTCCCCACGGAGCGTGCAATTTGGGTTAATAACCCATCTTGCCCCAGTACCCGTCTTTCCGGGTTGCCAGTTGCCTCTTCAACCGTCACCAGGTCTATTCCCTGGTTACCAACTAGTCTGTTCCCAGTCGTCACTGTTGTTACCAGCATTCACATTTCAATCATACAACTTAGATGCATTAGAGAGGTTTTCAGTGATGCGCTGTCTTCATTGCCGATTTCGAGTTATTTCTGCATCATATCGGCTCCGACAGTAACCCCAGCATGACTCTGAAAGAGCCAAGCCGCCTCCGTGATCGCGACATGCTACGCTCGTGCCTCTACCAAAGCAAAGAAAAGTATATATATATATATATATATATATATATATATATATATATATATATATATATATATATATATATATATTGAGAAATCTGGCGAAGGAATTTACGGCTGCCGCTCACATAATGCAAACCTCTTCGAACGAATTGAGCACTCTGGTATCCGATAAGGTATAAAATGTAAACAAAGGAACGCTACTAATTAATACCTTATAATTATCTAGCTGACGTGTTATGCTTGTTTGCTGAGCGGTATGATACTAAGTTTAACGTAAATTTGGGTGGGGTTCGCTTCAAGCTTCTTACGTGTCTAGCCACAATGAAGAGTTATGATACAACGAAACAGTCTGTCTGTGGATGACTATATATATATATATATATTTTGAGAGAGAGAGAAAGAGAGAGAGAGAGAGAGAGAGAGAGAGAGAGAGAGAGAGCTCGTTGATAGTAAAGAATTGTACCAGTCAAAAAATTTACTGAATCATTACCGAAAATTGAGAAATATGTAATCCAACAATCCTATAGTCACTCCTGACAATATTCATAAAAGAACTCATAGAAATAGAGCAAATAACTCCGTAAAATCCGGGCCCAGTTGGCTGGGGATGAAGAATACACCAACTGTGTCTCTGCAGAGGGGTAACATTCCCCCAACTAGTCACCCAGTCGGCTGTTGGGTGGGTAGAATACACCGATTGCATCTCTGCAGAGAGTTAAGACTCCCCAACAGGTGTCCTGGACATGACACTAAAGAATCTGATGGTGAGACTCCAGTAATCCAGGAGCATTGGAGAATGTTGAGTAACCCTTTATAACCTTTGCTCCAAGGTTCAATCTAGCACGGAGTGGTAGCACATTATAGGGTCCTATCTATGGGTTAAAGAAAACTAAACAGTCAACTAATGCTAAACTGAATTGATTGAAATAGAACTGTTTGTACATTTTAGTGTTTGTTAATAAAAAAAACTGTACTTAAGCTAAACTGAATTGTTTGAAATAGAACTGTTTGTACATTTAAGTGTTTGTTAATAAAAAAACTGTACTTAAGCTAAACTGAATTGATTGAAATAGAACTGTTTGTATGTATAAAAGTGAATTTTGTATTAAATAATCTAAATTTAAAAAATCCGTAAAATCCATAAGATAAAGCGTAAATTAACTGACATTTTTCTAGAATCATGTATACTAGCATAACTTTGAACTAAAAATCTTTGCGAAAAAAATTAACATAATCTTAAAATAATAAGAAAAGAAATTATCCAAAACACATCTGTTATAAATTGTTCTAACGTCTTTTGTTTTTGGTTATTTTTACGGCATGTCCAGTTTTCTCCTCGTTTTTAAGATGGCGTCTCGTTTTTTTTTTTTTATTATATGAACAGGCCAGAAGAAATCTACGTTGATTGGCCGATATTAGTTTATTTTGATTCGTCCTAGGCATATTCTTCTGGTAAGTGTCACTTGTAACTTTAAAGACTGGGATTGATGTCTCGTTGAAATTCGTACACAAATTGAACGCATTCTGGGTTGCTTAGAGATATACTTACCTGATTTGATTGGAGTTGTAAGTGATACTTGGTCGAATGTTTTTAGGAGGAGCGCGAATAAAAATGGCTAACTGCTTGTCTCAAAGCTGAAGTGCCTTATTGCATGATTATATCAAAATTAGTGTCTCTCTACTTCGAGTCAATTTTTTTTTTCTTTCAATGGCAATGCCTTTCCCCAGTCTCAGGAAAAGAGGACAATACTTCCTTGAAAATAAGATTTTATTTATTGAGAATATATCTTTCAAAGCCTTCATCCTATTTGACTCTGCTGTGAACACATCAATACCTTGATTCATTAGTTTTCTAAATAATAATATTTAACGTCTAATACAAATAAAACAACAATAGTAAAAAAATAACTTATATCAGAATTCAACGTTGCTCTAATAAATATACAGGGAAACCAGAATAGCACACCTTTTATATAGCAACAAGCATATATATAAAAATATAATTTCTTGTCTGCTTTGCCTTTTTCGTTACGAGTCGATTCGTTCTCTCGGCAGTCCAAACTCCAACTCGTAACGACAATTCTGTCGTTCTTTGTACGTTCCTTTATAATTCAAATCCATTCCCACACCGCAAATATATCACAATCAGCTATTATTCAAACCATGTTTAAGGGTCATTTACTCTACACATGTTAACTCCAAGCAACATTCCAACATCATCAGCCCATAGCTGTCGCTCTAGCTAGCTTCAAAATCCACATAACGTTTTTTACCTCTCATTGGTCTTCTCGACAGTCAACCTGTTCTCTGAGAAAATCATAAATATCTGATTTTTCACATCCACCCAATCCAGAGTGCTATGAAGAATGTTACAACTTTGATATTATCAAAAGCAAGTTAACTCTATTACATCACTATCAGTTAGCTTTGTTAGAGATCTACTTGATAGAGCATCCCTCACAGAAAACAGTAGTTAACCAGGAATTTGCGAAGTCACTATAATCGATTGGCTTTCTACGTGGTGAGAAGCTGGCAAAACCGTGCCTCTCATAGTGTGTGTCATTGTGTTTGTGTCTTTCTGACTCTGTGTGTGTGTGTGTGTGTGTGTGTGTGTGTGTGTGTGTGTGTGTGTGTGTGTGTGTGTACTTATAGAAGCATGTCTCTTCTACAGCTAAATTCTTCGCTATTATAATAATCAGCTCCAGTAGTAGCAGATTTTCGTTAAAATACATATATTTTGCTAAAAAAAAACATTTTTCGCGCAACACGAGAGGCTCAGTGCCGCAATTCATTCCGCAAATATAGAAAAGTTACACCCCAATAGCCCATTCGTTGGAGGCTATAGAATACTCCGACTGCATATCTGCAGAAGGGTAAACCTTCTGTAATTTTGGCGAATGTGGAGTACCATATCATTGTCATTACTCTTAGGTCCACTCTATCAGTATCAAACAGAGTCCTATCTATGAGTTAAAAAGAACTGTTTAAGAATTTAACAGACTGATTTTGAATTGAATTGGTATTGATACATAGCAATATTAAAACTTTTTTAACAGTGTGCAAACGAAACCATTAGTGTTAGAAAGCAATGCTTGAAACTATTAAAACCAAATAAGCTCTGGGCTAGTGAACAGACATGTTGTTATAATAAAAAATTGTTTTATAAAAAAACTATTTATTTACAAATCACATACATATTTGATGTATGTTTATATAGACGATTTGGCATAAAATAACCTACAAGTGTGGATATGCAATAAATCCAACATGCCAATCATTAGCCAAATGAACTCTGACTCATTTAAAATGATACGAACAATCTATTGATTTACCAATCATACATATTTAATATATATATATATATATATATATATATATATATATATATATATATGTATAACGAAGTACATCGGGAGGATTAATACTTCATTGAAAATTGTTACTAAACAATTTTTTTAAAAAATCTGTTCTAAATGATATGTGTAGTCGGTGGGCTGATACACCGTCAAATTTAGTAACTGAGAGTTCGTCTCCAAAATTTGAAGGGTGCGTTTCGAATCCATAGTCGTTGTTTTTGGCAACAAAGTTCCTCACCCAGCATCCACCAGACCCACTTCAACCTACCAGCATTTCATAGCCAACAACACTACTTCTTATACACCCGCTTCAACATTGCATATTTGAAGATTATATACCAGCTATTGTAAATAAACCTGCATTTTAAATTTTATTTGCGAGTTGAGATTCTTATTTTTCAACTACATCAGACAAGTTTACCACGGCACATCATCATTGATCTTATCATTAGTGGTGTGAAAAAAAACGATCAATGGGGCAGAAACAAAGGTGATAAGACGATCAGAACGATAATCCATAAACCCTTTGTACCGGCAAACCAACGGCTAGATTACCATCGGCAAGAACTCACTGTGAGGGTGAGAAACAGTGAGAAACAGAGTTTTGTCAGAGTGGGACAGCTCTGGGCAGCCGAATAAGAGAAGACCAAGCCAGTTTGAACACCAGTGAATCAGAAAAGAGTCCTGATTGATGTATCGACTGTATCAGTAATCGATCTAAGATACAAGACCGGTGAAGGTGTATATATGTATATACAGGAGTTTCTATTAAATAACCTACGAGCGTTGATTTACCAGAAAAGCCAACCTACCAAACAAGTAACAAACCACTTCTCAACTAAATAATTTTATAGTCTCGAATATGATAAAAACTTATTCATAAAAGTGACAAGACAAAAAAATAGATGAATAAACTAATTAATTAATCTGATCGACTTCATGGCCTATACTTCGAAACTTTTAGAACTCAGTTCTCTACACTAAACTTATATATAAACACTATACAAATAAAATAATCGACTTAGTGAAACGATAACAAACTGATCGATTGCTATCGACAAGACAGCCTTCAAGGTAAAACATCAAACATTTACATAAATCGTCTTTGATATGCTTAGTGTCTTGAATGGCGTTAAATAGTTAAAGAGTCTGATGAATTCCAACTGGTTATCAATAATGCAAGTAAAGTAAAATGACAACGTGTCCTATGAATAGGTAATTAAATTTTGTTGTGTAAACTAGGAAAGTTTATCATGTAATAATTCCAGTTGGAATATAAGGAAATTTCCCTTTAAAATGATTTGATAATTATTTTCTACACAATAACTTTGATGAATTCGTATTGTACTTAGCTTAGTATGAGACAAAAATGGATATATCGGAGTGAAACGCTTGATTTTTTTCTGAACAGCTAAGAAGTGTTTTTTCATTTATTTATCTATTCATTCATTATAACGACATGTCAAACCATCTGTTTTATTAAGTAAAGAGGTGAGAAAATTGCATACATTACATGTTTACATTAAAATTTTTATGTATTTTCTTAAGAGCTTTTTGCACAAAAAATACTTCTTTTGTCTTTTGTAGGGCGTACAACACATAATTTTGCACATATTGAGCGTTCCAATCTAATAACATATAGGATTGGTTTTTATTAGATTATTATCTTTTATCAGTTTGTACTCAGTAAGAATAAGAATTACATCAAGTTTTGAAACTGAGAGTTTATCTAAACTCAAAAAATGCAACAAACTTCCAGTGATAAAAAGCTCATATTGGGAGAAACAACATTACAAACAAAACTAGTTCATTAGATTTTTCTCTGGTAGGGCGTACAACACATAATTTTGGACAATAGATATAACTCAGTTTCGTTCATTCCGTCTCATATCTTTTTAGGCATGTATCCGGAACAAACATTAAGCACAAAATTCAGGCATATAATACGGAACCCTCATATTCGAGCAGATCCACTCTAAACCGGATCGTTAGTCCTCTTTAATATCTATTCTATTTGTAAATTAGGTCTCTTTAAAGATTATTCTGATTCGATATTTATACTAGAAAAGATATACCTATGTAAAATATCAATACAATTGATTATAATGGAATATTTAAAAAGTAAATTTTTGGCATTACAGAACCTATGTAGAGTTAATATGTCATTAAACAAATAAACGTAAAAAACGAAATAGACTAAATATTTTGTGTGTTTATATATATATATATATATATATATATATATATGTGTGTGTGTGTGTGTGTGTGTGTGTGTGTGTGTGTGTGTGTGTGTGTGTGTGTGTGTGTGTGTGTGTGTGTGAGTATGAGCATGCATTTTTCCTTCTTAAAAGTTAGATATGTTTGACACTAAGTATAATACTATGCACTAGAATCCACGCAGAAAATATGAAAGTCCACGTTACTCTGCATATTTACTAAACAATTTGACGCCAAATATGATCTAAACTTATTATTCCTGCATTACAATTATATCCCCAGCAATGGATTAAATAGTAGCACTAGAGTTCTTATTCAAGGATTGTTTTAGCATTAAATTACACTCGTTGGCTGGTATGTCATTAAACCAAACCAAACAAGACCAAACCAAACTAAACGTAAGTTAGATGTCTTATTTGCCTTCAGAGAAAGGCTACACTTCGTAAAACACAATATTTTTCAGTAGATTGCACAGTTGAAAAGTTTTTATCTTACACAGATATTATTTTCATAGAATTAAGAACTCTTTGTTCAAGGGTAGATAAAGTCTAAGGAAAATGTATAAGTTAATACAAATTCAAAGTGGATAAAATCACTGAAAAAAACAAACAAAACGTGTAATCCTCAAAATAGATATCTAAAACGTACAGCAAATATTCGGGATTAAAAATCGTTATAAATCTCCGACTTAGAAGACAATATTCAAAACATCGTAACGATGCAAACGAAAGATTTACGCGGATGCAGTGAGATCACTTTGCCGATAAATGACATGGAGATAAATGATCTGGAAGAAATCTACGAACTTGCGTGAATCGTGTAGGAAAACGAAACACTGTTTAACGTCGGATTTGTTTCCTTTACCCTGAAAAATAAAACAATCATATTCATCACCGCTCCTCAATATTTACTACTCATCAATAGTATTTTTATATGACTGATGAAAGCCCTTATCGTTTCTCCTCAAGATCAATGTCGAATCGTACTTATTAAAAACATTTACGAGCCAATCATATATCAAAACTTATTCAGGATACCATACACAGTAATTTTCTATTGTTGGCATTTCTCAATGTAGTGAAAAGGTTACTATGGGTCAATTCTCTATACGTCAAATGTCTCCCATATTTCTAGGTTATATGGTACCAGAGAATAAGAACGATCCTTTGGCCTTAGGTATAAATCAAATCAGTGATGTGTTTTATTATTAATGTTAAACAAATAAGTGAAATGTAACTTGATGTCCACCATCTTTAATGACTGTGGTAGACTTGAGAGACAAGGAAAATTCAAAAGTTCAATCACATGAACACTTGTTTTTGAGAGATGAGTCTGTCAGATTCGAGATTCGGATAGATTTGTAATGTGTGAGAAAGAACTTGGGCAGTAATATTTTGTAACGTATGCTTTAGGGGTAAGGTAAATCGCCTCTTACTTGGAAGTGGGTAGCAACGAATTATACGTGAGCAAAAGCTTTTCCTACTTCAAAAAAGAAAACGACTTCACGTTTTTTAATATCTTTCTTAGCGTTTTCAAGAACTTGTAACATCCAAAAGAAACATGAGTTAGATTTTTCTTTGTAACCACATGTCTGTAATTAGTGCTTTATGGTTTTCCTTCTTATTAAACCTGTATCATAAAGACAACTGTACCCGCGCAACACTAAAAAGAATCTCATATCTTATTTACTATACTATTTCTGTAATGGAAGTAGCTGTGAGGAAAAATTGCTTGTGCCTTGTCAGACGAGTGCGTGATGGATGCTTTAGACACCTATGTCCCGTGAGCGTTTTCCAAAGTGTGGGTCATTATCTATCCTTGAAGCGAAGTGTGGTCGGATTCACATTCTTTCTTTGGTTTTTCCTTGAATCAAGCATGCTGCCTACTTTTTTGTGCGCTCAAAACATTTTTCTTGTCACGTTAATTCTAAACGACATAAGCGCAAATAATTTTAGTTTTACTTTTATCATTTGTTTGTCGATAATTTGTCAAAATATGATTCATTTTTGAAGCAAGTGCGAAGACAAGAGTGATATGCCTACAATATGGTATTCTGCGTGAAACATTTCGATTACTAAATAAACTCCCTCATTTGGAAAATCAAAACTTTCTGACACTTAGATTTGATGGTTGGATAGACTCTCCTCTCAAACACAAATTTTTCCCGGTTTCCTACCCTTAATGAGCATTGAATCCTTTGTAACTGTGTTTAAAACATATAGTATATGCAGTCACCTATCTTATCTAACGGTCTAATCCCTTTGAACTCTCATACGAGAGATATGCCCTCTACATAAAACTATCTGTTTTCTTAAACCGTCGATAATTAACTTCAAAGGAGGGCCTTAAGGCTGTCTGAAAATTATTTTTTGTACTTGTATGTGTGGACAGACCAGTGATTTAGATTATTTATTTAAACCTGTACGATCCCCACTTAACATAATGTAGCATGAATAAGTAGTTTTGTTGTTAATATGCTAATAATATTTCGCAACAATATTCCCACTTGGTTCTGCTGTTGTTATATATATTTCAAGACCGGATCATCTTCATAAAAATACTAAAATGGAAACCATCAATCCATGAAACAGATATCGTCTAATATTCTATTTACACTTTTTATATGACATTTAATTCCAATCAAGTAAAATGGAAAGAGCCGCATATATAGTAATGATTGTATATATGTATTATAATAAATGCTAAATAAACATTTCTACAGACTTTAACAATCTGGTTGAGCTTAAACGTAGATTTTAAAATATCTGTAACCCTTTCAGCGTTGGCTTACTCAAACTAAACGTATCCTTTTCTGATTGAGCGTAATATGCGCACTGGTAATCTAGTGCTATTGACAAGAAGAAAAGAAAAGTACTACTGGTATACCGGTGTAATGAGCTCAAAAGAAGTTGGACAGGGAATTACGAACAAAATGCTTGCTAAGAAATTTAGTGGTATCATGTTCGAATACATTTATATAAATCACTAAAATCGAATCTTTGTAATATGCAATATACTTATAAAACCTTGGGGTTTTCAGTAGTAACAGCATCAAATCATCATATTAATTGCTTTATTTAGAAAGGAGTGAAAAATTCTGCTTATATCGTTTTTTTTTTTCAGAGGTTTTTTTTTTCACAATTCTCATCCTCTAATTCCTTCTAGTCTTCGTTGCCCATCTGTGTTATATCTAAATATTTTAATATCGTGTATTAGTTCCATATGTGAAAAAATAAATGATGTACAAAGAGTTTGAACTGCACCTATTCTTTAATCTTTCCTTTGCTTCACCAAACCTCTGAAAGTTTAAGATTTCTACAATTTTACGCTATTTTATCCTGTTTTGCTTTTTAGTCTTTCGTACATTATCTTATGATATCCAAGAAATAAACCGGGTGTTAAATGTTTTTTATTCATTTCTATTCCCTATATCTCTACACACACACACACACACACACACACACACACACACACACACACACACACACACACAGACTCTCTCTCTCTCTCTCTCTCTCTCTCACACACACACACACACATACTCACACACACACACACACACACACACACATATATATATACAAAATATTTTTGCTTTGGGTTTTTACTATTCAGCCGATTTTTTAATTTGTCATGTATTTATATAATCGCATATCAATTCTTCATAAGCCCTGTAATGCTACACACATATATATATATATATATATATATATATATATGTGTGTGTGTGTGTGTGTGTGTGTGTGTGTGTGTGTGTGTGTGTGTGCCTTTATTATGTAATCTTTAGTCTTTTGTAAAACTATTTCCAATAACTATCTTGAAACCCCTTCATAGTGGTTATTTTGTGAATGTATTTTGAATAAATTGTAATATAAACGTTTTTGTAACAATATATTTTCTTAATGTATTTATAATAATTACTTTATAAACTTCTTTCCTTCTTTCTTTCTTTCTTTCTTTTAATAGCATCGCAAGCTTCATTGGTTATTTAATGTCAAAGCCAACCTAGTTGAAGGTCTGCATTTTTTTTTGTAACATGGATTCTTCGCGAACTTTTTTTCTAATCATTACTTTCTAAAATACTTCCTTATGATCCTTTTGTCGACTTCGTTAAAATGAAGAATTCTCTGAGAAAAGTTACAATAATCTTATTTGAGAATCAATTTTGTTCATACTTTTGCTTTCATTTATTTTCGCTCAGCGGTTACTTTTAAAAAGATCTTGAAAAACTTAGACACACACACACACACGCGCGCGCGCGCACGCACGCGGGCGCGCACATGCACACACACACACACACACACGCACGCACGCACGCGCCTGCGCATACATACATATATATATATATATATATATATATATATATATATATATATATATATAATTATTAAGAAGATAAGAACCAGAAAGAGAGTAGATACATTATATAAATGTGTAAACCTAGGACAGTTTTGGTCCAATTTCAAGAAATAATGTTCATGTCTAAATTGATAGAATTAAGAAAAATTGGAGTTTGATGTTTACATTTCTACCAAAATTGAACTGTTAGTGATATATCATTCAATAATCAGAACGGTGTTTGTAATCTACATTACAATAAAAATATTAACTAAAAATTAGAAATATTTTAACAAAAAATTCTTTAACATTTTACCATATTTTTTAAATAAGTGTTAAAGCATAAATAAAGTGTAAATGCGAAGTGAATAAGATATAGTCTACATGACCATTGAAAGAAACAGCACAATGCAACTTCCAAAGATCAGCAAAAACCTTTAAAAGATTCTATTATGTAGAAAGCATGCATACTGAAACTGACAAAACTGCTAACCTCCGACTGAATGAAAATATATGAGTTATATTAAACAAACATTATGATCTACAAAGCATATAAGTCTGTAAAGCAAATTTTATCTAGTAACCTTATTGTTGCTTTCTAACAAAACCTTTAAAAACAAAAAAAAATAATTACAAAAACCACTTGACACACAAATCATATACGTACGCACACAGGCACGTATTCACACACACACACACACGCACACACACACAGAGGCACGCATTCAAACACACACACACACACTCATATATATATATATATTTATATATATATATATATAAAGTGAATTTGGTATTAATAATGCCAAAGGTTTCCACAGGCCACGAAACACACAACAACCGACCAAAACATGAAACAAGTAGTGTATTTTTGTGGGTTTTAATTGTTATTCGGCCCAAAGAAATTCTCAACGTAATACCCATCTAGCTAAATAGTTTATGAGTATGTATGTTCCAACCCCCACTCACATGGATAGCATTTTACATTCGAAGAGGCGTGAATCTGGTTTCAATTAAGAGTTTTTCTTCTCTCTGATTGTTTGTAATAACTAGGTTGATTTACCAAGTTATATTTGTTGCTGGCTCCCACCAGATAGAATGTGACACAAGGTCAATGACCCGATGGTTGGCTTAAGGATGATAAACTAAGTTTTCCTTACTCTTTACCCATAGCTGACGAGAAGGGTTCATGCATTTATCAAGGGCATGAGCAGAAAGCATCTTCCAGGATTCGAACTTGAGTCTCTTATTCGATTTCCTTATTTGATAACCATAACAATAAATGTGCGTTTTTTTTTAATTATTGATGAAATTTTAGATATTCTTTATAATGTCTCTTATACTCAAATTATTGACATTACTTATACACTAGCGATTGAAAGATCTGGGCTACTCTTAATAGTTTCGTTCAAATTTCATGGTAAATGTTAATTTTACAATCAATCCTACAGTTCGAAGTGAACTTCCAAAGTTAAAGCTTGAGTTCTCCGCACATTTATACTCTGGTTGAGAATCACCTGCACCAACAACCTTTCACAAGTTATTACAAAGGATACAAAAATTTTCCTCTGTAGAAATAAACGATGGTGGTGGATTCCTTGATGAACGGAAAATGCATATTTGCATTATTTTAGATTATAATTATTCTATCTAAATCTTGATAAACCTTATTGCATAATTGCGTGCAAACAGAAAAAATATATTCGTTTCTTTAAAGACGTGATACCTTATTCAATTTTTAAGATAAATTCAACGTGGCGGCAAAATGTTGTTAATTAGTATATATATATATATGTATATATATATACACACACACACACACACGCATATATATATATATATATATATATATATATATATATAAAGTTTATTCTGGCTTCGATCCTACCGTCAAGTCTTGTTTTCTCTTCTTTACACCCAATATTTCTTAATTCCTTTATGTAGTTATGAAGATTTTTGGGGTTGAAAAGTAACTATTTAAATTTCAGAAGCTCCCTTGATCAAACAGATATTAGATTTAATGAACATATGGCTCAATCAAATAATCAAAGATCTGACGTATTAATAAATGCTTCCAGTTAACAACCGGTTTGAGAATTTGTATTATCAGCTAATTAATTGGTTTTAGACGATGAAAGTCAATTACTCGAGTCATATTTGTATTATCTCGACAGTGAAACATAGTTGTTGTTAAGCGTTGCTTCTCTTCAGGGTAAGAGTGAAAATTAATAAATTTTGCACGTTTGATAGTATTGGTAGATTACTTTGAACACTGCTATAAGAGATTATCTGTGTGAATCAACAATCAAAATGTCTTTGAATAGAAAATAATTATAATAATCCTATTTACCAACCCCTCCTCTCGGGCAGGATATGACACAAGGTCAATTTTTAAGCGGAGGTTAACAGGTTTGAATTCAGAGTTTTCCTTCTCCTAGACTAGTTTCCTCACCAAGGCTGAAGAACTCAGTCTGTCCTACTATTTACTCATACATGGAGGGAGAATAATTGGATTCATACCTTTCCCAAGGGTATTAGTGCTATTTGAAATGCAATCATTCTCGTCCAGGATTTGAACTCGAGTCGCCGTGTCCTTTTATTACGACTATAACCATTACACCACGGGCAATAATAATAATAAAGTTATACCGGTTGTTGCTGGGGTCCTCGGCACAGTCACCAAAGGATCAATTAAGGGATTGGAGAACTAGGAAATAAGACGACGAGTGGAGACTATCCAAACTACAACATTCTTGACATCGGCTAGAGTCCGGGCGACTTGAGGAGACTTTCTATAACTTAAACTTCTGTGGAAGATTATCTGTTCACGTTAGTGTGAAAAATCTCAAAGAACTAAAATGATGATAATTCTAATAATAAACCTACTGAGTAAAATTAAAAAATGAAAACAGAGATAGTACCTGAACTTTGTTTGGGAACTGAAAAAAACTATGGAACATAAAAGTTACGGTGGTACCAATTGTAATCGGTAAGCGCAGTAGAGTCACCAAAGGATTGATAAAGGAACGGGAGAACTTGGAATAGAGAGCAAGAGTGGAGACCATCCAAATTACAGCATTATTAAGATTGACCAGAATACTGATAAGAGTCCTAAAGATGTGAACTTCAACAAATAGACCAGAACGGAAGTAAACTAACGATGCATTATATCTTATATCAAAGAGAGGAAATAGGGAGGTTATATATGGCAATAAAGGTAGAAGAAAGAGGATGCGCCAGCATTGAAGATATGGATGCACTGAAACGAGGACTTGAAAACTTCGTAAAAAGAGAGGGAAAAGACTAATTAGAACGACCAAAAACACAAATTGCAACAGAATGATCAACAGAACAATAACCGGGAAACATAAATGAGAAGAAAAGCAAGTATATGAATATTTCGAGCGCCAAGCAAGCAAAATCTCACACGAGAAAGTTTGGACATGACTAAGAAAGGAAAACATTAACTGAGAAATCCATTCCAAAAGCTTGCCCAGTTGACTGGGGCTATAGAATACACCGACTGCCCCTCAGCAAAGAGGTAAGACCCCCCCACCAACCAAATAACTGTCCTGGATATGACACTAAGCAATCTGATAGTGAAGTTCCAATGTTGCTGGACCTTTGGAGAATGCAGAGCACCCCGTCATTGCCATTGCACCCAGGTCCACTCTGGCCTGGAATGGTAGCACCTGATAGGGCCGTATCTATGGGTTAAATAGAACTAACTGCATATTTATGCTAAACTGAATTGATTGAATTAGAACTGTTTGACTGAACTGAATAGCTTGAAATAAAAATGTTTTTGACAATTAAACTGTACTTACATTTAAACTGCGCGCTTATGCTAAACTGAATTGTTTGAAATGGAACTGTTTTTTCATTGAAACTGTACTTACACTAAACTGAATTGTTTAATATTGAACTGTTTTAGACATTTAACTATGTGTTGATAAATATGTACTCATACTAAACTGAATTAGCTGAATTAGAATAGTTGGAATAAACTGAATGGCTTGAAATAGAAACGTTTTTAAGAATTAAACTGTGTACTTATGCTAAACTGAATCGTTTGGAATAGAACTGATTATTTGCCTAAAAAAGGATTTGGCGTGAAATAACATACAAAGATTGATATGCCATAAAACCCAACCAATTATTCCTTTAAATAGCTGCAAAAAAAAAAAAAAAAACTCCTTACGGACCAATTATGTTAAAGTAAGAATACATAAAACGCAACAGAATAGCAAGTGTTGGTTATGTGATAAATGAGACGAAATGATTTATCACACAATATCAGAATGCTTCGAATTAACGCAAAAGGAGTATAAAACGTAAGCCGATTTTGTGGGGATGGCGATCCATTGAAAATTACGAGAAATTGAAATTTTACCGTACGAGCAAGTCGTATATGCACAAATCGGAATATGTTCTGGATAATGAGACACTCAAAGTTCTCTGGGATTTTGAGGTACGAACTCATCACTCAGCAAGAAGACTTGATCTGGTGATTATGAACAAAAAAGGAAATCTGTCGAATAGAGGACTTTGCTTTACCGACAGACCACATTAAAAATCAAAGAAAGTGAAAAGTGAGATAATTACCATGACCATGTCATAGAAATATAAAAAAAACAAACTTATAAACAAAAACGTAATAGTGATACCAAATGTAATTGGTGTCCTCGGAAGTATCCAGAAAAAAATTGGTAAAGTGACTGGAAGACAATGAAATAAGAGGAAAAGTGAAGATCCTCCAGACGACAGCATATTAAGATAAGCCAGAATACTGAGGAAAGTCTTGGAGACTTGAGGAGACTTGCTGTCACAAAAATTCTAGTGAGTAACTATTAGCTAACGCTAATGTGAAGAACTCTGAAAGGAGTATAATAATAATAATAATAATAATAATAATAATAATAATAATAATAATAATAATAATAATAATAAAGATACGGGCATGGGTGAGAAAGAGAAACCTCGAGAGAGAAAATGAATCTCTTCTAATAGCAGTACCAAACAACGCCATGAGGATCAATTATATTTAAGCAAAAATCGATAATATGTAACAGATTTGCAAGTGCAGGTTATGCAAAGAAAGAAATGAAAAGATTAATCATATAGTAAGCGAATGCATACACTAAAAGAGTACAAGACTAGGAACGATTGGGTTGAAAATTCTCCTGAGAATTGGAAAAGAGATTGAAATCTGAATATTCTGCTAAATGGTATATGCATTACCTCGAATCCGTCCCAGATAATGAAACGTCAAAAATTCTCTAAGTTTTTGCAATACAAACGGATCAGTTGTTCCTGACCAGAAGATCGGAGCTAATAGAAATTAACAAAAAAAGAAAACTTGCCATTTACTGGATTTTGTAGTCACACCACCAAGTGAAAATAAAAGAAAGCAAAAAAGACAGACAAATACTTGAATCTTAGCAGAATATTAAAAAAAGTTGTGAAATATGCAGATTATAATTGGTGCGTTAAGGATGGTTTGCAAAATAGCAAGAAAATGGACTGAGGGAATCAGAATTCTGAGGAAGAGCCGAAACCACCAAAACTACAACATTGTTGCGATTGGCTAAAATTTTCAAAAGAGTCCTGGAGACCCGAAGAAACTTGCTTTCACTTAGAGTCCATCTAAAGAACACTGACTAATTCTGGTGGGAAAACTCACAGAGAGTAAAACACTTATAATCTCATCCGACCAGAAGTTTAGGCGACTGAATGAACCAGGAAAAGAATGATAACAAAATCAAAAGGAAGCAGATTTAAACGAAAATGTCGAAACATACAACACACGGTGGTCCCAGTTCAAGCTTCGATGAGGTTGATGATGTTTCCTTTTTCAATAATTCCTAAGCGACAAACATTAAGTCACCTCTTCTGCTCTCCCTGCTATCAGTAAATAATTAAGTTTAGAGTTCTTTATCTTTGATTAGGCAACCGTTCTAAGCCGAGGTAAAACTCCTTCTGTGAAAAAGAAAAACTGTTTTTCTTGAATAATTTATAACCTGCAAAAGCTGATATGCCATTAAACCAAGAAGCTATGTTAGAAAACTCTCATAATATCTAATTTGCATACATTGATGGATATCAATAATTTTCTAAATGTGATCGTTAGGAACAGCATTTCAGTTTCTGTCTCTTTATAAAATGGCATATCAACTTTAGCGGGTTATTTGATGGAAATCTTTTAACATATTGCCGGCGGGATATGCGGATTTATACCTTTCCTAAAAGTATTTGTTCAAATGTGAACGAAATAGCACGACTGAAGTTTGAACTCACTCACTACGATGTTACAGCCCCGCACTCGAGCCACTACGTTTAATACGTGTATATTATTCCGTACGTCTCCTTTTTGTTATGTGTCGAGAAACGTCTCGATGCCAAGCCTTAACATCAACACGTCTGAGATCCATAAACGTCTTTTCAGTATATTTTACCGCTCTGTCTTGAGGAGTGCCTCTTTTTCACGTGTTTTCACTTATCAATCAATTAATCAATCAATTTTCGATCGATCCACTGATGAAGTTTTTGGTAGGGATGGACTCTTAAGAGATTTTATTGTTTGCCTACGCTATTCCAAAAATATTTTGGTATTAACTGTCAAGATTTCCAGAAATATTTTAAAAATTTATGAAATACTCTTTTCTCTACGGGGAAATATATATGTTTCAATGTTACAATATTTGTATTTAACTCGGTGTATCCGTGAACATTCATTCTTTTAGAAGCACTCCTCTATTTTCTTCTCGTAATTTTTTTTTCAGGGATATCGTTAAATATGGTTACTCATTACTCACTTCCTTGTAAATAAACAGATAAATCTGTGCAATTATAATCATATTAACCAACCCCTCCTCTCGGGCAGGATATGACTCAAGGTCAATTTTTAAGCGGGGTTTAACAGGTTTGAATTCAGAGTATTCCTTCTCCTAGATTAGTTGCCTCACCAAGGCTGAAGAACCTAGTCTGTCCTACTATTTTACCCATTGCTGGAGGGAGAACAATTGGATTCATACCTTTCCCGAGGGTATTAGTGCTATGTGAAATGCAATCAGTCTCGTCCAGGATTTCAACTCGTGTCGCCGTGTCAATTTCCTACGATGATAACCATTACACCACGGGCACCTCCTAACACTAACCAGTGCAATTATAATAGACATTGGAAAACTCCAGCAAGTAGCACCAATCATAATGTAAATTAATAATCTGGCTAGTTTATGCACTACAAACGACAGTAAATATAATGAAACAAAATAGTTGATCCACAAATATTTAGCTTAAACAGAATATCTATTGCCACACCTAAAGTAAGCGGCAAGAAGCATTGGTCTTTTCATAAATTCAGATAAAACAGAGCCCAAATGTTTCAATCAATATAATGTCATCTTCTAATTATATGACAAGTCTATGAAATTAGCAGATTAATTAACATACGTCGGTAGGATTATCTCATGAACGGAAAGCGTTTTTAACAGACTCATAGAAAAAGCAAAGACTGCTATTGCCAGTTTCACAGCTATGTGAACATCTTTTCTGTGTGATAAAATAAAACAGGAATTCTACCAGGTAGTTGACGTGTAAGAACTATTATATGGTTTTAAAATTTGGACTTTAACGAAACGCCCGAATGAAAAAAAAATAGATAGGAACCACATAAAGATGTTACGTTGGTTTTGAACAAAGCCTAGAATCAGCACGCTGAAAGACAGCAGCTGAACTGCCACATACCTCACGTTTCATAAACCGTCCAAGATATTGGGCATTGCTGGAGAAGAAAGTACAAACTTGGAAATGACGTTTTCCTATGGAATCTTATACTGATCGGCCAGCAAGACTTTACACTGGACAGCTGTGTACTGACACTGTATTCCGTTAAGAGCGGTGACGTCATCATAATTATTATGATGATGTTTATCATTAGGGAAAATACACACTTTGATATTTTCTATACATCATTTTATTGAGTGCTATAGTTTATTCATTATATATTTTTCGCTTCCTTGCCAAAAAACAAATGGTAATTAGACTAGTTCAGATTTAATTTTGAGTTTATTTTCATCAGTTAATGCAAAAGAAATATCCTAAATTTATTAAAATAGATTTTTTTTATTTCTGAAAGTTGTTTTGCTAATGGATATCGCTGTTTTTTTTTAAACAAAAAACGTCCAAAAATAAGTTTTGAAAATTTCTTCATTACATTTTCAAAATCTATCTATCTATCTATCTATCTATCTATCTATCTATCTTAACTTCTTTCTTTCTTTCTTTCTTTCTTTCTTTCTTCCAACTGAAAAGCGCTTTTTCACTTTCCAGACCAATCGCCTGAGGCCGTATAATACACTGACTGCATCCCTGCAGTAGGATAAGATCTTTCCCTAATATGTATCTAAACAATCTGATGGTGAGGTTCCAGTTCTGGCGCTTTGGAGAATATGGAGAACTCCTACATTTCAATTACTTCCATGTCCGCTCTAACTCGAGGAGTTTCACCAGATGATTCACATCTATGGGTCAAATAAAATATGTTAACCATTAACTATACTTGAAACCCTATAAGTAGGTGCAAACATATGATTGATATCAACTTGGATTATCTGTTTTAGGTTGCAATGCTTGAAAACATGAAACGATGTCAAATTGAATAAAAGGTATTAGCAATACTTTAAAACATTGAACTCTATGCAAACATAACTATTAGAAGGCAATGCTTGAAAGTATTTATATTTTTGAAAATAAGACTGTTAGTCTTTGATAGCAAGACTTGAAACCAGTTAATTATGTGCAATCAATAAATAACTTTACTTGAAAACATTCAACAGTTGGCAAAAAATAGCAATTTAAAAAAAAAAAATTACTATATTCAAACAGTAAATAGCAATGTATGAAACCATTTTACTGTTTGAATATATAAACAGTAATGGAAATTTACTAAGCTTTTTGCTTAGATGTGGCACAAGGCCATATGAAAGGGGCGCCCAAATATATAAACAGTAATGCTTGAAATCATTTAACTGTCTGCAAACAATAAATAGCCACACTTGAAGCAATTTTATTTTGTGCAAACAATTGATTGGTTGGTTGGTTTGTTGGGTTTTATGGTATATCAGCCTCTATAGGTTATTTAATTCAAAATCAAGTTTTATGTAAATAATCTGCTCTATTTAAAACAATTCAGTTTAGCATAAGTACACAGTTTAATTGTCAAAAACATTTCAAACTATTGAAGCAGTTACATGTAACAATTTAGTTAAGTGTAAATACAGTTTCAGTGTCGAAAAAAAGTTCTATTTCAAATAATTCAGTTAAGAATAAGCACGCAATTTAAAGGTAAGTACGTTTTAAGTGTCAAAAACAGTTCTATTTCAATCTATTCAGTGTACTCAAACAATTCCGTTTAGCATAAGTATGCTGTTAGATCTATTTAACCCATAAAATATACTGAAGCATCCTATATATATATATATATATATCAGGGGCGGAGACAGGACTAGTGCTACTCGTGCCCGGCACGACCAATAACTTGTTGTTCAAAATGGATTAAAATCATCCATTAATTTCAAGCAAACATACTTAGTCTGATCTCAATTAAATTACGTATCTATTCAACTTTCGATAACTAAGTAGCCAAAAGTTCATAAATATATCTGGGAATAATACAACGATGCTGTTTTGAACGGATGGTCTCTGTCCGGCCACCGTCAGATTCATTGAACATCCCATAAAATCGGCTATAATGTCGAACGCCCGATCCGTGCCAGGCACTAGACCCTTATAATAACAGTAATGTTAGAGAAATACGCTTTTGGCTGTAGCCAATAGCAAGAG
>OY757910.1:43428852-43546352 GCA_963585895.1 Sepioteuthis lessoniana
ATCCATCCCTTTGTAAGTCTTTTTTTTTTCTGGAACTACTATATAAAAATGAGAATCACTTCGCTTAACTGAACAGCTAGTTTTAATCAATAATCCAAGCATGAATTAATTAAATATCAAGAATGAGAAAACACACACACACACACACACACACACACACACACACACACACACACACACACACACACACACACACACACACACACATATATATATATATATATATATAAATATATATATATATATATACGTGTGTGTGTATATATTCTTTTAATTATATAAAATCAAAAGAATATATACACACACACGTATATGTATATATATATATATATATATATATATATATATATATATATATATATATATATGTATGTATATATATATATATATATATATATATATATATATATATATATATATATATATATATACATATATATATATATATATATTTACGTGTGTGTGTGTGTATATTCTTTTGATTTTATATAATGATTTCTTTTTATTTCTATGAATATTAAATTTGGATTACACAAATTGCCAAAATGGAATTAATAATTTGGAGCATATTTTTCACTCAATATGAGCCTTGAATACTTAAGCACAAAAATGTTAAAAAGAGAGGGATACCTACATGTCAAAACATAATTATATACCGCTTGAACACAGACTATCTACTAAAGACTCACGAGTAGATAAAAATGCTTTAAAATTCGAGGAATACTTCTCATATGAAGGGGTGTCATCCGATCACAGATCGATCTCGAATAATATACGCAGACATAAGAAACAAAGAGTAAAAACTATAGGTTATGAGGGGTTCTCACTAACAAATAATGATTTTGAAATCAATATACGTTCACGTTATGAAACAAACTTTGATAAATTTAAGATGACATACTCTGACTGTCGAATATGAAATCTTTTTTATGATCCATATCGAAGCAGCAACTGTGTGAAAACCAGTTAAAACAAAATATAGCCAAGAAGAATAACTTCAGAGGGTAGACGATTTCAATAATCTACCCGGAAATCTTCCTGGAATCACTAACAAACCTATCCAAAAAATAATTAATGGCCTGCTAGTGATCTAACTAGGAAGAAATTGACATAGAAATAAAAACAAAATACAAAAGCTGTAGACCTCGACGAAATATTCTCTGAAGTATGAAAGACAAGATCATTCGACGACATACTTCTTTGATTATGTAACGAAGTCTATAGACAAAACGCAATAAGGTTTTCTTTTACTCGCCAACTTCCAAATCTTCCAGGTCCTTTAATAATCCTTTAGTTACCGTGCCAAAAGCACCAATCACAATTGGTATATTGTCACCTTCATGTTCCATAGTTTTTTTCAATTCTCTAGCAAGGTCAAGGTACTTATCTCTCTTTTCACATTCTTTTAGTTTTATTCTGCAGTCTGCTGGGACAGTAAAGTCGACAACTTTGCAGATTTTATTTTATTTTATTTTTTTTTTTTTTTGTTGATTATAATATGATCTGGTCTTCTGGCCGAGATTAGGTGATCCGTTTGTATATCAAAGGCCTACAGGAGTTTGTGAGTGTCATTTTCTAGGACAGGTTCTGGGTTGTGCATATACCATTTGTTGCCATGGTCAAATTTAAATTTCTTGCACATTATTATTATTATCATTATAATATCGGCTTTTGGTAACCCTTCACTTAATGTGAGGGTATGCCGTGATTATATGACTTCCATGTATTCATTTTTATACTGCGTCCTTCGGGAGATATTATTCAGTCATATTATTAGTACTATCCTTAGAGGATGAACATTTCCGCAAAGTGCACTACTTTGTATTTCCTATTGGCTGAGACTGCCACTTTTATTGTTAATGTTTTTATCTGTTCCTGTATTTATCATATCCATAGCACCCACGGCACGGTTATAGGTTTAATTTTTTCAATTTCTATTTCCAGGTCTTTGTATTTACTCATATTATTTTACTCTTTAACTGATATATTATTATCTCTTATCAATTGAATATTTTTCTCTTATAGTTCTAAACGACTATATCTAGAGTTTTCCTCTTTATTTTTCTATAAATTTCGATAGGCAACACCAAGAGAACGGTGCATTTTTGGCTTCTATTATTGTGTCTGGTTGGCACTCATACCATTTTCAGAATCCAAAATTCCATAGTATTTATTTACAATAAATATGATGTCATATATTATAATGTCTTTCTTCCTTTTTTATTATTATTATTATTATTATTATTATTATTGTTTGCTCCTTGAGAGTTTTCCACGTCAGTTTTAGCTAATGGCTTCTCTCTGGAGTTTGAGTGACAACAAGTCTCCTCAAGTCTCCAGGACTCTTCTCAGTATTCTGGTCGTTCTCAGTAAGGCTGTCATTTGGATATTCTCTACCCATCCGCCAACTTCCAAGTACTCCCGGCCTTTTAATAATCCTTTAGTTATTGTGCCAAAGTCACAATTGGTACAATCGTCACCTTCATGTTTCACAGCTTTTTAAAATTCTCTAGCAAAGTGGACAATTTTGCAAATTTTCTTTTTTTTTTTTCTTGATCATTATAAGGTCTGATCTTCTGGGCAAGATTATGTGATCTGTGTGTATGTCAAAGTCCCATAGGAGTATATGCGTGTCATTTTCGAGGACATTTGTTGGATTGTGCGTATACCTTTTGTTGGTATGGCCAAATTTAAATTTCTTTCACATTTCCCAGTGGATCACCTTGTCGACCCAGTCGTATCTTGTCTTGTACTGTCCTGTGCTAATTTGCTGCATTCGTTTATTATGTGATTGATAGTTTCATTTCTGTCACCGCCTAGTCTACATTTGCTATTTTGTAGGGTCTTATCAATTTTCCTTTAGATATGATTGGTTCTTACAGCATTGTTTTGCGCTGCCATTAGGAGGGATTCTGTTTCTCTCTTAAGGTTTCCTTTTCTTAGCCAGGTCCAGTTTTGTCGTGTGAGATTTTTTTATTAGTCGTTTAAAACGCCCATAGGCTTGTTTTTCTACCCATTTTTGTTTCCTGGCTATTGTCATTCTGTTATCTATCGTGATGTCAGTGTTGTTTCTGATGGCTGTAATTAGTTCTCGTTCGTCTTTTTCTATGTAGTCTTCGAGTCGTTGTATCGATACGTCAACGCTGTCTTCGATGTTGGCAAGTTCTCTTCCCCCTCTTTTCTTGATACATATTGTCTGTCAACGTCGTCTCTGGGATGTAATGCCTTATGCATGGTCATTAGTTTTCTAGTTCTTTGGTCCATTTGTTTAAGTTCATCACTTGAGGAAGGGTTCCGAATATCTAATGAGGGACACAGCCAGGTATCTATTCCTTTGATAAGGTTTCTGCTGGAGATGTTTGACTGGAGTAGTTTTCTAGTTCTGCTGAGATATTCTTTCCAAATCTTGTCTTTCATTTCCTCTTGTTTGATGGTGTCAGCCTCCAAGATACTCTAGTATTTGTATGTTTCCTCTCCTCCGATCGATCTGATTTTGTCGTTTTTTTTTTTGGTAGTTCTATTCCGTCTGTCATATATCCTTTGCCACTTTTCATGACGAGCAATGCACACTTTTCTATGCCAAATTCCATTCATATCTCCTGACTATATTCTATCGGCGTGTATGAGAGATTTCAGTTATTTTTCATTTTTTGCAAATAGTTTAATGTCATCCATGTACATTAGGTGATTGATCTTCTCTTGCGATCTGCTGAATTTGTATCCAGCTGTGCATTTTCTGAGTTTGTGGTTAAGTAGCATCATGGCTATTATGAATAGTAAGGGTGATAGTGCATTCTTCTCGATGGGACTTTCAACCATTCCACCAGACATTTTTCTTCCCGACAACACGCATGCTTTCCTTCTCGCTTCAGTCACCCCTTCAACATGATTCTGGTATGTTTCATTTGCCTTATCTCAGTGTGTCTACTTCCTACTTGTTGCCTTCAATTTAAATATTATCGGAATATAATTCCTATTTGCCATGCTATTTGTCTTGCTTTTACCCGCTTTATTACTTAGTAGTAAACAAAAATTCTACTTGTTAGAGTCACCTTACTTTCCCTCCCTTCCTCTCTTTCTTCTTTTCCTTTCACTTTCTCCCCACAAATTTCTACTTATTTCTTCCCCTTCATCGCAGTGAAAACTTCTTTGTTTTTTTGGGGTTTTTTTTTCAGAATTTATCTGACTCGCATTGGAATAAATTTCGCTTTCATAATTTTGGAATTAGTTAGTGTTCCTTTATGCGTGAGTCAGAGGTTATTCTGGCTGTCTAAGCAAGATATTTATTAACATATGTAGAGGGCAGAATACATACATGGCAACCCCAGGAGCATCGAAAATGTAGTGTGGGCAATACTCTGTGGAGTACCTGAAGTATGGATTTATACAATCACCGACCAATCCATAACAACTCATGGGCTTGGTTTGTGAGAAAAACCTTTCTAACGAAGCAATCAAGCCGTCTTGGCTCCTTGAACATTTACAGGAGATTCATCCCGATAAATCTGGTAAAACACTAGTGTTCTTTCATTCTGTTCGAGATCAAGTTTTGAAGCGAAAAACAATGAATATGTTTACCTCCCCATCGAAAACTTCAGATGACGGTCTGAAGGCTTCTTACAACATTTCTTTGCTGATAGCGAAAGCTGGCAAGCCTCACACTATTGGAGAAGAACTGATTCTGCCTATAATTAAAGAGGTTATTAAAATAGTCTTGCACAAATCTCCCGATCAAGTAATAAAATTGATTCCTCTCAGTGACAACTCAGTTCAACGAAGATCAGACAAAATGACTGAAAACGTCGAAGCGACCTTCAATAAGATGTTGATGACAACTGAGTTCAGTTTGCAATTGGACGAATCCACTCTTCCGGGAAACGAATCGCTACTTCTCGCATATGTACGCTTTATCAAGGGTGCGTCACTGTGTCAAGAATTATTGTTTGCACGTCTCCTGAAAACAAATACCAAAGGATAATCAGTGTATCGAGCTGTAGATTACTATTTCCAGAAAAAAAGCATTCCACTTACAAACATCATCTCATGTGCTACAGATGGCGCCCCGTCCATGGTTTGTTGCCACCGTGGATTTCTAAGTTATTTTAAAAAAGCTGTTTAGAATGTCCTCACAGTTTACAGTGTGATCCATCGACAACACCTAGTGGCAAAGAATTTGAGTGAGACGCTACATGAATCCTTGTCGACTGTGATTACTGTAGTCAACAAAATCAAAGAGAATGCTCTCAATTCTCGACTGTTCCATCAGCTGTAAATTGAAAATGACGCAGATTTTCAATGCCTGCTTATCCATACAGAAGTTAGGTGGATGTCGAAAGGTAATTGATTAAAAAGGTTTTACACAGTTTAATAGCGTTCTGGATTTTTTTCAGGAATCCAACCTTGAGCTTTACGACAAACTGAAATCGAGTAAGACAGATATTGCTTACCTCACAGAAATGTTTTCCAAATTCAATAAAGTGAATTTGCAGCTGCAAGGTGATGAGACTTCATTAATAAAAGCCAAGTCCGCCCTCTCGGCATTCCTCTCAAAATTACAGCTCTACAGCAGGAATCATGGATTCCGCGAATTCCGTCAGTTTCCTTGTTTGTCTGACTTGGAGAAGAAAATAGGAGTGAAGGACGATGAAATTGCCGTGTACTGCGCTCAATCAGTTGAACTCAACAGGGATATGTCAGCCAGATTCAACGACCTATTTTATCTTGAAATCCATGGTTGGGTGATCTATCCGTTTACTGAACCCAGCACAGAGGTGCCAACCCATCTAGAAGAGGAACTTGTAAGTTTACAAAATGACGAGGATCTTACCAAGCCTTTTGGATGCAAACGATGATTCCAAAACGCTACTCAACCCTGTGAAAAGACATCAAGTTGTTTTTCATTGCTTTTCCAACTTTCTACATTGTTTAGAGGGGATTCAAGGCTCCTCACCAAACAAAGAAACAAACTCAACATAACAGAGCGTGGTGATCTGAGACTGCTCCTGACAAACCTTCATCGTGATGGTGACAGTTTGATTACAATGCACCAAGCCCACCCATCTCATTAAGCAGGGTAGTTGTTAATGATTACTCATTCAGTTTTACAATTTATTTCATGTTCAGTTCAAGGTCTTTGTGATTGAAAAATTAATGTTAACCATTTTTGTTTGTTAAAATTGATTTTTATACTCTTCAAATTGTTTTTGGTTGAAGTATCAACCAATGGTCAGTATTTGTGAGGTTGTGGATCTATTTCTCCGGAAGCCATTTTGGTTTTTCCTAAAGATGTTTTCCATTTTGGGTTCTCAGGCAAAAAACTTACAGGCGACATTACTATTTGTCGACTTTACCAAGGCCTTCGATTCTATACACAGAGGGAAGATGGAGCAAATCCTACTAGCTTACGGCCTACCAAAAGAAACCGTAGCAGCGATAATGATTCTCTACAGAAACACCAAAGTAAAAGTACGTTCACCAGATGGAGACACGGAATACTTCGACATTGTTGCAGGAGTACTACAAGGAGACACACTAGCCCCGTACCTCTTTATCATCTGTCTAGACTATGTGCTTAGGACTTCGATCGACAAAATCAGAGAAAATGGCTTTGAGCTGACTAAGAGAAGAAGCAAAAGGTACCCCGCGAAAACAATCACGGACGCCGACTACGCTGATGACTTGGCGTTACTAGCGAATACGCCTAATCAAGCAGAGACACTACTACATAGTCTGGAACGAGCTGCAGCTGGCATTGGCCTACATGTCAATGCAAACAAAACCGAATATATGTGTTACAACCAAACAGGCAACATTGCCACACTAAACGGAGCCTCTCTGAAACTAGTCGACAAATTCACCTACCTAGGAAGCAGCGTCTCATCAACCGAGAAGGACATCGACACACGACTGATGAAGGCATGGACAGCTATCGATAGGCTCTCGATCATATGGAAGTCGGACCTAACAGATAAAATGAAACGCAGTTTCTTCCAGGCAGCGGTTGTGTCGATACTGCTATATGGATGCACCACATGGACGCTTACGAAGCGGCTGGAGAGGAGGCTGGACGGAAATTACACAAGAATGTTGAGAGCAGTATTAAACAAGTCCTGGCGACAACACCCCACGAGACTCCAACTATACGGACACTTGCCCCCCATCACAAAAACTATACAAGTTCGACGAACCAGACACGCAGGACACTGCTGGAGAAGCAAGGACGAGCTCATAAGCGATGTACTCCTGTGGACCCCCACTCATGGATGTGCAAGAGTGGGACGACCAGCACGAACTTACATACAGCAGCTATGTGAGGACACGGGTTGTAATCCTGAAGACCTGCCGGAGGCGATGAATGATAGGGAGAAATGGCGAGAGACGGTCAGGGATATCCGCGCAGGCGGCGCGACATGATGATGATGATGATCAACCAATTCTCATGATACTTAAGATTACCATCGTTCTGGCGTTTGTCGGAAGAGGGGTGCGCTGGTATTTTGGTGCTGATGTAGAGTAACTCCGCTGTGCATCTGGATCCTTTGCGGCATCCTTTCTGTTCGTGTGGGAACAATCCGCGGCTTGTTAGCGAATAGGAAATCTTTTCCCTTTATTATTATTATTATTATTGTTGTTATTATTATTATTATTATTATTCCTTGCGAGGTTTTCACACCCACATTAATGATTGGATTTCACAGGAGTTTGAGTGGCAACAGATGTCCTCAGGTCAGCAAGATTTTTTCTCGGCTATCTATCCAATCTTAATAATGCTACCCCTTGTTCTCTTATTTTCATGTCTTCTGATCCCTTTATCAATCTTTCGGAATTGTTCCAACCGTACCAATTAAAATTGGTATACCCGTCACCTTCATGGTCCATAGTTTTCTTGGTTCGCTTGCAAGGTCTAGGTACTTGTCATTCTTTTCAATTTATTTTAATTGTACTCAGTGGTCAGCCGGAACAGCAAGTCTACTATACAGCAAGTTCTCTTTTTTTTTCTCTTTTTGTCTATTTTGACTATCACTAAGTCTGGTCTTCTAGCCGAGATTAGGTGATCTGCTTGTATCTCAAAATCCCAGAGAATATTGTCCGTCTCTTTCTCTACGACGGATTTCGGGTTGAACATACACCACTTGTTCGTAAGGTCAAATTTCAACTTATTGCACGATTTCCAGTGGATAACTTTCCCAGCCAGTCGTGTTTATTCTTGTACTCTTTTAGCATTAATTTGCTACATTCGATTATTATGTGATTCATCTCTTCGTCTTTACAACAATGTAATTAAAATTTGCAAATTCGGCGAGGTACTCTTGGTGTAATGGTTATCGTCGTCGAAAATGGACCTAGCGACACAAGTTCAAGTCTCGGATGAGGCTGATTGCATTTCACATTTCACTAATACCCTTGAGAAAAGTATGAATCTAAATATTTTTTCCAGCTATGGGCAAAAATTTGGGCAGACTGCGTTCTTTAGCCTCGATTAAGAAACAAATCTAGGTGAAGGAATGATCAGAATTCCAACCCGTTAAACTCCACACAAAGTTAACCTTGTGCCCTATCCTACCATACAGAGTGAATGGTAAATATATTTATTTGCTATTTTGTTGCGTTTTATCGACTTTTGCTTTAACATACATGGACCTTAAGGCGTTGTTTTGTGCTGCTGTTAGAAGATATTCAGTTTCTCTCTTAAGGTTTCCCTTTCATAGACACGTCGATGACTTCTCCTGAGAGATTTCGCTTATTTGTTGCTTCCTTACGTGTGAGTTTTTCACACCTGCGTCAGCTGCTGGTCTTTCATTGGAGTCTAAGTGACAACAAGTCCCCCAGTTCTACAGAACTCTTTTTAGCATTCTATCTGATCTTAACTATGTTATGGACTTCATGGTATAGATTATTCTTCAGATTTTTATCGCTATTTTTCGGTTCCTTTTGGACCGTTTCGATTGCCCCAACTACTTGTAGTCACTGGCAAGATCTAAGTATGTGTTTATCTTTTGGTTTTTATTTATTTTCACTCTTTGGTTTACTGGGACGTCAAAATATACAAGATGCAATGTCATCCGTTTGTATAACAAAGGTCCAGAAAATTTAATACTTCTCATTATTTTGAACGGATTCTGATATCTGCATATAACAATTATTAGTTTTCCTTCCGCAAGAAAGGCAACCCCGGAATCGCTAAGAATTACAGAGGCATAACAAGAATTGCTACAGCTGCTAAGTTTTATAAGGTTCTTCTCAATCATTTCCAACGCGAAATCGAGAAAATTCCTTAAAAAATCAGAATAAAATTCGACGAAATCGCTCCAAAAACTTAAACATACCAAAAATCAACATAGAGATACGGGCAAAATATAGAAGTTACTTTCTTGTTTGTAGAGTATTCCAAAGCATTCTATTTTATACATTGGATAAAGATGGAGCTAATTCCCTAGTATAAGGCCCTCTTTCAGAAATTGTTATTACTATACTGATGCTTTATAAAAGTACAAAAAACAATGGTCCACTCAACTGATGGAGACAACACCTTCTTCAATATCGTCGTTGGAGTCTTACACGGAGATTATCAAGCACCATCTTTGTTCATCCTCTGACTATTCAACGTAGATCGAATGTCAACAGATCTAACAAAATGGTTTCACATTGATCACAGCCAAATACAGATGATATCGTACAGAAAATGTGGTTGATAAAAATTACGCCGTGAAACAAGTGCTTCTTGCAAATATACAAGCCCACGCATAGCCAACAGCAAGCAGCGAGAGGCATTGGCCTATATGGGAAGAAAAAAAAAACTGTACATGTGTTTAAAACAAAAAGACTCCATATTCGTTGTAAGTGTTAAATCTCTAAAATTAGTCCAAGAGTTCACATACATCGGCAGCAACATCTCATCAACTGAAAGTTACTTCTACACACGGGTTATTGAGGATGTGGAAGAGTGATCTATCTGATAAAATAAAACGTGATTTCATCCAAGCTTTTGCTGTATCAATATTACTGTGTGGATGCACTACATGGACACAAATAAACACTTTGAGAAAAAAGCTACATAGGAACTACACATAAATTTTGCGTTCTGTCTGGAACAAATCCTTAAAGCAACACCCCTAAAACATCAGCTGTACGGTCACCAACCTATCTCACAAATCATTCAAGTAAGAAGACAAAGACATGTGAGGCATCGCTGGAAAAGCAAAGACGAACTCTTATGGTTTCCTACACTTGAACGTGCCAGTGTTGACCGAAAATCGAAATTTACATCAGATCTGTGTGGACACAGGATGCAGCCTAGAAGACCAGCCAGACTCGATGAATGATACGGAAGGAAGAAGAGAATGTCAGGGAACATCGGGCAGCTCGTGTGATTTGATCATAGATAATCTTTTTCGAAATAATTAAATCCTGGTATATCTGGTTTAAAAGAAAATTAATTCTTTTAAAAAATAGAAATATTTTGATTGGTTAGTTGGTTGGTTGGTTTTTTTATGGCGTATCAACCATTTTCGGATCATTTAACACCCAATTAAGTCATTTTGAAAAGTTTCAAACAATTCAGTTTAGCATAGTTTTTTTTGTTTACACGCAGTTAATTGTCAAAAGAGTTCAATTTTTAACAGGTAAGCATAGAGTTTAGTTCTATTTGACCCATAGATAGGACCATATCAAGTGCTACCACTCCGGGACAGAGTGTACCGGGGTGAAATGACAACGAAGACGTACTCCGCATTTGCTAAAGCTTCATCATAACTGGAAACTCACCGTCAAATTATTTAGAATCATATCCTGGATACGTGTTCGCGGAGTGGGAGGCGTGTCTTATCCGTATGCAGAAAAGTAGTCGGTGTATTCTTCTGCCCCAAGCCAACTAGTCAAAGAAAAATAGGTACTGGAGCTCAATTACATACATACATACGTACATACATACATACGAGATGCACACGATAAGTTTCCAGAATTTTTTCGTATGGGCATTTAAAATTGTCGTAGACACTTGAAAAATCAGTATGTTATTGCTACACATCTCATGACATGACTGACCAATTTTTATCAGTTTTTGAGTTGCATAACTTATTCAAGGAAGGCAGGGAGTCTGTGAAGGATTATGAGAGGTGTGGCAGCAGTAAGGAAGTCAATACACCAGAGTTGATTAGCCAAAGAGCAAGGGTTTGGGTTAGGGTTACTATGTTGAGGTTTTAAGGGAGTTCAGGAAGAGATTCCGTCGGAAGAGGCCAGCACTCTTCAAATCGGGTCTGTGGCATTTCCACCAGGACAATATACCAGTCCACAACTTCATCCTTGTCACAGACTGTTTGACCAGGATAGGCATCAAGACAGTTCCTCACCCTTCCTATAGTCCTGACCTTGCTACCTGTGACTTTTGTTTATTCACTAAACTCAGAGGTTATCGTTCTGAGACAATTGCGGCGATGAAATAGGCTGTGACGAAGGTCATTGACGCGCTCACGCAATAGGACTTCGATGGGGCCTTGCAGAAGTCGTTGAAACGGTACAACAAGTGCATTGCACCCGGAGGAGATTACTTCGAAGCGGACAAGAGTTTCATGTGTGTACTATCAATAAAAGTGTCCATGCGAATAAAGTTTGTAAACTTATCGTATGCACCTCGTACATACATATATATAAAGGTAGTTGAACATGAAATAGATAATGTTTTTTTGTAAAAGAAAGCAATTATACATGCACACATCTGCGTGCACACACACACACACACACACACACACACACACACATACACACACACACACACACACATATATATATATATATATACGACCATTAAATAAATTTCAAGACTGGCCTCTTCCGAAGGAATCTCTTCTTGAACTCTCTTAACCCTAAGCCTAACCCTAACCCTTTGGCCAATCAACTACGGTGTATTGACTTCCTTACACCTCCCACACCTCTGATCATCTCCCACAGACTCCCTGCCTTCCTTGAATATCTTATGTCACTCAAAAACTGATGCTCGATTCATGCAAGATGGTCAAAAAGCAGTCCAAAGCATTCCATACGTTTCTGAGGCATTTTTCCAAGTTTAAAACATCATTTTACTGCATATCGTTCTTCTAAAATGTCCTCACGTCCAGATTGCATTTTTGAAATTAACCAGCTGTGACAATAAGACTTTAGTAGGGTGTATTCGAATTCCTGCTGTAGCTATTCATTTAAACCCGAAATCATAAAAATTGGTCAATCATGTCATAAGATGTATAGCAATAACATTCTAAATTTTCAAGTGTCTACGACAATTTTCGATACCTCTACAAAGAAAATCTGGAAACTTATTATATGCACCACACACACACACACACACACACACACACACACACACACACACACACATATATATATATATATATATATATACATGTATATATATATATAATCTTTATAAACAGGCCACGTGTTTAACAGACATATTGAATTCACAATCATTATGAGGATACAAATTATTTCTATTTAGCAAACCATGAATATAGCCCGATATTACGTTCAGATAACGTCACGAAAATATATAAAACTACAAAAACTTTCAAAATATAAACATTGCATTTTAATCTTCAGTAAACGCTACTAACAAGATTGAATAATAAAAAAAAATGCTCATTAATTTTCATATCGACCGATTTTTTTTAATGACAACCTCATCAACATACAAAAAAATCGATTAACGATTAATTTCAAAACTGAAAATATCTTGAAAAAAATAATTAAGATACACATTATGAAATGAAATATCTTGAAAAACTTTCAATTTTCATAAACAACCTCACTCTCTTTAAACTCATTCTAAAACCTTTTAAATTTATCATCTCGAAATAAATCTTTTAAAATCAATCTTTCCAATGATGATTGTCTAAAATCAAGACCGGACTGTTTTTTTTTTTTATTAATATTTTAGTTGAATTTTAAAATGTTTCAATTCTCTATTACTTACCGGAAGTATTTTTGACAATCAGAAATATTCTTTTTTTTTCAAGAGCTGTATTAAAATATCAAAGCTGATATTTAAGAGTTTTAATACAATTGTAAATATGTAACATCTTCAAACATGACCACTATAAAGATATCGATGATATTCTGATTGGTGAAGAGAAACTCAAAAACATATTTCCCTTTAATTGTATGGCTTTCCGTTTTTTTATTGTATTCATTTTGTTTCTGAGGCCGTGGAAATACGTGTAAACGGATAGTAATCACCATGTGATATATTGACGGGTCTTACTTCATAGAAAATACATTTATTCACTTGCTGATTTTTAAATTTTCATTTAATCATATTTTAATGTACATTTTCAAACAGTGTGTAATGGTCAAGTTTTAGACATTATTATATACATTACGTAGGTTTAGATTATTTCCACAGTGAGGTATTGGTAAAAATTAGGCTACAACCGAGTTTAGGTCGTCTTTCAGTGTTGTAACATTGAAATCAATTGGAGATAGTAAAGTAGCACTGTTTGGTACTCTCTATTTTGATCTCCTAGCTTACGGTTGATAATTTGAGTAATTCATTATTGCTTCCAAATTTTCGGAGGGTTTTTGGGGTGTCCAACGTGTTCGGTGGCTATAGATTTGACCAGAATTTCTCAGGAACTTTTTTGGAGAGCCTGTAATCCAAATCGTCCGTTTCCTTCAAGGATTGATGTTAAATATTTGTCTTCAATGTTATGAGTAGTCCTGTAGGTTACTATTTTACGTGATGATGCTGAAGCACACGAAAGACACGAATATATATATATATATATATATAGAGAGAGAGAGAGAGAGGGAGGGGGACAGAGAGAGGAAGGAGTGTGTACGGAGGGCTGATCTTTAATTTTGATCGTTAGAGGTCGGGAGGTTAGATGATAACATTCAAAATTGTACGCTTTGAGAAAATATCTTGGAAACTCACATTAATTATCATATTATATCATATCATATCATATTATACGTCCCTGTTTTGGGCAAGAAATATACAAAAACCTCTGATTTGCAGAACTGCGAGCATATACATTTGGTTTGGATGGGTTGGGTTTTATAGCATATCAACCATTGTTGGTTATTTAATGGCATATCATCTTTATATATATATATATTAGGTTTTTATATTTAATGCCACGGAGGATTGTCTACGACCTTAGGTTTCAGGAAATTTTACAAATAACAATCATCAGGCAGATAACGAAAGGAAATGAAGAAATCGAGAAATAAGACCAAAACCGTTGGAATTGTATAGAAATTTTTATGTGTGCTTGTAAGTATGTGTTTGTGTTTGTGTGGGTTGTAGTTGCATATTATTGTGTGTGGATGTGTAGTGGTGTTTAATGTATGTGTGGGAAGATACATACGCAGCACGATAAACTTGAGGTTGTTTACCGGATAGGAGAACGCATTGTAGCAAACTTTGCTACAATAGAGCCGTAAAAAAATAAATACGCAAATATAACCATCCAACACACACACACACACACACACACACACACACACACACACACACACACACACACACACATACACACAAGATTCGGATTTAATTCCAACGGTTTTGACTGGATTTTAAGATGTTTTCTATTTCTTTGTTTCCTTTCATCATCTGCCTGATGATTGTATTTTGTAAAACTTCATGAAACCAAAGGTTGCAGACAACCTTCTGTGCCATTACATATATAAATCTGATATATATATATTTATTTTTATTATATAATAGCTATATCATTGATATTGAGCACTCTCCAAATTATATCGCAAATGGTTCGCCAGAAACCCACAAAGTGAATTAGTGACCACCATCACTGTTAATATATATATATATATATATGATTCATTAACATATTTTTCTAATAACATTTTTAAATGAGCCCGAGCTCATTCTTTTAAAAGTTTTTCACACAAGCGCTAGCTGATAGCTTTCTTATGGTGTTTGAGTGACAGAATTACTTCCAGTATTCTGGCCGACGTCAAAAATAGTGTAGTTAGAATGTTCCCCACTCGTCTTCTTATAGTTATAGAGATACAGAGGTCGTATACAAAGCCACGAATAACAGTTTCATTTGAACTAAACTATATATAATAGTTCATATATGCACAATATCATCTGTGGTATAATTCTTATCGTGGTAGCAAATAAACTCAGCGAACGTATTTATAGTTTTTGGCAAACTCTACTGAATCGAATTGTTTTAAACAAAAATATAATCCCAGCATTAGTGAACCCAGTCGGGGTCTAACATCTCTGCAGAGATGCAGTAGGTGTACAGTAACAGCCGACCGGGCTACCTACTATATATATATATATATATATATATATATATATATAAAGTTGGTGACCCCAGTCAAGTGTGACACGAAGTCTCCCTTTTCAATAGCTACTACACCGAGGTGTAGAGGAGTGCGCTACTCAATTCCTTGGGTAGCTCCACTTTACCCTTGATCCTCACTTTTTTGTGTTGAGTGCTAAGCAAGGTGGTATCAAGTACTATTTTTTAAGTCTTTGGTATGACAAGACCTGGGATTGAAACCCGTTCTCCCAGACCATTGGCGAACATTCTACTCATTTGAGCAATGCCCTAATGACTAAAATTGCTTCCCTAATATCTATGGCCTTATATATATATATATATATATATATGAACAGACGAAGACTGATAATGATAAAAAATAATCGCCACATTAACCATGACAGTACTTGAGTTATATATAAAAATTTTCGATTTAATTTATATCATTATGAAACAATATCTTCTTAAGTGATCATTTTGGAACTTTTTTGTGTGTAGGCAAAGTATCTTTTTCATATCAATGAAGAAGCCAATATAATAATCTCAATTGGTGAGTGTAATATTTCGTTAAAATTTAACAGAAATGAATTGAATAATTTTTTTCTAATACAAGTCATTAACAAACCTATTGCTTATATATATATATATATATATATATATATATATATATATATATATATATATATATATATATAAACAACTTATTCAGGGGATAAAGCGGAGGATGGTCGCATTCAAAGACTAATTATTTCCCAATTTTAAACCGTTCGTTTTTTTTTTTTTATGAAACCTTTGTGAAGGAAGAAATTAACATGCGATAGTGGACCTTCTCAATTATATTCAATTCATGCTTTTAAAGGAATACATACATATATATATATATATATATATATATATATATATATATATATATATATATATATTTGATGTAAATATGGTTTTTGCAAGTTCATTTCCGGTTCTGAAGCCAATTTCTTTGTTGAAAACTGGCACCAGAGCTTCAAAGTCTTAAGGAAGCACCCCCTTGTACACCTGCACGAGAATTGGTGCGGTTTTTCAGTGTGGTTTTATGCGTTACTTGAACAATTGTTCAAGCAGAAACGTACAAAACAGCAACCGTATGGCATCCAGCCTTAAATTTCAGAAACAGCTCAAGTATGGCAAATAAATCATACCCTGCAGAAACAAAGACAAACGCCAGCCAAGTTCTTTAATGGACTCCTACATGTACACGTGACTAACAAGAGAGCAGAGACCGTATACAGCCTATATGACGTGCATTGAACAATGGATGATAAGAATCAGGGAACTCCGTACTCCTTGCCTGACCAAGATATATATATATATATATATATATATATATATATATATATATATATATATATAATCGTCATGTCATGTTCTGAGCACGGATTTCCCCGACCCTCTCTACCTCGGCATTCGTCTCTATATTCCATCGCTTCCGACTCGTCTCCTCGTACAGAGTTGTCGTATAATGGTTCTTGCTAGGCGTCTAACACTTATACGCCCGTGTTAAAGGGTCCAATGACCTACATGTCCTGTTCGTCTTTTTTGGAAGCATTTAGAGACAGGAGGTAGGTGGCTGTACAGCTTCTTCTTGGTGAGTTGTTACTTGCTGGATTTGTTCAATATTACTCGGAGCATTTTTATGAAATTCCCGTCTTGTTTTTTCTCTATATGCTTTGTCGGTATCCATGTGGTGCATCTATATAGCAGAATTATCACAAGCGCACTCACTGAAACCAATATACGTGGTGCATTCAATAATTTTACAGATATTTTTCGTATGGGCATTTACAATTGTCGTAGACTCTTTAAAATTCAGTATGCTATTGCAATACATCTTAAGAGATGACTGGCCATTTTTTTTATGATTTCAGGCTCAAATGAACAGGTAGAGAAGAAATTCGAATATACCCTACTAAATCCTGGTTTTCACTGCTAGTGAATTTCAAAATCAATCTGGACGTGAGGACACTTTAGAAGAACGATATGCAATAAAATTATCTTTTAAACTTGGAAAAAATGCCACAGAAAAGTATGGAATGCTTCAGACTCCTTTTCGACCGTCTTACATGAATCGAGTATCAGTTTTTTAGTGACATAAGAGATTCAAGGAAGGTAGGAAGTCTGTGAGGGATGTTGAGAAGTGTGGGCTGAGTAAGGAAGTCAATACACCAGAGTTGATTGGCCAAAGGGCAAAGGTTTGGGTTAGGGTTTTTATGTTGAGGTTTTAAGGGAGTTCAGGAAGAGATTCCGTCGGAAGAGGCCAGCACTGTTCAAATCGGGTCAGTGGAATTTTCACCAGAACAATACACCAGTCCACAACTTCATCCTTGTCACAGACTATTTGACCAAGATGGGCAGCAAGACAGTTCCTCACCCTTCCTATAGTCCTGACCTTGCTACCTGTGACTTTTGTTTATTCACTAAACTCAGAGGTTATCGTTCTGAGACAATTGCGGCGATGAAATAGGCTGTGACGAAGGTCATTGACGCGCTCACGCAATAGGACTTCGATGGGGCCTTGCAGAAGTCGTTGAAACGGTACAACAAGTGCATTGCACCCGGAGGAAATTACTTCTAAGGGGGCTAGAATTTCATGTGTGTACTATCAATAGAAGAGCTACAGGAGGTACAGTCAACGTTTTCTTCGTCCCACCATCAGCTTGATGGAATAATCGGTATATTTTGGTGACTAGTTCGAAAGATGTTTTGAATACATATGAAAGTAGGCGAAAGAAATAATTTGCTTTGGTTTGGTTTGTAAATGAACCTAATAAAGTTGAAGATTAGATAATGATAACCGGCTTTTTACCTCAACCCATTTCATAGCCCATGCCTCATTTTGTGATTGTATATAGAATGAATATAATGATATATTTAAGATGACTTGGCCGATTGTAAGTCAGCAATGATTTATAGATACGCACAGAGATTCCTATTTATTCATATAGGTTTAAATGTTGGAAGAAAATTTTTTGTTTATTTAAAGATAGATTAGATTTTGTAAATTTTATTCTTTATCATATTATACATTAGGATGAAACGTATGCTTAATCGAAATTTGATGACTCTAGTTTTAAAATAGTCATTTTATTGATTTTCTAATAATGTTGAAACTCATTGTATGGAGGCGTTGGGTTATAAATCAAACTGACTAATTTTCTTTTTCTTTAAAGTGCTTTACTTTTAAAATTTTCATTTCGTTTCACATGTGTTTTCTTTTTGTAGCTTTTAATATAAATCTCATAAAGAACAGGAAACAAATATATATAAAAAATAAAATCCACACTTTGAAATATTCAACAAAATCGTTGCTTAATGGGGAGCACCAAATCTCCTTCAAGTAATTTCAATCGTCTAGACGCCAATTTATTAAGTACAAAGCAAAAGAAAATCTCATATTCTTTCATTGCAATCGCAAGGTTTGTTACACAACAAAATGGAGGAATCAGTTGGCAATGAATTAGCTCCAATTAAGGAAATCAGCTAAATTAATGCAGTAGCTTAGATTGATAAATTATTTAACTGATTGATATATGAGGTGCATTGATTTACTCCGATCTGTTGAACCGAATCGTGAAATAAACAGGAAATTGATTTTAGCCACGATAAGTGCTAAATTATTTTAATAAGCATATTCCTGTGAAGGTTAACAAAAGAGATCATACCAGCAATGAGTAATATACAATTTTTGTTATTATTCATATTTATCCCATTTCGAGAAAACTGTTGTGGTAATTACATAAAAAGTTATCAACAGTGTACCTTATATTAACCGAAAAATAATTGGATAAAATAAATATTCTTGTACTCCTTTAATTCTGCTTAAAGCAAGCATTAAAATATACGTTGAAATTCACTAAAAGTATCCACAAACTTCATATTTTATATTTTAATTAGAAGATGAAAACGTTTTCGTTTATCCAGACCCAGCAGAGAGTGATGAATTTAGCTTACTTTAAAATCCACTGATATATATATAATATATATATATATATATATATATATGTGTGTGTGTGTGTGTGTGTGTGTGTGTGTGTGTGTGTGTGTGTGTGTGTGTGTGTGTGTGTGTGTGTGTGTGTATAAAATCGAACACTTAATATTGAAAGGAGCATTTCGTATACAAGGCTTGACCTCAGACCCGGACACTTTTCAGCCTGAACATGTTTGTGACATCTGCAGTTGGATCTGTTTTTGCAAAGCTGGACATGCTCATCACATGAGATCTTATGACAGCTAACAATCACTGGCAGATTTTGCACAGGTTTTTCCGGCAGCACCCCAGAGGCAATTCGTGTCATTTCTCTGACAACATACGTGTGTTTACAGCCGGTCTGAAAAGCTATATGAGGGTGTACAGATATTATGTAAACGCCGGGACTTTTTCATATGGTATGTGCAGCAGGACTTTCAAGAGAGAATTTGGCCTAAGGAATCACGTTTTCCCACGGGTGCTTTTCTCTGGCATTAAGGATATGCCATATCCTTCTTCTATAAAGAGGTAGCAGCCATTATATATACATATATATATATATATATATATATATATATATATATATATAGATAGATAGATAGATAGATAGGCATAATGAGAAAATATTTAAGAAAACATAAAATAATTGCTTATCACATTTGTTAACATCTCTCTCCCCCTCTTTCTCACACACATACACCCCCCTCTCTCTCTCTCTCCATCTCTCTCTCTCTCTTTATATATATATATATATATATATATATATATATATATATATATAGCATTTATCCAACAATACTAAGTGTATCAATATTCAGATCAATAGTTAAGGGATGGGGAAAACGAGTTTTTAACATAGTGTTAATATTCATTTAGTTTTTTTCTCTCTCACTAATATTCATAGTGTTTCATATCTATAGTGGCTAAAGTAAGTAAAATTATTTATTGGAACATAATTTGAGCACTCTGGCGAAGTAATTTATGGCTGCCGCTCGCATAATACAAAGCTCTTCGAACGAATTGAGCACTCTGCTATCCGGTAAGTTATAAAATGTAAACAAAACGAACACTGCTGCTGCTACTTAATATCGTATAATTCCCTAGCTGACGTTGCACGCTTCTTGGACGAGAGGTTTGACACTAAGTCTCACGTAAAGTTGGGCGGGTTTCAATTCCAGCTTTAAGCGTCCTACGTTTCTAGACACAATGAAGAATTGTGATACAACGAAACAGTCTGTCTGTGGATGATTATATATATATATATATATAAAGATGCAATGGGCAAATTACTGTTTAAGTAACGTTACAATGGCAATGACACCTCATTTTATCACATGTATTTCTAAAAAATGCAATAAAATATCTTGAAGTACTATAGATTAATTTCGTTCAAACATATCGCCGTTGGCTAAAACCATGGCGTCTCTAAGTCAACCGTGTTCGACAGATAATTATCATGGGGATTACAAACTGGAGAGTTAGGCTGCCAGATTTTAGGAGTGATTTGGTCAGAGAAATATTCTGCCTGTCAACACTTTGTCTGGCTGTTTGTTTATCATATAAGAGAGTCTTATTGCCAGTGTTAGGGTTTTCCAGCTGCCACCATCTCGATCTAGAGAAGTACTACGATCTCTAGGTATTGATATAGACCTCCCAGTTGAGTCTGAGGCTATGTGAGAATATGCATGAAGGTTTTTCTGGTAACAAAGGTCATAGTGAGATTTGAAAGCTGCTATACCTTCATAATTAGCAGTAGACGCATACAAATTCGTTTCGAATCATATAACATCCAAACATTCAGAAATTATCGTATTGGGACTTCAGAGAGAATACCAAGCAGTAAACAATGCCGTTTTCAAATTTCTGGAGAAGTGACTTTCTTCATGGTAATACATCCTACGTAGAGAGTGACTAACAGACTCTAGTTGGTAGCACAGAAGACAAAATCTAAATCAAGTAAAGCATATGTGCGAGATAAAGAATGAAAAGCATTATGTAGAGTTTCTGCAACACGATTGTGTTGTCATTTAATGTGCCGGAAATTATATCTTTTGGTAAATCATCTCTCGGCAAAAGGAAAACTGTTAATTTTGTACAATGACATTCACAACACGTTCTTAAACATAGGTCTCAGTATTTCTTTAAATATATCCAGGTCCTCAAGTTTAATCCTTGGCATTAACTTTCACTTATTGAAGTAAGAAAAAGTCGTACAAAAAACGTTCTCTTAAGAATGACACGATTTGGCGAGAAAACATTTATTTTAACTATATATATATATATATATATATATATATATATATATATATATATATATATATATTACGGTTGGCTTCTCTATTATGCATATGGGTGTGATCATACACGAAAGCATGTAGATGTGTAGACAATAAACACGCATTCTCTTCCTCTTTCTTTCTCAAACACACATGCACACAAAAGTATATATATATATATATATATATGATACTTATTTTATGAACCGATGTTTAGAAAGCGTCAGGAAGTTTCTGGTGAATTTTATTTCTTTCATCCGACGCTTTTGCATTCATCGGGACACGTTCGCATATATATTAATGAGGAATCTTTTTATCAGCACAAAGAGGAGACCTGAGAGCCTATCTTTGAGGTGGAATGATCAAGGGGAAAAAATCAGTTTCAACGAACAGTCACAAGGGAATTGTATTTAATTGGACTAAAGAAAACTTTGAAATAATTATAATTGATAAACCATACAGGTATAATTCACACGCACACACACACACACGCATATATATATATATATATATACTTTCATGCATACAAGCATATGTGTGTGAGTGTTAGATTGAATTTGGATGTGTACTTTATATATATATATATATATATATATATATATATATATATAATCATTTACAATATGTGTTCAAAAGCCCCAAAGAAAGAATTCATAAGCAGGTTTGATCTACTCTATGATACATCTTTGTACTTGACATACCACTGCCCCTGGTCCTTCAGCCTGGATTTGAATTCGCTAACAAAATCTCGTGTAGACGAGGAAGATCCTTCCAGCAAAAAACCTGTTCCCTGGGCATGTCCATACCCTGAATCTAATTTTTTTATACAGTTTAACATTATGTTAAAATCAATCTATCAATCAATCAGTCTTTGATATATAGTGTTCTGTATGTTTGCATGTATTTCTCAGCGTCGATCTGCCTGTCTGTCTCTCTCAGTATATATATATATATATATATATATGAGACCTGACCGATAAATTGAAGCGCAGTTTCTTCACAGCAGCGTTCATGTCGATTCTGCTATAAGCATGCACTACATGGACGCTAACTAAACGTATGGTGAAAAAGCTTGACGTCAACTACACGGAATGCTACAAGCAATATAGAAAAAGACCTGGAGTCAGCACCCCACAAAGCAGTAACTGCACGGCCACCAACCTCCCATCACGAAAACTATCAAAATTTGATAAGCCAGACACGCGGGACACGGCTGGAGAAGTAGGGAAAAGCTCATAAATGATGTACCCATATGGACCCCTTCATATGGACTCAAATAAACAGGATGACCAGCTCGAACCTATATACAGCAGCTCTGTGCAGATACGGGATGTAGCCCTGAGTACCTGCCGGAAGCAATGGACGCTATGCTGGAGCAACAAGGAAAGGTCAGAGACATCTTCACTGACCGTGCGATATGATTATATATATATATATATATATATATAGGGTGACCAAAAAAACAGAGCCCATATACTTTTTTTATTACTTCTACAAAAATAAAGCAAAGTAATTCTAATTTTGTACACACGAACTTCTGTCTGAGTATGATTATGCCCAAACGTTTCAGTAATCTTGGATGCTTTGCACGAAAGTTATGCTCTCTCCAGAATATGATCCAAATGTCCTCCTAGGCGTTGAAGACAGACTTACAACCGTTGCGCAGTGTCAATCACTCGCATGCACTCCTCTCAGGGCATTTTCCTGCAATTGCAGCCTTGAGCTCACCAATGGTTTGAGGATTGTTCTGATACACATGGTCCTTCAGATATCCCCACAGATAAAAATCAGGTGGTTTGAAGTCCGGTAAATGAGGTGCCCACTCGACGTCACAGTTCCTGCTGATCAGTCTTTCCTGAAATCGCACTCTCATTCATTCAAGAGTGTGATTTGATGTGGGGGGGTCGCTTCATCTTGCTGGAACCACTGCTCATCTCGATCAGTCCCTCTGCGACGTCCGAGTGATGCCCAGAACTTCCTCATCACTGCCACATAACGTTCATTATTCATCATTTTTGCCCTCTCATTTTCGTCTTCAAACCAATACGGACCGATTATATCATGTTTGGAAATGGCTACCCATGCTGTGCACGTTACTGAGTGTAACAGTCTCTGTAAGACTTCCTCCGGAGGTGTTGTACCACAGTAAACATTATTTTTGCTATTGACATGTCCTGACAGCAGAAAGTGCGCTTCGTCAGAGAACCAAACATGATCCAAAAAGTCTGGATTGTCTTCGATTGTGTCACAAAAACATTCACACATTGCAACACGTTTTGCCGTGTCAGCCTCTGAGAGTCTTTGCTTTATTTGGATCTGGTAAGGTTACAAATGAAGATCTGATGTGAGAACACGATTCAAAGACTCTCGAGAGATCCCCATTTCTTGACTACGCCGTCGAAACGATTTCTTTGGACTCCGTCCGACTGTTTTCTGTGCTTCATTGATGTTTCTGTCTGTACTAGCACTCACCCTCCGACTGGGATGAGTGTCCGTGATGCCTTCGGAATTAAAATTTTGCAGAGTACCATGCTCTGTAAACTTCTTAACCCAGTCAAAATTTCTGCTTTTTGATGGAGCCTTTTGACACCAAAACTCTTTCCTAAAATGTGCTTGCACGACCATGTATGATTTGTTGGCAAAATAGGCTCCCACTCAAAAAGTATTTTCCTTGGTTGACCAGGACATGTTGGTGAATACTATGGTCCCAAATTTTCATACACAGAATCTACTTCGTATCCTGAAAAAAAAGAAAAGGGCTAGAATTAAATTTATGAATTTCAGTCAAAAATATATAGGTTCTATTTTTTTCGGTCAACCCGTATATATATATATATATATATATGTGTGTGTGTGTGTGTGCCTCTCTCTCTCTCTCTCTCTCTCTCTCTCTCTCTCTCTCTCTTATATGTGCGTATGCATTTGTGTATATGCATGTGTGACATTGCGTTCACGTTTTTATGATCGTGTTCATGTGTATCTGTGCTTATAAAGTAATAGACTGTTATTCTCATTCTGCTTTTCTTATTATAGCCTTCCGCCATTATCATTCTCAAAATTAGCCCTATCGTAAGACACAGATGTCTTTAAAGAAACTCGAAGTGTATGAGCAGTTTATCACAATACAATAACCTTTGTAGATGCAGGCAGCGACTGAATCGAAACTTACTTTATGCACACACTATTTTCAGATATCTGAACAACCCTTTTTCATATATAAGGAAATGTAGATTTGGCGATTGAATCACAGCATTTCTATACAAACATTATTAGCGTCGCAACAAATTATACTTGATCTGTTTTACTGAATCTATACTTTTTCATTTGCTTTTTCATCCAGATTTCTAAAACAGCTTCAGGAATTAAGAAGACGAAACGCCTCCAGAGATTAACCGAATGTCTATCAAAAGCAGCACAAAATAATGCTACAAGGACTAATCATGTCAAAGAAAACATGGATAATACGCAGAAATATAGTAAGTATACTACGCAGTAATAGAGACAAAACTCTTAACCAGATAATCAGCGAATGCAGCAACATTTTAAGAAAAGAAATACAGAACAAGTATGATCGGTTGGATAGGATTTGAACAGGGATTTGTTCAAGAGACAAAAGTTTAACCATACTGACAAATGAAATAAGCACAAAACAAAATCCGTCCTTCAAAAAGAGACACGTTGAATTCTGTGCAAATCTGGGCCGCAAAAAAATAAGTATTTCAGTTATGATATAGCGATAATACACTTTGGAAGGGCATGCAGCATTTAACCATCGTTCCTCCAACAACAGTTAATTAGTTGGGCAAACTGAGATAACTAAGATACGCCACGAAAACTATGTATTTAAATCTGCATAATTCATTAAAAAAACTGACCTTGTGTCTCACGCTGCTGGCTCACAAGTGATGATATATATATATATATATATATATATTGATAATAAAAAAGCATGTATTTGATAGATATATATTTAATCCATGGAAAATATTCTGTGACCTTAGGTTTCATGAAGTTTATAAAATTTATAAAACAATATTCATCAGGCAGTTAAGAAGATTGAATGAATTAAAGATCGAAAATACCACCAAATATAGACAAAACCCGTTAGGATTTCGTTTGTGTGTGATTGTGAGTGCATTTGTGTGTGTTGGTATGTGCGTATGTGTTATAGTTTCGTGTGGATGTGTGTTTTTAAGTTAAGTCAGGCGAGGAACGTAAAGCGTGGAGTTTAGCGGAAATGCATTCAAGCGTTTATTAATTTGTTACATTATTTATAGTTATGGAACAAAACATCATCACTGCATGTCGGGGAGAATGAATAAGAATTTTATTTGTAAGTGAGTATGGTACACAAGAATTACAGTGGATATAAGTAAGGTTATATTTTGTTGTAATATGTTGGTGTAATATTTAGGGGAAGGGATTTATAATAATAATAATAATAATAATAATAATAATTATAATAAATAAATGAGATATTGCGTGAATATTATATACTATGGATCTCGTAGGTGCTATACACGTAATAGAATAATTAAAGTGATTAAATAATAGTGTGCTAAATAATAGTTATGTGCGTAATAAATTGTAGTGCTAATAATATCATTATAATAAATAAATGAATGAAATATTGCGTAAACATTACATACTGTGGGTTTCATAGGTGGTATGTGTGTAATAGAATAAAATGATAAAGGGGTTAAATAATAGTGTTTGTGTACGAAGATAATTTTAATTGAGGGGTAGGGTGTCGTCATTGAAAAATTAATGAAATTGATTAAGGAAATAGATGGCGGGTTTGAAGGCTGGGGTTGTTATTTAATGGTTATATATTTTTTGGTGATGTGTGGTAAATACACTATTGTAGAAAAGTTTAGAGAGAATTTGGTAGATAAGGTGAATGTGGAGCGTTGGGGCCTATTTTTAATGCTCATAAAAAGTTAAAATGGTGGAGGCGTGTTGATATATTGTGTGGTGGATGTGATGGTTGAAGGAGGAAAATGATACTTGCGGTGCTTCAGGTTTTTTTAATATATATGCACGAGGTGTTCGGTGGGTTGTGTGTGTGGGTTGACGTGGGAAAGAAGTATTTGTTCTCGTGCCTATATTTTGAGAGGATTTTAGATTTTTTATTAAGTAGGGTGTTTTGTGATGGATATGTAATGATGGCTAATTTTTTGTGGAGACTAAGAAGGCAGTTTTTTTTATATTTTATTGTATGCAGGTGCTTGTTGTAGCATCTTCCAGATGATTGTGGGGGATATTTATTAGAAGGTGCGTATCAATTGTAAAGTGGACCAATCCAGGGAAAGAAGTAGTGCCCTCTCCTACACCTCGTTGTTGTAGCTTTTGAAAACGGAGCCTTCTGGTCGCCCTTGACTACGATCGCCAACTTTTCCAAAGTATAATTAACCTTTAGGATTTATAATGATATATGCTGTTCCCGTTTAAAAAATGATCAAAGTATATGTTTAATTTATTTTTTTAAGCTGATTACAGTTTGTTTGAATGCACAGTTTTCTCCCTTGATTTTTTGCCGTACCAATGCTAAAGAGCCCTATCTGCTCCGTCAAAGATCATGTAGCTTTGGGCTTCAAAAATATCATCTGCTCTAATGAAAGTTCATATGTCGATTATAATTCAAGGCACTATATCAAATACTGAATTAACATGACTACCTTCAATATAATGAAAAAAAATCCTCATGGGTCTTAATTTGATGTCTAGTTATCTATTACATCCAATATATTGTATTCACGTATACTGGACTAAGTCAGTATATTACAAAAGCTGCTGGAGCAATTACATTTTTCTTCCTATATTCTTCATGTCTTTCCATTTTATATTTGAAAAATATTCAACCCTGGTACCTGTAAAATCAGTCATACATAAGTGCAGTTTGAAGATTCATTGCTTCAGTCTATTATTTCAAAAGATATTCTAAATATATTGTTTCCAATCGAGTCTTAGATATACCAGAAATTTCTAGCTAGTATGAATACGTACCGATAAGCTGCAACGTATAAACATTCATTGGCCAAGACTGGCCACGTTATATTTAAAGAACTTAACAATAATCAGACAGCTGCACGTATTTACGAAAATAAAAAAAGTAGATATTTCAGATAGATATATTAACCTGTGCAGATATAAATTGTATTTTGAAGAATATTCACTCTTTATTTACCTTCACACTTCCTACACGAATGTACATTGATACACTTATTTACACACACACACACACACATATATATATATATATATATATATATATATATATATATATATATATACTCACGCATTCACTTCTATACGAAGTTCAAGTGCGATCCAAGTTCAAGTGCTGAAGGAGGCTATACTCATTTCGCAAAGGCCTCATAATTTTGGGAAAGGTATACATCCAACGGTCCTTTCTCAAAATATTGATAATTACTAGGGAAGACTAGGCTTTTGAACCTTAGTATAGCAACCCATTTAGGAAAGATAAAATTTTGAATTTAAACCAGTTCACCTTCGTTTTAATTTAACCTTGCATCTCGCCCTGCTCGTGTGAAGGTGTTGAAAGATACCTATATAATAAAGTTGGTAAATGCATAATATAAGGACATATTCTCACCAATGGGATCATCAGTCCAAGTCTGCGTATAATCCAAACTTTCATAAATATGCTCTATCACAGATATTGACTTCTATTCAACTATAATTATTGCAAACTCTAATATGGCAAAATATGAGCGCAGCTTCCAAATATAAATATATATATATATATATATATATATATATATACATATATATATATATATATATGTGTGTGTGTGTGTGTGTGTATGTGTGTGTGCGCGCACGCGCTTGTGTGTGTATACCAAACCCTCCGAAGGAGCAGGATACAAAACAAAGTCAATTCTTAATGTGGAGTTTACCCTGTTCAAATTTAGAATTTTCCATCTCGTAGACCGATTGTCATGTCTAAGTTAACACAGTCTACCCTACTTTTTCTCCGTAGCTGGAGAGATAATTTCCGAAGAGTATTAGTGCTAAGAGAAATACAAACTGTTTAATAGGTTTGAATTCAGAGTTTTCCTTCATCAAGACTGAAGAACCCTGTTGGCACAACTATTTCCCCATAGCTGGAGGGATAATAATTGCATTCATACCTTTCGCAAGGGTATTAGTGCTATTTGAAATGCAATCAGTCTCGTCCAGGATTTGAACTCGTGTCACCGTGCCCAGTACGACGACAACCATTAAAACAACGGGCAGCTCTATACGGGGACTTATGAATGTTCTTATAAAAAGTCAGATAAAAATTAAAAAAGATATATTAAAAAATACTGGGGAGTTGAGTTGTAGGCGTTGAAAAAAATAGATGATTATTTTAAGGGACTAATACAAGACCTTTTTTATTTATTTATATTTTTTTTGGTAAGACTATTGTTTTAGTTCACTTTAAATAGTTCAGTTAATACTAAGATGATGATTTTATCGTTCTAGTCAGTATTTATTTCACTTAAAATCCAATATTAGAAAAGTTTCCCAACAAGCCACATATGATCTTTGTCTAAAAGGGAAATAATTGATGTAAAACATACCTTCATCACAAGCAATCTATCTAGCATAAACTTATTCAAACATATATATATATATATATCATCATCATCACGTTGCGCCATCAGCACGGATATCCCTGACCCTCTCTTTCAACCCCTCCCTATCGTCCATTTCTTCCGGCAAGTCTTCAGGGATACGTCCGGTATTGGCACAAAGCTGATGTATGTAGGTTTTAGGTGGTCGTCCTGACTTTGCTCGTCCATGTGAATGGGGTCCACAGGAGTACATCACTTATGAGATCATCCCTACTTCTCCAGCAGTGCCCCGCATGTCTGGTTCGTCATACTTTGATAGTTTTTGTGCTGGGTGGTAGGTAACTGTACAGCTGCCGTTTTGTGGGGTGCTGCCTCCAGGACTTGTTCAATATTGCTAGCAGCATTCTTGTGTAGTTGCCGCCAAGCTTTTTCTCCATATTTTTAGTTAGCATCCCGATAGTGTATCCATATATCAATGTCGACACGAGCGCTGCTTGGAAGAAATTGCATTTTATTTTATAGGTCAGGTCTGACTTCCATATGACCGATAGCGTATACTTAGCTGTCCATGTTTTTGCTAATCGCGTGCTGATTTATGTCTCGGTTGATAAGACACTGCTTCCAATATATATATATATATATATATATATATAGATAGATTGATAGATAGAATAGAATAGCGTTGACACATAGTCAACGGAGCTTACTGACAATCAGTTTCTCACCTCAACGATTTTTGAATTTATGAAAAATACATTAAGAATTAAGGATATCATAAAAGATTGAGGAGGAGTAATAAAGAATAATTTCTTTGTCAAAGAATTCAAAAATTTTCAGATATTTAATAAAAATTATTTTGTGTTTTTCCACGTATTAGTTTATTTGCCGCTAAAAATCCCTTGGTGAACATATTGTAATTGTGTTAGTGTATTATTTTCCAAAGTTTTATTGTGTTAGTGTGTTATTTTCATAATTTTTATCTCAAGCAGTAAACATGTATAAACACGCACAAATATGTTCAGCGATTTCTATGTACAAACGAAAATACCGAGAAAGACGCGCACACATACACACACCCCCAAACACACACACACTCAAACACACACACACACACATATATATATTTCCATTAACAAAGATCATACCCCAAACCATAAATCCTCCTCCTCCTCCCATCTGTCGTTTGTTCAGTACAACAGGCTCACCCCTTCACGACCAAGTATACCATCCATCGGGCCCATCAAACATGAAATGCTTCTCATCAGTAAATATAACCTTCTTAAAGTCAACATGCTTTGTTAACCACCTTTTAGCACACACGTGTCTTACTCCTTTGTGTTTCTTTGTTAGTGTAATTTTTTTCTTAGCCTTTGCATACTTCAAACCAATCCTATGCAGCGTTCTTTGTACTGTTCGGACGTTTACATCCAATTCACATTTCTCCTTCACTTTTCTTGTTGTAACTTTTTCTCCAGGTGTCAAAAGCCGTGTCACAGTCCTTTTCATTCTCCTTTCAGTCCTCTTGCCATTTGATCTTTTCCGACCTCTCTTCTTTTTCCGCTCGGAATTTGTCTTCAGCATGTATTCGACCGTTGATTTCGACAGCTTCAAATCCATGGTGATCCTTCTGATGCTGAGGCCATCTTCCCGCTTCTTCCGTGCCAAACAAACGACTTCTTTTGAATGCATTTACCTCATTTTACCAAGAAATATCCGGACTATTTATTGCTGTTAGATTCTCCTATGTTAACATAGTAGTAAGGGCGCCAGTGCCCCAGAACAGTTTTTGGCACTAGTGACCACCTTGAAATACTTTTTTCAAAGTGTCCGAAAAATATTGCCGGGTCCCTGTATATATAAACGAGAGCAAAATTTGACGATAAAAACGAAAACTAAGTTGTATGACATACTAGAAATTATAAACTATCACTCATTCATAGTTGCCTGGGGCTTCAAGCCCTCAAAATATCTGCATTATTTATGCATATGTTTTTAGATAAAACGAGCACTTCTATGTCAACTGAATATTCGTATAACATGAATAACCAAAATATTGTTCGTGTCGGCTTATATTTTTCATGGTTTTGTGTATATATATATATATATATATATATAAATATATATATACACAATGAAGAAACGGTAATAGCACGATATTTCCTATGTTTCTTTTGTCATCTGTCCTTGTCGTTTATCTCTCCTAGTCGGTCTTATTGACTGCCTCCAGTGGATGCAGTGAGGAAATGGAAGTAAGTTCTTTCTGGTCTGCTAAAACTGGGGCTTACATGTGTAAGAGTTCATGAGAGAACGTTGCTGATGAATTCATCCTGACTAATCAAGAAGAATCGAGGATGGCTTATCCATGAAGCTTTGGTTGTTTTTGAGATAGGGAATTAGTGGCCGTACAGTGTTTGTTTTCTGGGTTTTGGCTGCTGAAAGGATTTGTCGAAAACTGATCGTTGCATACTTGTGTCTTTCCTATCTTGAATTTTCTCCGTGATTTTCGTTAGAGTAGAAGTAGGGCATCATTTAGTTGTATCGTCAAAGCCGTAGCTTGGTGTAAATCTCAAATCTGCAAAATATGTATCCTAATCGTTTTCACCAGAATAAGATGAATTTTGACTTATTAGCGTATCCTTATTCTGGCTTACTGAAGGCAACAGAATGCACTGTGGAAAACAAGCCAGCAAGTGAGGACAGCGTGATTGTTTGTGGCCAGCTATAAGTCAACATGTAGTTCTTCTGCGGTATCTTTTTGAAAGACATCGTATTTTTAACACAAGGATTTCCAAAGAAGAATGCGCAAATTAACCAACTTCCCACCGGCTTCGAGTTCAAAGTAGAGAAGAAACGGGGCAATTGGACTAGGATAAGGGGAACCATTATTTCCTCATCCTTGCTGACTAAAACGCTATAGGCTAGCACGACGTATTTTAGTATTTCAATTAATTAATCCTACAGACCGTGGGTTAGGATTGTGTATAGAAATGGCGTGGTTTGATGTCGCTTCTTTGTTTAATGGTATATCAACATCAGTAGGTTAGTCAAATCCAAAGAAATCAAAGATTTATATCTCTTGCTTAGTGTTCAACAGTATCAGTACGAGTTTTTCCAAGGGTATTGAATTCATTCACAAAACTGTCACAGTCCGTCTATTTGGACACTTAAACTCGGTGATACCCCGTACAAAAATGAACAGTAAAAGGCTTATCAAATATTATATATATATATATATATATATATACACGATGAACATGATTGAAAAGTGAAAAACCAGATCTCTATATTCATTTGCAGTTACGTACTTTTTCAATTATTCTTAACTAGTTTTAACTTTAGGTTTTGGTCAAGAGAACATTTGTTGACACATTTTTAGAAATGTTTTAGAATATCATTGTATAAAAGAAGTGACGGAAAATGAACTGGCAACGTGCCATATCATGAATGAAAAGTATCTTTTTGTATATAAGTCTTTTGAACTGACCATTTTATATCTGCAATCTGGAACGACTGACAGTGAAATGCTCATATTGGGAAACCTGTATTAGGCTTGGTGATTCATACTTTAAATCAGCTGTTGACTTTTACACAAATTTATATCTTGTAAATTTGTTTACTTCGATGTTTGTGTGGCAATACATCCGACTGTCCTATTTCATATCGATGTTTTGCAGGTCATTTAGTTTGATGATCAAGCCTTTTAGTTCAGTCTTTTGAGATGTTTTTCTTCTTTTTGTCTTTGTGTGTGCTTTTTTTTTTTATTGTCAACGGAAAATAGTGCGATTCGTTTTTTTTAATATCTTCTTTTCTTTCTATAATGGTGACTTTCACATCTTTGTTGATGTCGTGACCGTTTGAACGAAAAAATTGAAGTCAAGTTACAATTGGTAGTGTGATGTAATCCATAAATTTTGGTAGCTTCTATCACTCTGCCTCTGTCTCTCTGTCAGTCCGTCTCTTTCTTTATATATATATATATATATATATATATATATATATATATATATATACATATACGTATATAGATAGATAGATAGATAGATAGATTGATAGATATTACATTTTATCATGTTATTTTAACTGACCTTATATAATAAAGAACAGTTTATGCCTGACAGTTTGACGTACTAAACGTTTAAGCACAAACATCAAAGGGTTCATTTTATTATTTGACTTTGTTTCATCATCCAAATGTCAAGAATCACGAGATGTATATAACTGTAGCCATACCTTCAGGTTCTACATTGCTCACCTCGCCACTTTCTTGCCGTATTGCTGCGATTTCATGACGAATAAAATCGTTCTCCTCATCAGCTGTTTGCTGGCTACGTTTAAAAACCTGATTCTTCAAATATTCCCCGAGGAAGTAAGCGTAAGAAGGTAGAGAAGGTGAGCGAGCCAGACACCATGTAGTGAAATGAGAGGTTCATCAAAATTTTCTTTCAGGACTCCCATAAATGCCCTTGATGTCGTCAATGGAATGTCTGCTATTGCTGCTGCTGCTCAAAAACGTACCATCCACTCGATTATCGATACTAGTGTTTTCGCAGTAGCAATTTAATTTATTGTAAATCATTAATCTTATCGTTATTTATCCCATTGACATTATGGTTAGAGTATTCGCCAACGGTCTATGAAACCAGGAGTAAATCCCAGATCGAATCATACCAAAGAGTCAAAAAATGGTACTTGATACTTCCTCACTTGACACTCAGCATTAGAAGGTACGGATTAAGGGTAAGTAGAACAATCCTCGGGAAGGAGTGGCGCCCTCCCTTACACATCGGTGTAGAAGCCATTGAAAAGGAAGCTTCCCGGTCAGCCTCGACTACGGTCAGCCAACTTACTATATATAGACATATATATGGAGACAAAGAGAAAGATTTTGATAAAATGTCAAATCGTCTTCGGTTATCTTATGTCTACAGATTAAGGAATATCCTCCATTGTATATTAATATTTTGCTTTTCTATGTAGTTCTTTAGCAGGGTTTCTCACTCCACACAGTCCTATCGAATACGAATACTTTGGAAACCGATCTATTTGACTCAGAATAGAACCTTTAAACGTACAAGCACGCAGAGGCAGAGTGAACCTGGGATTAGTAGAAACGACGGGGTATTACACAGACCCCAGATTTCAAAAATTTGAGGCTTGCTTTCAAATATATTTTAGTGTCTTACCAAAAAACGAAAAAAACCTTTTTATACTTCAACAGGGGTTGCTGTGTGCCAATTCTAAGGCCTGTCGATAAGGTAACCTCTCTCTCTCTCTCTCTCTCTCTCTCTCTCTCTCTCTCTCTCTCTGTATATATATATATATATATATAGTTTTAGTTATAGTTATTTAAGAGATGTGCATTGGATAATTAAAAGATAATTTCTGTTTATCAAAGCAAGTTGGAACTGTGCATTCCAACTTTTCAATATTTCAAACATACTCCGAATTTACCCGATTAGAAAGTTCCTTCATCGGTCATTCTTGTCTGATTTAGTCAATGATCTCACGACCCAAAAATAGCAGAAGTGAAAGAACATATTCAGCATGTTCTGATTGTTGAAAAAAAACAAGAACACGAAAGAAACAGCAGAGAAAATGTGTTGTGTTTCTAGTCCAAGTCTTATTACTGACCACAAGATCTAAAGCTGGATTTCAGATTTTCGTTCGGGCGATACATCTCTGAGAGATGAGTCCATACCAGAACGTTCAATTGACCTCTTTCTAGATGCTAAAAGAGAACTGTGAGAATGCAAATCCACGAAAAAGTACTCAGGACTTAGCACTTAATCTCAAAGCATCGCAAACCAAAATCTTCTGCTATTTGAAAAAGTTTGGAAAAGTGAGTAAACTGGGCATTCGTCTTGCTTAATCTATTTGTGAAAAGAATAAGTAAGTTAGCATATCTATCGCGACTTGTTTTCTTCTAAGTCCGAGAAATGACCCCTTTTTCAAGAATACCTTTACGGACTACGAACTGTTGGTCTTTCATGAAAATGTTCAAAGTAAAAGGCAGTGGATCGACAAAGATGAATCTTCGCAGCTTATTGCAAAGGCACATTTTCAGGGGTATATATTGGGGTGTATGGTGGGATTACCTCGTTATTATTTATTTCGAGTTTTTTAGCCGCAAACACTCAATGTAGAGTCATATAGCCAACAGTTGCAGCACGTACATGAATATTTCCTTAGAAAACACCCAAGACTCGTGAATAGAAGAAACGTTGTTCTTCTCAATTGATAATTCAAGGCCACGTTCTGGAATAATCACGCTAAGAAAAATATTGGATTTAGACTAGTCTGATCTACCCTATCTACCATATTCAGAGGATTTTCCACCAAATGATTCCCATCATTGTTATTCTATACAAAAAATGCTATCAATTACAAAAACCTTTCTCAAGATCAGGTTAAAACATTTTGTGGATAATCCAAATAAATTCTACTTGATATGAATCAACTAGGTACCTGAAAAATGGCAAGAGGTTATTCTAAATTACGGTGAATATACTATTGGTTGATATTAATGCACTGTCATATGAATCATGAATAAATTATGTTTTAGTAAAATAGAAATTATTTATGACTCAACGCAATATATATATATATATATATATATATATATATATATATATATATAATATATATATATATATATAACTTCATTGCCTCCTTGTGAGTGTGCGTTTTAATACATACTTGCTTATGTAAGTAAGTCTGACACCGTGCAGATGTTCAAGAAATGCAATCTTGATGCAAAAGCCGCCCAGTCCGAAACTATGCACATTATTGTTGATTTACATCTACTTGACTTATATATACCAGCTTGAGAATGTTCAATGCTACACGATCGTCCGCAAAACTCAGCATTTCTTTTTCACTATCAGTTACAAGCACATAAAAGAAAAGCATCATATTGTTCAGTGAAAAGGAAAAAAAGCAGCATACAATCCCACACACAGGCACACATATGTTTTCATATCAACATGCAACATTAGAGAAAGACTACTACTACTACTACTGCAATAACTGTTTATTGATCTTTCGAGTTATTTAAAATAAGCTTACTTTATGGCAAAAGATCAGATGCATGGAGTCCCCAATGAGAACCAAATTAACTGACAATTAGCTGCTAATCTACCTCGATAACCATAACACTACTTGAGGTACCCTGAATTACTGGTTCCATATTGTATGTTTTTGAAGGCACAGAAAGAAAGGAACAGCTTACAAGCCATAGATTTAAAAAGAAGAAATGCTAATGAATTTAATTTGATTTGGTTTGGCAAATCAGCCATTCTATTTTCATACATATAAGCAATTCTATTTCAAAATTCAGTTAAGTATACGTATACTTTTTTTTTATTTACACACTGTTTCAATCTCAAAATAAGTTATATTTTGAACAATTCAGTTTGGCAAGAGTACACAGTTTTAGCATCAAAAACAGTTCTATTTAAAACAATTTATTCTAGCGTTAGTATGCAGTTTAAATATCAAAACAGTTCAATTTAAAGCAATTCAGTTTAGCATAAATACATAGTTTAGTTCTATTTAACCCATAGATAGGACCTTATCGGGTGCTACCACTCCAATCCAGAGTGGGCCTGGTAGCGATGGCAATTAAGGATTGTTCCGTGTTTCCTAGTGCTCCAGCATTACTGTAACCTTTCCATCATATTGTTTAGTGTCATATCGTGGACACGCATTAGTGGAATCATAACCCTTTGCAGAGAAATCGATGTATTCTACAGCCCTAGCCGACTCGGCAATGCTAAATGGAAGAACACATTTAAAAATTGGGGAGGCTTTATTAATTAACTGATATATATATATATATATTAACGGCATATCAGATCATCTGGAGCTATTTTATGACAAGAGATTATGAAACATGTTCATTATACGTTCATATTTACATTTCTGTGAAGTTCTATCAAATAAAAATAACTGTTTAAAATGCGTATTTGACACATAGATGTGACTTTAACTGTACTTAAATTCCAAGTCAAAGTGAACCTGCGTGTAATGACAATGATTAAGTACTTCCCTCACACCAGATCTCTAAAAATGAAGCCTGAATATCAGATGCAGGTTAGTGACAAGCTCACAACACCCCATTTTGTGTGTAGTGGTTCTTAACCGTCTGCAGCGAATACAGAGAGCCTATTCTAAGCTCCACTGACAGGGTAAGATTCTGAAGGTGTTATAAATCTTACATGATTAAAGACACTAGTCTAGGAGAAGGAATACTCTGAATCCAAACCTGTTAAACTCCGCTTAAAAATTGACCTTATGTCATATCTTGCCCGAGCGGAAGGGTTGGTAAATATGATAAAGACAGTTTAACACGATTACGGTAAAATCCTTGCTCATTTAAATTAATAAGATATATTTAAATGTTTGCAGCCCGATCAAATAAGGATTGATCTAGAATCAGGAAACACATATGCTATTCAATATATTTATTCTGTACCTCAACGCAGTTGGTTCAGCATAACGTTTTTTGCTAATTTTATTTTCTATTTTTTCTATTTTTATTTATATTTTAAGCAACTATTTGCATTTGTAATGTAAAATCTATGAATATTATGCGTAGTTTTTAGAAATTGAATAAAACGGAAAAATCCTTACTCTGATTCAATAAGAGTCTTTTAGCTTGTACGTGATCGCAATGTAGATTCTCATCGCGTACGGATGCGAGGTCTTTCGATAACATTCTTTCCAGCACATTCACTTTATTTACGATGCTGTCATCTAGTTGCTGTTAAGAAAAATTTTGTATGAAAAAAAATTTAAAAAGATATGTATACAAATGAATCCAAAATAAGCAAAATCCATATAAAGTCGATGTCCTTTTTTTTCTTTTATTGCTTTTCATTTTGCATATTTATGTTTTTTGAGATGATTTCCTGGCCTCTTATCAAGACAGGCGTATTTTACAGATTACATTTTAGCAGCAGGTGGTAGAAATCAATATTTGAAAAATAGGTTTGGTTAATATTTAATTGAAATTCCAAGAAAATCTCGAAGATCATTCGGAAGGCAAAAAGAACAGTGCACACATTTCACTAAACTTTGATAGATATCGCAATAACACCACAACCACCAACATTACTACCATCACCTTAAAACAACAACAACAACAACAACAACGACAACAATTACCGATAAAACATCAACAACACAACAACAACTGCAGCGGCCGCTGAAACAACAACCACAAGAAAAAACAACATCAGCAACAATAATCATATTCTGAAATTCTTAAAAATCGTTGAAATATTTCTAGTTAGTTATTTTAAGAAAAAAAAAATGAACGATACTGAAGTATATTTTATCCCATTGCTCTATTTAGCGGGCACTAAATCACCTTAACCATAAACAAAAATAAATGTTGCTAAAATGCTCACTGAGTGGGTTGAGATGAGAACATAAATCGACAGATTAGAGTTACATTAGGACATAACTCGAGGGTTTACTTCCGATAAATTGGTGGGCCGGACGAACTAAAGTAAGGTTCACAGTAAGACCTTTGGCACGTCAACGAATGTGTGTATGGAACTGTATATACATACATGTGTATGTGTGTATTTGACAGTATATATATATATATGTGTGTGTGTGTGTGAGTGCATATGCATGTGTGAGTACGTGTAAAAGTATATATATATATATATATATATATATACATATACGGACACTTGCCCCCCATCACGAAAACTATACAAGTTAGACGAACCAGACACGTGGGACACTGCTAGAGAAGCAAGGACGAGCTCATAAGCGATGTACTCCTGTGGACCCCCACATATGGATGTGCAAAAGCAGGACGACCAGCACGAACTTACATACAGCAACTCTGTGAGGACACAGGATGTAACCCTGAAGACCTGCCGGAGGAAATGAATGATAGGGAGAAGTGGCGAGAGAGGGTCAGGGATATCCGTGCTGGCGGCGCGACATGATGATGATGATGATGATGATGATATACACACATGCACATCCATGCACACACACACACACACACACACACACACACACACACACACACACACACACACACACACATATATATATATATATAGTTAAGTTGTATGCTTTGTTTTATATCAAACAAAGATAGATGCAATATAACGCGTACAATAAATTGCATTGAGTTGACGGCATTGTAGAATAGATTCCAAAAAGATTTCCGGTAACAATGGATAAGGAGAGGAATCCTCAGGTGAGTAGGCCACTTAAACACAAGTCGAGGTTTCTTCTCAGATAGTTGGTTCATCCTGACAGAAGTAAGCAGACACCATACATCCAAACAACGAAAGGTATCATGTTGGTATATATATATATATATATATATATATATATATATATATATATATATGTGTGTGTGTGTGTGTCTGTCTATATATATATATATATATATATATATATATATATTCCTAAGTCCAAATTCTAACGCCACTATAAAAGAAAATATTTAGTTCTACCTCTGAACCTTACCATCCCTGTTATTAAAAAGAATTTAAATCGTTTGGGTGTAAAAACGATTACATGAACTTCCAAAACAAGCAAACAACCGTTAAAAAATAATAATAACAAATAAACAAATCGTATTCCGACGCAGGTATATATAGAATTTTCTGTCAAGATTGCCCGAGGGCTTATGTAAGAGAAACAAGAAGAATGTAAGCTAAGAGACCCAAAATAACTCGCTGCAAAGCACTATATGAAGGCACCCAAGAAATCTGGCACAATATGCACCATTGAATACAATGATGGCATCTATATTTATATTTATGAAAACTATACTTATAAAAAACTATATTTATGAAAACAATAAGGTATCCAAGACAACTCACACTCAAGGCAACATCATATGAATGCTGCCTCAGACAATTAACAATCAAGGCAACTCGTAACCAAGACCCCGATATTTGTATAATAAAAAGTATCTAGCTGTTGCACCTAATGTACCCAAGAGTAATCAGTCCTAAAAGAAATTCGCACTCAGACAACTTGGACCCAAAGGAGCATAAAAACATACCTAATCGCCGAGGCAATTCGCTACTAAGGATGCAACTCATATCCATGTATGAATGGACTCACTATAAGAAAGCATCCAAGGTACCTTGTACCCAAATCAAAATTAGCACACAAGGTGATTGCCACCCAGTGTTGCTGTATGTATGAAACAAAAGCAACTAATCCCTTTGGAAGCCCCAAAGGCAACTTGCACCTAAAGCAAATCACACCCGAGGCTTAAAGAATCAATGAACATAAAAGAGACTTTAAATGAGATAATTTTTTCAACGTATTAGTTATTCATAACATTTCCAAAAACCACAAATTTGACTTCCAGTATTCAAACATCATCGGATTCATTCATGATAAAAACAAACGCTATTTCTCATTACAACACTATTGACCAAAAAGTAGGATTCTATAAAAATTTACCTTACTTAGCCAAAATTATATCGACGGATTTCAACTTACACAAACCGTGATAATTAAACAGATATTTCTATAGTCCCTTTTCTTCACGCTTCCCCCTTTCTTTCTTTCTTTCTTTCTTTCTTCTTTCTCACATCTTCCCCTCATCTTTCTTTCATTTTCCACTCTCTACACGTAGAAAACGACTTTTATAGACGCTATATTTCTCCTTAACTTGTTTAAAAAATGTACGTTTCCTGACGTAACATTTTAAAATATTTTTCGAATATTTTTTTTCTATATTAGTTTCATACATCTATTTTAAAATCATAATTCCCACCCTGAAGATGACAAAAACACTTTCTACCTGAAATATTTGTAATTTCATGTCTTAAATGATCTCGAAACGCGTTCGTTGAAATAATTGATTAATAAATCTTTTCTATTCCATTTAAATGTATTTTCCCGTTTTCTTTATACAACTTATATAAGTGTGTGTGTGTGTGTGTGTGTGTGTGTGTGTGTGTGTGTGTGTGTGTGTGTGTGTGTGTGTGTGTGAGGGCGTCTGTGTATATATAAATATTTCCAGTGCTACATACTGCTATGGCAAAACAGGCCTGAAAATACAATTTAAATTTATGAACTCTCCAAGTTTGTTACTGAAAGTATCCTGTTATTCACGTAATCATCAGACGGAAATATGATAAATAGCGGTTATTCAACGGTATTCATGGTTTGATGATCAAGTGGTACATTTTGTTTATAATATTATAATATTTTATGCTATTACTGATGAACCGCTAATACGGATACATTTATATGCAAGTGCAGGGTCTGTAGAAGAAGGAATACGAGTGGGATGCTCATCATTCAATCTTTTTTATTAAATATCATATGATCGTCATATTCATGTATTATATGATTATATTTTATTTGTATTATGTAATTATGTTTTATTCGTTTACCTTCGTATTTTCATCAAAGTGAAAACTATATGTAAGATCTTAAATGACTGAGAAAATTAATTTTCCTGATCTTTCGCTGAACGTATTCGTTAAGGAATTCGCTTCTCAGAGGAAGTGTAATCATCTGAAGCAGCGATCAAGCATCGATCAATGTTTCAGTTGGTGTAAGATTATGTGTTATACGCAAAAATCTAGGAAATTTTTTTTGCCAACCAGAGTTTGATATACACTCACGCTGCTAATAGTTGTACAGTAAATATATTACCAAAGTAAAAAAAAAGTAAAGTTGTCTCCCTTCAGTCGAGGGCGACCAAATAGCTATCTTTTCAGCAGCTACTACACCGATGTGTAGGGAAGGGAGCAACTCCTTTCCCTGAATTTCTCCTCTTTACCCTTGATACGTACCTTATATTACTGAGTGTTAAGCAAAGAGGTATCAAGTACTATTTTAAAAATCCTTGGTATGACGTGAGCTGGGATTGAACCCAAGTCTCCCGGACCTTTGGCGAAAACTCTACCCACAAGATCAATAAGCCTGTTATTTTATCAAAAAATAAGTAAAAATAGTTTCTTGTTTTTCATTCTTTAATGGTGTCAAATTTATTTTTTAATGAAATTACTACGACCATGATAGTGTATTGATGAAAGGAATTTCTTTTATATTTATTTTGAAAAGCAGATTCTACCCTTTGTAACATTTGGTGCTTTGAAGACTTCTCTTTTTTATTATGCAATCAGTATGCGGATTGAATGCCAAAGTTTTTAAAGGTGGAGTATATGAACCAAAATATCATTCAGATTCAGTTCAATGGAAAAAGGTAATATATTTAGTCATCTGATTGATTCTGCTTATATCCTGTCAACCCAAAATGACTATTTAAAACTGAAGTCAGCCTTTTCTGCAAGCAGATATATGCTTTTCATTAACTTATTATTGTCATTTGTAAACGATAATGTCTTTACGTAACTAGTCGTAATATAAATCATTTGCAACTGGTCATACGTTTAAAATACTCATATCCTCTAATGAAAAGTTATGCAGTATTCTATGGTTTCAAGTAAATATTACGATTTGATAATAATGATTGCTTGCAGGTAGCCCTATAGATATAGATATATCCAAAGAGGATACAGGAAAAGAATGATGGAGATCTGGCTAGAACTTTTTAATTTTCAGACAACTCGTCAGAGACCCGCTGATCAAGTTAGAACGATAAGAAAGGTTGGTCTACAGAACTTGAAATAATAGACATACACCAAAAAATAGATTATCAAGAAAGGAGTAATAATACATTACCTGGCATATCAAATATTAACAAACAAAAACAGCGCATCCAAAATGAACCACCAACTTCGGAAAATGGAACCCCCCAACCAACCAAATACTACACAACAAAACAACTCCGAACAAACACTAACTCGAGAGCAAAAGTTAATTAAAAGAAATTTAAAGAGAATTTTAAACAGTGAAAAGACCACTTTACCATCATTAAGAAACATTGAAAGGAGAATAGTCAAGACAGAGACAAATAATGTGAATCAAGTACTGACATGTATATCAACGAATAATATAACCAAATTAAAACAACTTATTTATGCAGGAGCGAAATTAGTTTGCGAGAAAATTGGGATCCCCTCAAAAATCACGAAAGAAAAGTCAAAACCCGAATGGGAATTTCGACTAGAAACTCAGATAAAAAACCTACGAAAACAGCTAAAAGTGATAAAACAAAAGAAAAACGCTGGAATAAATAGGAACAGGAAAAAAGACAGCATAGGTAAAACTTACAATACAACTTGAGGAAATATTCCAGAAAGTTCTGGCAAAAGAAGGAAGATTGAAGAGATATCGACAAAGGGCAAAGCAATACAGACAAAATAAGACATTCCAAAACAATTTTTAAAAATTCTATCAGCAATTGGAATGAGATGACAATAAAACATACCAACAACCGGATGCAAAAGAAACCCAACGGTTCTGGACTAAAATATAGCAACAAAAACTACATAATGAAAAGGCTGAATGGATAAACCATATCACAAGAGATCTAGAAGAACTCGAAGAAGGCCCGAAAGCTTAAATACACACTGATTTACTTACAACGACAATCAAAATGGTATCAAACTGGAAAACGCCTGGCCATGATGGAATTCATCGTTTCTGGTTCAAGAGGTTCAACTCCATTCACGTCAGACTAGCACTAGAAATGAATAAATGCCTACAAACAGCACACGTACCCGAGTGGATGACCAAAGGAAGGACAACATAGATACAGAAGAACTCAAACAAAGAAACCGCTCTAATAGATACAGGCCCATAATTTGCCTACCAATGATGTTGAAAATATTAACAGCTCAAATAAGGGAATAAATTTACTGCTCGCTAACAAGCCACGGATTGTTCCCTGACGAACAGAAAGGATACCGCAAAGGATCCAGAGGCACATCAGGATTACTTTACATAGATCAACACATTCTAAATGAGAGCTAATCAAGACGGAAAAATCTAGCTATAACCTGGATTGACAACAAAAAGGCATATGATATGGTTCCGCATAGCTGGATAATAAACAGCCTCGAAATGTACAAAATACCAGATGAAGTCATAAACTTCATCGACAAAACCATAAAAACCTGGAGAGTGGAATTGATAGCAGGAGGAAGAAGATTAGCTTAAGCAAATATCCAACGAGGTATTTTCCAAGGAGAAGCTCTATCACCCTTACTATTCATAATTGCCATGATGCCACTTAACCACATACTCAGAAAATGCACAGCCGGATACAAACATAGTAGATCACAGGAAAGAGTCAATCATTTGATGTATATAGATGAAATCAAACTATTTGCAAAAAATGAAAGACAACTCGAAACTCTAATACGCACTGTTAGAATATACAGTCGAGACATAGGAATGGAAGTTGGCGTAGAAAAGTGTGCAATGCTTGTAATGAAAAGTGGCAAACAAGAGCTAACTGACAGAATGGAACTACCAAACCAAGATTAGAATAAAACACTCGCAGAAAACGAAACCCACAAATACTTGGTCATCTTGGAGACTGACACCATCAAACAAGTGGAAATGAAAGAGAAAATTTAAAAAAAGAATATCTTCAGGAGAAATACAAAACTACTCGATATAAAACTCAATAGCAGAAACCTTATCAAAGGAATAAATACCTGGGCTGTACAACTCGTTAGATATTCCAAGACCCATTCTCAAGATGACCAGAGTCGAACTTAAACAAATGGACCAAAGAAAAAGAAAACTAATGACAATGCATAAGGTTGTACACTCCAGAGACGACGTTGACAGACTATATGTTTCAAGAAAAGAGGGAGGAAGAGGACTTACCAGCATTGAAGACAGCGTTGATGAATCGATACAACGACTCGAAGACTATATACAAAAACACGATGGAGGACTCATTACAGCCATCAGAAACTATACTGATAACACGATGGACAACAGAATGACAATCACTAGGAAACAAACATGGGAAGGAAGACAATTCTATGGGCGGTTTAAACGACTAATAAACAACATCTCACACGACAAAACCTGGACATAGCTAAGAAAAGGAAACTTTAAGAGAGCAAACATAATATCTCCATAAAGCAGCACAAGACAACGCCGTAAGAACCAATCATATCAAAGCGAAAATAGATATGACTCAACATAATAGCAAATGTAGACTATGTGGTGACAGAGATGAAGACATCAATCACATAGTAAGCGAATGCAGCAAATTAGCGCAGAAGGAATATAAAACTAGACATGATGAGTTTGGCAAAGTGATCCACTGGGGGATGTGCAGGAAACTTAAATTTGACCATACAAACAAATTTTATAAGCACAACCCAGCACCTGTCCTAGTAAATGACACACATAAACTCCGATGGGACTTTGACATACACACGGATCACATAATCTCGGCTAGAAGGCCAGACCTAATAATAATCAGCAAAAAAAAAAAGAGAGAATTCGCAAAATTGTCGACTTTGCTATCCCAACTGACCACAGAATAAAACTGAAAGAATGTGAAAAGAAGGATAAGTACCTCGACTTTGCTAGGGAATTGAAAAACCTGTGGAACAAGCCGGTGACAATTATACCAATTTTAACAGTAACTAAAGGATTACTAAACAGATTGGAGGACTTGGAAGTTGGCGGACAGGTGGAGACCATCCAAACGGCAGCATTATTGAGAATGGCCAGAATACTGAGAAGAGTCCTGGAGACTTGAGGAGACTTGAGGAGACTTGCTGTCACTCAGACTCCAGTGAAAGACAATCGGCTAACGCTGATGTGAAAAGCTCTAATGAGTGAAAAATAATAATGATAATAATAATAATAATAATAATAATCTTTGTTAAAAAATAATTATTTCAAGTAATTATTATTAATAGAGATAATTTACATGGATTTATTGCTTCATGCATTTCTGTTTCATACTAATTCTTTTCAAAATGATGTATTTGATCAATTGATAGGTTTGTAATAGGTGTTATTTCTTACAGTGATAGTTTATTCGGATGTAAAGAGGACGAAGGGATGAAATTGTCATATTCAATATATAACAAAGGTGTCCAATGGCGTTGTGGTGAACATTCTGTGCTGTTACAACGTAGTAAATTTGTTCGAACACTAGTCATATTATTAGGTTTACTTCCCCGCTAACACCCGTAGGAATGGTTGGGTCCCGCTCTTGCTCTATGTTAAATAGTGCAACATTCATTCTTCTACAATGATAGTTTTGACATTAAACAACCCAGGAGGGTTGATATGTCATTAAACAATCTTACAAAAAAAAAAAGAAGCCTAATCAAGATCTTTCATCGATCTTCACCATCCGATGTTGGTTACTTTCATTGACAGGGTACTAAATACGGCTAAATCATCCGATGCAGTTCAGTGGCATAGACCCGAACATGCATTTTGTGGTACGTTCACTCACTCGGAGTTTTCTCTGCCTCACCGGATTTACAAGAATAAATCGATTGAAATATCCATACATCACTCATACATATATATTATTTTCTGCTTCACAAGCTTTCTATATTCATATTGGCAATTGAAACATAAATTGGTTCGGTAAAAACTTTTCAAGCAGTTTAGAATATATATTTAAAAAAAAATATTTACTTCATCTACTCATTCGGTAAATAAGTATGGAAGCAAATGGTACAATGAACAATGAAAGGAAACAATGTAAACAAATGTGCTTGTTTTAACAAATTATATAGACAGTTCTCATCGAAATTTTATAGATTTGCTCAATGTTTTTGATTGCTATAAAAACGGAGATAACAATTTACTTAGAATAGGAAAGAAAAAAAAATCACTCGTGAATTCAAAAGCACAAATTATTTTCTGCATCAGCAGCTTTTAATATTTCTGTGACAATTGAAATATTTCTCATTTTATTAGAAAAAAAAATCTCCCTATTTCTGCATTTATTAATGTATTTTGTAAAAAAGTAAAACAAAACAAAACAAAACAAAAAAAATATTTAAAATAGATGCATGAGCAAGGAAAGAAGACACAAAAAATTATTTTGTTTTAAAATTCTTTTGTTTTATCATAATCATCAAATTCAGCCGACAGTACGGATCCACTTGACTCTCACCATCTGAACCGATTAAGCATAACACGAGACAAGTCTTCTTGATGACATCTAGTGTACGTATTGTGTTGATAAATGTAAGTTTTTTTACTCGTCAGCTATCACTGTTGTGTTTACCAGCAAGAAACCACAAGAGCCGTCCGTTACTTCTTTAAAAGTATAAGCATGCCTCGTTCGATTTTCTTAGATGGTTTGTTGGATGGGAGGTAAGTGGCGATACAGCTGATATGTTGTAGGGTGCTGCTTGCAAAACATGATCAAAATAGCTTGCAATATCATTCTGTAGTGATCATTTTCTTCAGGTATTTCGTTCAAGTCAAAATACCAAAACTATACAAGTGTACTGCGCAGTAATAATTGGAAGAATTCTAAAATATTTTATTCTTAATTTTCTAACCACACAATACTTTATGGGAGAGTGCTTTTCATCTCTGCCGTTTTTAATTGTTACCCCATCTTTATTAGGAATAAATGGTCGTCAAATAAGATATTCACTTTCAGAGTAACAATAAGGTTTTGGTTCGTTAATTGAGTTTTATGGCATGTCAACACTTGTAGGTTATTTAATGGAAGTGTTCGCCAATGGCCTGGAAGACCGGGGTTCACTCCCTGGTCGAGTCATACCAAAGAGTCAAAAAAATTTATACTTGATGCTAATATGCTTAACACTAGGCATTATAAATAAAGGATCAAGGGTAAAGCGGGGCAATCAAGGGAAATGAATAGCGCCCTCTCTTACACCTTGGTGTTGTAGCTATCTAAAAGGGAACCTTTGGGTCACCCTCGACAACGGTTGCCAACTTACATTATATATATATATATATATATCATTATCATCACCATGTCGTGTTGCCAGCACGGATATCCCTGACCCTCTCTAGCCACTTCTCCCAATCGTTCATCGCCTCTGACAGGTCTTCAGGGCTACATCCCGTACCCTCACAGAGCTGCTGTATGTATGTTCGAGCTGGTCGTCCTACTTTTGCTCGGTCATATGTGGGAGTCCATATATATATATATATATATATATATAATGAAATTATTGTGACATAAGTGCTAATAATTGACTCTTGAGACATCATTATATCATTATCTCGTCACCAATATCATTATTGTGCAATCATTTTGTCATTATTATGTCATCATTATGTATGAATGCCTAGTCGGCTGCGGCTGCAGAATACACCAAATGCATCTCGCAGAAGGGCAAATATCCACCAACAAATGTCCTGTATATTACACTAAACAATCTGATTGCAAGGCCCCTGTAATACTGGAACTTTGGGTTATAGGGAGAACCTTTTTTTGTTATCGCTTACCGGACCACACTCGCCCGGAGAGGAAGCACCTGATAGGGTCCAGTCACTTGGTTAAACAGACCTAAACTGTATGCTTATGCTAAACTGAATTGTTTGAAATAGATTTGTTTTAACCTTTAACTGCGTACTTATGCTAAACTTAATTGTTTGAAATAGAACTGTAATTTGCCAAAAAATGGATTTGGCCTTAAATAATCTACAAGGGGTGATATGTCATAAAACAAAACAAAGAAAACTAATCATTATGCATAAATTGCTGGAATTTAAAAAAAGATGATTTAGAAAATAACTAATATCAACAATCGCAGTTTTTGGTTCAAACCATTATGATCATTTTAATGGATTAACAAACTGTTGAACGTTTGTGATTAAAAAAACATTTTCGCACACCAAAATCACTGAGCAATATTTCATAAGGAAATATGTAAAATAAAATAAAAGCAAAAGCAAATTTACTTTGTCTAGCCTGAAACCAAACATATATTACAAAAGGACTGCCAGGTAAACATAAATGAATTAATGCATATGCACTTATTTACATGTTACAAATACATGAATATTTTCATTGGCATATAAAGAAAGACACATATTTTTCCCTTGCAATTACGCTTTTGAATCTTGATCATTACTTATGAAACAGTTCAAAGTGTTTGACTGAAAACTTTTGACAATCTTATACATATTTCGCTCAGATTAGAATTGTTAATTAAAAAATACATACAATCTTTCTTTTTTTTGGCTTTTAGCCAAACTTTTATTAATGCCAAAAATAATAAAATTCTGATAACTTTTATTTAGAAGAAAATTAAGATTTTATTCAAAAGATGTTATGATGTACTTATTTATGGGGGATATCGAAGAAAGTTTATGGCAACAAAGAATAAAAGATAAGATGAAAAGATGTCTAAAAAATGAGGTTGCTCCCATCAAGAAAGGGGTGTCCTCATGGTGTAATGGTTAAAGCGATGGACTACGAAATCGTAGTACGCGAGTTCGTACTCCAGTCGCGCTGTTACGTTCACTTTCGGACAAATACTCTTTGGAAAGGTATGAACCCCCTTATCCTCCCAGCTATGGGTTAAATAGTAACACTACTGTTCTTCTAGGAGAATGGCTTTGGCATTAAATAACCTAAAAAGAGTTGATATGCCATTAAACAAAGAAACCAAACAAAACCATCACATCAAGAAAGGACAAGTCAGACATATGGTTACAAAAATACCAATTCATGGTCGACATGTGAAGATATGAGGTGGAATTTCACGTCAATCAAGGAAAGATATTGTCTTTGATAAATCGTAGAAAACGTCTGTGTGGGGCAGTTTTGCTTACCCTCGAAATTTTCTTTTCTTGATTTTTTTAAATCCCGAAGTTTAGTGTATGACCACATCATGTTCCTACAATGCGGGTTCTCGTAATTGAACTATTGTTGTCGGTCCTACAGCTGTGCACAAATGTCAGAGGTGGTGGTAAGCAAACACTAGATATAGCTGATATTCTTAAGTGATAAAATGAGTAAAAATGTTTTACGCGGATGTGTACTTCCTTGTTATAGACAATTCTTTTGTCAAGAGTGTTTTGTTTTCAACTGAAGCAACGTTGAGTAATATTTTACATTGTGATACCACTTATCTTAAATAAAATGTATTTCCGTTTGCAAGTTCTCTTTCAGATTTGATAAAAGTGACGATAATGATGATAATGATAGAAAATAAGAGAAAATGCAGATGTTTGAAATGAGTAAGTACTAAAGAATCCAAAAATGCAACAGTAACTACAAAAGTATTTGCAGTTATAACCCGACAAAAATATGTAACAAAATATAGAAAGTTAACATGTAGAAAGCAGAGTAGGTCAGACTATAGACACGAATGGTTAAAGTCTGGGAGATACTTGGAATTATATTTATCAGAACAATCGAAAACCATAGTTTCGAAAGATTAAGTATTATGAGAGATACAAGTTATAGTGTCTATAGAAACGTTTATAATAATACTGTATACATAAAACCAATGCATTTTCATTTAAACCATTTTTTGTGAAGTGCAGATTTGATAGCTGTATGAGAACCTACTCATGTGTTCTCAGCAGTGATTCTATAGTAACAGAAGAAGAAGAAGAAGAAGAAGAAGAAGAAGAAGAAGAAGAAGAAGAAGAAGAAGAAGAAGAAGAAGAAGAAGAAGAAGTTCAGCAAAACCAAATGAACTCGAAACGGGTTTTCAGTGCAAAGGTCTGCGAACAACAGATTATCTGTTTGATAATATATTGATTTATGCAACCAATTAAAGAGACTAAGACAATCGTATCTTTATTTACTAAGGTATACATTAAAATTGAAGAAGCGCAGCAAATATGTTACTCGAAATGTCGGCTAATAAAAACATCTAAAAAAAAACAAAAACAAGTAAGCGAAAAAAGAAAAAGGAAAGAAAGGATATATTGGCCTAATACCAGTTTGATTAGAAATCGAAACTAATATGCGGATATGTGGCCTCACTCGTGAAAGAACTTGCGAGAATGAATTTTCGTTAAAAAGCTTTGAACTTTAAATCTTAGAAACTTAAACCTACAACACAAACCTTGATCTCTAACATTGGTCTGGTTTTGGTTTCTTTGTTTAATAGCATTTCAACTTTTGTGGCTTATTTTATGCCAAAGCCATTCTCCTAGAAGAACAATAGTGATACTATTTAACCTATTAGTGGGAGGATAAGGAGGTTTATATCTTTCCTAAAGGTATTTGCCCGAAAGTGAACGTAATAGCGCGACTGGAGTACTAACTCGCTTACTACTATTCCGCAGTCCAACGATTTAACCATGACACTACGAGGACATTGGGCTCTTGATCTGATAAATAGTTGAGAATGTGAAATATTTTTATCTGTTATTTAAAACATCACATGCTGTTAAATATCACGTTACAACTTTCGATTATAAATGTTAACTGAAAAATTATATATATATATATATATATATACATTGAAGAGTTCTGATAGAACGAAACATGTCTGTCTGTGGATGACAATATATATGCTCCCTTACCCCTATAGGGTTGAGCTCTCTCGCGAAGGAAGTAAATCGTTGCCATTAGCAAGGCTCTTCATATGAATAGAAATCTCGGTAGCCGTTAAGTGGATATATGTAAACAAAAACAATTGTGATACATAAGCGTTTAAATTTCCTTCGCTTGGTCTGGCTTCCTCGTGGCTGACTGGTAGAATCTAGCATTGGCGTTTGAGTCAACCGGGTTTCGATCCCAGTTTCGGGAATCTAACCTGTCTTGCCATACTGAAGAGTTCTGATAGAACGAAACAGATCTGTCTGTGGATGACAATATATATACATCAGTTGCTGCATTTTGGTGAGAATAACAAAACAGAAACGGATGAATTCATAGCTGAAATTCCAATCGCCTTTCAGATCTAGTTTGCGGCAAAAATACCGACCGCCCGATTTTTGAGGGTTACCCTGAAATTACAAAGAGAGGTATGAACAACAAATCACGCGTTATTTTTTTGTTAAATAGTCCTCATTCAATTCAACAGTTGTATTCCAGGTAGATTTCCCTTTACCAAAAGTTTCTGAAACTTCGCTTTTGATATCAGGTCGCATATTTTTCTTTCTATTAACGTCAGATAACTGATTACATTTTACGATTAGATGCATATTCCGTTTAGGAAAAAAAAATAGCTACAAAGAACTAGTTCTGGTGTGTAGGAAAAAAAAAAAAAAAGACATGAAAACAAAAACTACTCATCAAATATATTCAAATATGGTACTGACTTGATTAGACAAAATCAATTCGAGTAGACAACGGTTTTGATATTACCGCTGTACTATACATGATTTAAATGAAAACGTGTACAGAACTAAGTAGCTATGCATATGTGTTCATTTAGATCTTTAAAATTAAACTTCGAAAATTAAAAATCTCATTCTTGTTCGGCTTAGTCGGCTGGGACTAAAGAATACAACAATTGCATCTCAGCAGACGGGTAGGACCCCCTCCGATGAGTGGGGGATATGGCACTACAAATTCGACGATGAGGCTCCATTAATACTGGATATTTAAGGAATAGGGAGTATCCCTTCGTTGCCATTGCTCCTTGGTCCACTCTGGTCTGGAGTTGTAGCATATTTTAGGATCCTATTCATAGATCAAATAGAATTGTTTGACATTAAAATTGTATGCCAACACGTAACTTGTACTAAAATAAATTTATCGAAATGAAACTGTATGATCATTTTACTGTATGTGTAAACAAATGACTGATGTTTAATTGAATTTTCAATGATATATAACAATATTTGGACCCATTCAACTTTATTGACAGGCCAAATTGAATTGTAAGAAATAGAACTGTTTGATCATTTAACTGTGTGTAAACAAATGACTCATGTTTAATTGAATTGTCAATGATTTATAACAATACTTGGAGCCATTCAACTTTGTTGACATGCCAAAATCCATTGTAAGAAATAGAACTGTTTGATCATTTAACTGTGTGTAAACAAATAACTGATGTTTAATTGAGTTGTTAGTCAGATATACCAATACTTGGAACCATTTAACTGTTCAACAGAATGTACTTAGGCTCGTTTAAGAATGTTTACCAATAAAAGGTGTTTACAAATCATATATTCAATATATATGTATAAAGAGGATTTGGCATTAAATAAGTAATAATGTTTGATATGCCATGAAACCAAAAGAAACCAAATCATATTTATACTTTTGAAAAAATATACCTTTATGCCTAAATGTGAAGATTATCACTGAGCATGCCATACACTTGTCTTTGTGTCAGATCAAAGCCAAGCTAAGTAAATAATTAATACTATGTAATGAGTCCAGGTCATATTATTCTACTTAATACATTTATTAAAAGAAAGTAGAATCATGGTTTTCAAAGATCTTCTGGAATTCGAAAAAATCTCATCTTTCATAAATATGATTGCTTTATCCACCTGTCCTACTTACCCAAACCCCTCCGCTCGGGCAGGATATGACACAAGGTCAATTTTTAAGCGGAGTTTAACAGGTTTGAATTCAGAGTTTTCCTTCTCCTTGACTAGTTGCCTCACCAAGGCTGAAAAACCTAGTCTGTCCTACTATTTACCCATAGCTGGAGGGAGAATAATTGGATTCATACCTTTCCCAAGGGTATTAGTGCTATGTGAAATGCAATCAGTCTCGTCCAGGATTTGAACTCGTGTCGCCGTGTCCATATCCTGCGACAATAACCATTACACCACGGGCACCTCCCATTGCTCTATCCACCTGTATCACAATAGCAATTATTACAGAACACACGCATGGAGTTTCAGCTGACAGGTGGTAGTTACCGATCTAAAAAAATGTCTTTGTAGCCATCGTATTTTAATAAAGAAAGCGATGACAGTGTACATATGGAAAAGGTAAGAACTGCCTTGGACTGGTTATCTATAATGTGGAAGTTTTATCTGCCTGATAAAATGAAATGCGTCATTTTTTCAATCTGTAGCTGTATCCGTACTAGTACATGGTTACACTATTTGAACTTTAAGGAATGGCTTTGAGAAAAGGCTTGATGGGAACTACACTAGAATGGTGGGTATTGCTTTGAATAAATCCTGGAAGTAGCACCCACCGGAAAAAAAAGTATTGTTGTTCAGCTACTTACTTCCCATCTCATAAACCATCAAATTCAGACAAAAGTGGAGCCGCTGAAGAAGTAAAGTCAAAAGCACAAGTGACGTTCTTCTGTAGACACGTGCAGGGGGACACGCCAGTGTTGATCGACTTGTAAAATTTTACATCTCCGTGTGGGCAATCTAGAAGACCTACCAAGAACGTTGGCTGATAGGGATAGATGTTGAATGAGTCAAGAGAATCCATGTAATCAGCTGAATTGATGATGATGACGATGATGATGATGATGATTACATTTTGTGTTATTAGAAAGATGGATGATTGCAAAAATATCTGATATAAAAACGTGAGAAATGCAAAATTATATATATATATATATATATATATATATATATATATATATATATATATATATTGTTGCTTTTGAAAAGTTGTTTACCGTGTAAAACGAAATTTAATCGTAAACACACTATGTTAATTCCACTTTTAATTTCCAAATCTAACATGAATCTGTCAATAATCTAATTTTCAAAATGTTTCAGTAATTATTCGTTTATAATTCAATTACTTTTGGAAATGTTATCTTATAAGGAAAAAAAAATCTGGGAATATTTGAAGTTGATCAACCCCAATTTTTTTTATTTCATTAAATTTTGCGAAAATTATTTTTCTCTAAAATATTTGCATATCAATAATAATAATTATTCGAAGAGATTCAATTAAATCAAAAATTTGTTTTTTTAAATTTCAAAATATTTCCAATATGCCTTTAATCGGAAAATATAAAATACATTAAAACTAAAATATTCTTTTTTTCTTTGGAATAATTTAAACGTTAATTCTAATCAAATTTTACTATAGAATAAATTAGGGGGTTAACAAATTTTATTATTGTATAAATTGTATGAACAATAAATTTGCTGGTTAACAAATTTTATCCAGGAATATCTTTGAAGTTTAACTAATTTTACTATAGATGTAAGCAAATTTTACATTGAAAAGATTTTCATTCATCAAAGTGATATAAAATCTTAATATTTTGAATTATTCTCCTTGATCTATGCATGGACTTTATTACTGAATGATAAACGTGTAGTTAAAAACCAAAAAAAAAAAAAAAAAAATTAAGTTAATGCTATAAAATTAAGTTTTTCTCCATTTTCATCAGTCCTAGATATGATGCCTTGGTGAAGTCAAACATTGCTGTTTCCCATTGTATCAGTTTCTTATAAATACTAAAGAATCTTCTACGTAACCTGACTAGAGTTAAGTTATATTGGATAAAGCTTAAGTAAAGCAATAATCTTATCAGTCTTTTATTTCAGACTCTATACTACATTTAGTGGTGGGGAACCATTCCTGGAGTGCTGCGCAGTGTTGTGTAAACTTTCATGGTCATTATCGCAAGATCTTCATTAGCTTGGATTCAAAGTACCAGTTAAGGTTCCTCCAATGGGTTAAATAGATATGTTTAAAAATTATTCATATTTTATAAGATCGTTTGTAAACAAAAAAAAACTTAAGAGAGCTTTTAAAAAGGTATATATGAACGTACAATGAACGTGATTCTAAAAAAGAAATGGGTATAAAATAACCGTAGCCGGGTTGACAGGCCGTTAAAATCAATGAATTAATCATTTATTTTCTATTGGTGACAATTATTGCCTGATAATAACCCACCAACATCCCATCACGAAAACTATCCAAGTTAGACGAACCAGACATGCAGGACACTGCTGGAGAAGCAGGGACGAGCTCATAAGTGATGTACTCCTATGGACCTCTACATATGGCCGAGCAAAAGGAGGCCGAAGAAAAAAGAAACGGGTTTTGCAGTTGTTGTAATTTTCGGGTTTCCATAGACGTATTGATCAATCAGCCAATCCGATAAATCTTCCTTCATTCAATCAAAGTCAGAAACAGTTATAGTCGACTTTTGATCTGTGATTACTGGTAACTAACGTGAATTATAATAGATATTATTCTGAATATATTTTAAGTAAAAGACAAAGTAACTATTTTTCAAAACCCAATTAAGAGAGCAAGAAATTTGCGAATTTCTTTAATTAAAGTTAAATAATGATAGAAGTGCTAAGAATGGCCACTTTGATCTTAATACACAGATTCCATACTCTCACCTTAGAAGAATGATGATCTCGGAAACAAAGTCAGTAAGAAACAATCCAAAAACAATGGTTCTTCTTAGATTAAAAAAAAAAAAACCTCCACTGTCTTTGATTTTTTATTGCAGTAATTTATAAGGTTCAAAAATTCACTATATAATTTCTTTCTTATTTTTACAAAGAAAAACAATTTTATGTCATTCCATTTACCTTCATGATTAGAGTCAAAACAGTAACACGAATATTCGATAATCTCTGCCCTTTTATGGGTCATTTTTTGTTCACTTGTTGTAGCACCTTTATTTATTCACTAGTGGTTGGAGTTACAGTCTCATACTTCTTGACCAGAGAACATTTGCTTTGCTTTTAAGTGGATGAATCTCTGAACTTTAGCATTATTTACCCACTGATATTTTATGTCTACTAAAATAAGAAGCTGTTCTATTTCTCTTTTCAGGTACTCTTAGCGAAAACTGATATCAAAATTACCTTTTTCCGATTGGTGATTTTTAAGATGACATGAAACTAAGTTTGGACTAAAATTATATATATATATATATATATATATATGTGTGTGTGTGTGTGTGTGTGTGTGTGTGTGTGTATGTGTGTGTTTTTCTTTGGTAGAGGCACGAGAGTAGCACGTCGCGATCACGGAGGCGGCTTGGCTCTTCCAGAGTCATGCCGGGGTTACTGTCGGAGCCGATATGATGCAGAAATAACCCGAAATAGGTGATGAAGACAGTGCACCACTGAAGACCTCCCTGATGCATCGAGGATGTATGATTGAAATGTTTGTGTGTGTGTGTGTGTGTACAGGTGAAAACACAATTTTGATGCATTCTGATGTCAGGTATTTTACGTGAGCGAAGGAGTTCAAGCCATGCCTGGTACCCACACATGCATATATATATATATATATATATATATATATATATATATATATATATCACTCCCAACTCCGCTTTAACTGGAACGAATAATAATAATAATATATATATATATAGTCATCCATAGACAAACTGTTTCGTTGTATCACAATTTTTCAGTGTCGCAAAAGACAAATGTCGCAGAAACTGGGATCGAAACCCGCCTAACTTTACTCTAGACTTTTAGAAATATCTGTGAATCGTACCACATAGCCATATTGGTGACCAATGTCACCTCGGGAATCATAACACATTATGTACTAGCTTTTGTTAGTTTAAAATTTGCTATATCTGACACCAGAGTGCTCAATTCGTTCGAAGACCTATGCATTACGCGGGTGGGAGTCGTTAATTCCTCCGCCACAGTGATCAACCCTCGGGGGAGCATATATAGTGTCATCTGCAGACAGACTGTTTCGTTGTATCGCAGTTGTTAATATGTGATAGTTTGAAAATGCATAGAGATAAAAAGCACAAGGTCTTCAAAGTATAATTTTGTTCTCAGAAATATCTGTGAACGTAATACTTTATGGTTTTTAGTCCTTTATTTAATAAGTTAAACGCTCTGAGTGTGGTCAAAAATCCAAAACGTTTGACGTTGGCAAATATTTCTATAAATAATTCAAGGTCTGATGACCTTGTATTTTTCATCTCTATAGGTTTTTTTATAGTCTTTTTCCCAGATAATAATTATTAGGCATTTTTTAAATAAAAATATATTCCTGCTTTTTTCTATGACCATAAGAATGACCATTGTATTGATAATAATACTTACAAATATTTGGGGAAACAAATTACATGATCTTATTGCCTAATATATCTTCTTTTGTTATTTGATAATGCAGGTAACGAAATTAAATTATTAGTTTTCCTATGTGCATTCCCCATGAACGAGTCGGAACAAAATTTTAGAAGGATTAGAAAAAAAACTTTGGGATTTTTTTTTTGCATTTAACAGTGTAATTATGTTCACTAAATTCCGGAAATTTATCTTTGTACACAAAAAATTCGGCTGCATGTGTGAGTTTAATAAGCAAGCGTCATAAATGCGACTTTGCAATTGTAGTCACAAATTTTTAGAATAATTTTAGAGAGAAAATGCTTAATGTTCAGCATTCCATCCCATCATGGAAAATGGAATATCATATCTACTGCTGCTTAAAGAGATCACGTTTACGTGTTTTCGAGAGATCTTTCTGACGTTAGTTGTACAATAAATCTTGAATAAATAGTAGTTTATCTATACATTTGTAATGAAAAACGGAATTTACAATCCTACGAGACTGTTTTCTATCCACTGCCTGAAAGAACATCACTTCAGAAATATCAGGACAAATTCGGAAAGAATATCTAGAATTATCACTGAAATCAGGATGAATCTCCAGATTAATAAACATTTTTCTGGAGGAGACCGTGGTGTAATGGTTATCGTCGTAGGAAATGGACACGGCGACACGAGTTCAAATCCTCGACGAGACTCATTGCATTTCACATAGAATTAATATCCTTGGGAAAGGTATGAATCCAATTATTCTCCCTCCAGCTATGGGTAAATAGTAGGGTAGACTAGGTTCTTCAGCCTTGGTGAGGCAACTAGTCTAGGGGAAGGAAAACTCTGAATTCAAACCTGTTAAACTTCGCTTAAAAATTGACCTTGTGCCATATCCTACCAGAGCGTAGGTGTTGGTAAATATGAATAAACAATTTTCTATAATTCCATATAAAAAGCATTCAATCGAACGGAAATACTTGGAAATACACAATAGCTGATTGTCCAGTTGGCTGTGGCTGTAGATTACACCGACTGTTTTCTGCAGAGAGCTAAGACCCCCCCCAACAAATGACCTGGATATCACACAAAACAATCTGATGGTGAGGTTCCAGTAATGTTGGAGTTTTGGGAAATGAGGACTACCCCTAGGTCCACTCTGGCCCAGTGTGGTACCATCTGACAGAATTCTATCTATTCGGTTGTTGGTTGGTTGGTTGGATTTTATGGCATATCAATCTTTGTATGTTATTTAATGCCCAAACAATTTTTATGCAAATAATCAGTTCTATTTCAAACGATTCAGTTTAGCATGAGTACACAGTTTAATTGTCAAAAGACATTTCTGTTTCAAGCAATTCAGTTTAGAGAAACAGTTCTAATTCATCTAGTTCAGTTTAATACAAGTACATATTTTGTTTATACACAGATAAATGCCCAAAAAGTTATATATTAAACAATTCGGTTTTGCGCGAGTACATTTTAAATGTCAAAAAGAGTTATATTTCAAACAACTCAGTTTAGCATAAGCACGCAGTTTAAATGTAAGTACAGTTTAATTGTCGAAATCCTTTCTATTTCATGCAATTTAGTTAATTCAAAGAGTTCTAATTCAAACAATTCAGTTTAGCATAAGTATACTGTTAGTACTATCTAACCTATACATAGAACCCTATAAGGTGCTACCATTCCGGGCAAGAGTGGACCTGTGAGCAATGGCAATGAAGGGGTGTACCACATTTCCCAAAGTTCCATCATCACTGGAACCTCACCATCAGATTGTTTAGTGTCATATACTCAGGACACTTATTGGGGGCTGTCTTACCATTCTGCAGAGCTGCAATCGGTATATTCTACTCCCCCTGCCGACTGGGCAATACAGAGGGTTAATGTCAAAACTGTTTTATTTTAGATAATTCAGTTTAGCATAAGTACAAAGTTTAGATGTCAAAACAGTTTTATTTTGCACAATTCAGTTTAGTATAAGTACGCAGTTTAGGGGTATTTGACCCATAGATAAGACCCTATCAGTTACGTGGTGTAAGGGACTAATTTATTCTCATTTGACTTATTAGAGTAATAAGAGTATTTTATTTGTTAATACCAATTTCCTCCTCCCACAGTTCAACATTAGTCCCCGGCACGTGTGTGATTCCCTTCCGATTTCCAGGCATTTATTGACCTTCTAGACAATCCTGCCGAATCATAGGGGTCGATATAGACTAATAAGGTGATCCACTGTTTAGATAGACATTTCGTTCAATTCGAGACCCGAAGCAAAAAAAGATATTCGTTCAATATCTGGATATAATTTGGTAACTGTATGTAACTCGGAATCTACACATGATATCCTGGGAAAGCTAAAAAATAAAAATAAAATTCATATTTTTGGATGTTAAGGCTTATACCTTTTTTTCCTTAATAAGTATATTTGTATGGTTCTCTTGGAATAAAATCAATTTTAAAGTGGATAGTCACACTGCCTTGAGCCATTTATTTTTTACACGTAGACTTTTTAAAAATGTATTATCCACTGCAAAGTGAAGATCAAAAGATAAAAAAGACCCTGCTATGTTCTTCACATGATTACCAACGGCGGCAGATAAGAAAAGAACACCTGCTATGGATTGGAACCTTGAGACATACAAAATTTAATTAGCTTAAAAATATTAAAGATGTCTTCAAAGAGAGAGAGAGAGAGAGAGAGAGAGAGAGAGAGAGATGCTGGTAGAGAACCTTTTATTGTAGCAAAATGTAAGAACGTTGTATCTTTTAACATATCGATAAAACATTCCTTTACGTATAAATGAAATGAATTTTGCAATAAATAAGTAAGATTGATAATTATAAATGTAATTATTACGCCATTAATTAGGAAGCTTGCCAAATTGAGGAGTTTTAATTTTTACCAATCACCCTGACTTTCCTAACAATAGCTCTTTCCAAAACTCACCACAAAATAATAATGATAATATAAATGAAGAAAGAGTGAACAATGTTTATCATCGTAGGACCAGAAATTAGCTTATTTTAACCTCCGAGAGAACCACTTGATTTCGTTGTCTTCTTTGATTTCTGGCTACAGGTCATGAGGAAAAGAGATAAATAAGCATAGTCATAAAATAATGAAACAATTTATATAACAGCGTCTTATCTGCTGAGCTTAAAATGCACAGAAGATGTCTCTCGTAGAGTAGTAACCCTCTCCTTGCAAACAGGAGTATATTGTGTATGGCAGGAAACTGATGAGGCTTGAACTCTGGAGCTCTGAGGGATGGGATGCAGCTTTTCATTGGCATTACTCCTAGGAAAACTCGAACTTGGACTGTCAGTCAAAATCAATCAATCAGCTTAGATAACATCTCGGAGCATCATGAAAGAAAATAAATCGTACGGTGGCGTACAGAAAGTATCAATTTTAATAAGATAGTTGAACACGCGAATGAAGTGGTTGGTTGATTGTTTGATTGATTGGTTATTTGGGTTTCATGGCTTATCAAGCTTTGTTGGCTATTTAATGCCAAATCCATTTTTATACAAATAATCCGTTTTATTTCATACATTTCATTTTAGCATAAGTACAGTGTATAATTATCTAAATCATTTCTATTTCAAGCTATTCAGTTGAGTCAAAAAGTTCTAATTCACCCATTTCAGTATAGTATAGATTTTGCCCACACACAGTTAAACGTTAAAACACTTCTCTTTCAAATTACGAGGTGCATACGATAAGTTTCCAGACTTTTTTTGTATGGGCACTTTATTGATAGTACACACATTAAACTCTAGTCCCCTTTGAAGTAATCTTCTCCGGCTGCAATGCACTTGTTGTACCGTTCCAACAACTTTTGCAAGGCCCCATGGAAGTCCTCATGTGTGAGCGTGTCAATGACCTTCGTCACTGCCTCTTTCATCTCCTCAATTGTCTCATAATGACAGCATCTGAGCTTAGGGAATAACCAAAAGTCACAGGGAACAAGGTCTGGACTATAAGAGGGTGTGGAACTGTCTTGATGCCCATCTTGCTCAAATAGTCTGTGACAAGGATGGAGTTGTGGACTGGTGCATTGTCCTGGTGGAAATGCCACTGACCTTGTTTGAAGAGTGCTGGCCTCTTCCGGCGGAATCTCTCCCTGAACTCCCTTAAAACCGCAATATAGTAACCCTAACCCTAACCATTTGGCCAATCTAATCTGGCGTATTGACTTCCTTACTCCTCCCACACCTCTTATCATCCCTCACAGACTTCCTTTCTTCCTTTAATCTCTTATACCACGCAGAAACTGTTGTTCGATTCATGCGAGATGGTCGAAAAGCAGTATGAAGCATTCCATACGTTTCTGTAGCATTTTTCCAAGTTTAAAACAGAATTTTATTGCATATCGTTCTTCTAATGTGTCAGATTACATTTTTGAAATTCACCAGCTATGACAATCAGGCTTTAGTAGGGTGTATTCAAATTGGTTATGTAGCTGTTCATTCAAAACTGAAGTCATAAAGATTGGTCAGTCACCTCATAAGATGTATAGCAATAACATACTGAATTTTCAAGGGTCTACGACAGTGTTAAATGCCCATACGAAAATGTCTGAAAACTTATCGTATCTAATTTAGCGTTGTACAGTTTTAATATCAAAAATATTTCTATTTCAGATAATTCAGTTTAGCATGAGTATACGCTTTACATGTCAAAACAGTTTTATTTCAAGCAATTCAATTTAGCATTAGTACGCAATTTGAATATTCAAAAAATACTACTTCAAAAGGGTGTTACCCTTCTGCAGAGAAAAAGTCGGTGTTTCTACAGCCCAAACTAACTGGGCAAGCAAAAGTTGAGGAGCAGATATTGTAATCCAATTGTATTCCAAATGAATTAACCAAATATTTCCGTCATGAATAGGATGTAAGAGAAGGTCTCTTTTTAAGAAGATTAAAATCGTTCGGAATCCATGGTTATCCTTCCTCGTTGGTTGCCAAACCGGAAGAAACTAATCCGATTCGCTTTCCTATCAACTCATTGTTTTTTTGTTTTTTTGTGGGAAACAACTTGATTCAACTTTTGTTTTCCAAAAGCATCAGTGCGAGGCGAAATACAGAGTCGTCAAGGATTTGAACACTGCTCAGCGAATCTATTTCTGCCGACGATAATGTTTTCCTAATTGAGAGTATAGCAGGTTTCAATTCATAGTTTCACTTTTCCAAGACTGGATTCTTAACCGAAACTAGATGTACCTGTCTCCCTCAATATTTAGCCATAGCTAGGGAAGAAAATACACATTTATGCCTTTACCAAGAAGATTAGCACAAAATGGAATTCAGGCTCGTCAAGGATTTAAGGCCGGGTGGTGAATTCTGTTTCCTACGACGATAACCGTTCTGAGAGAAAAAAATAATGATGATATGTGAAAAGAAATATCGAAGAAAGAAGCCAGAAAAATATTTTTTCTGTTACTAGTTACATTCTTCTCCAGCAAGGACCAGAAAGGCTTTCTTATAAATCAAGAATTTTGGATGAAACACGAGAAGAGAATTGAAATGGATGACTTGCAACTTACAGGGGAAAAAAAAGAATGCTTAGGAACAAACGATGGTGATACAACTACTAAAAAATTGAAACGAATCCCTTGTATCAGACATTTAGCTTCTTCGGTTCATTTTGTTATTGCCATATCAACTATCGTTGGTTATTTATGTCAAAGCCATCATTTAAAAAGAAAATGTGGGTACAATTTAACTTGTAAATATATAAATATATATATATATATATATATATATATATATATGAAATGATAGATTGTAATGAATCTAACTACATAATAGAAATATGTGTAAGGTTAGATAAATCAAACACTACACAAGTTTACAAGGCGCATTATTTCGTTCTTTTATTGTGAAAATCCCCACCACCCCGACAAAAAAAATCTCTTTTTGGGACCTGAAAAAGTTCTTAGAATAAAAGAATGAAATATAACGCCTTCCATAGTGTTTGATCAATCCAACCTTCCACACACACACACACACACACACACATGCACACACACACACACACACACACACGCGCATATATATATATATATATATGTATAAGTGTGTGTGTGTGTGTGTGTGTGTGTGTGTGTGTGTGTGTGTGTGAGAGTGTGTGTATGTGTGCGTGTGTATTGTCATCCACCGACCGCCTATTTCGTTGATGTCCAATTATTTGGTGTGGCTAGACAGGCGAGACACTTCAAGGTGGGATCGAAAACCACCGAACTATAATCAGACCGATAACAGATCTAACAGCAAGCAACAGACCCAACGTTAATACATATACGTTAAATTCCCTAGCTTTAACAACCTCCGTTTGTTGACATTATATGCAATCGAACACTGCAGTGTCCACTTCCTTTGAAGAGCTTTGCATTATGCGATTGGCAACAGTTACTATTTACCAACCCCTCCGCTCGGGCAGGATATGACACAAGGTCAATTTTTAAGCGGAGTTTAACAGATTTTGAATTCAGAGTTTTCCTTCTCCTAGACTAGTTGCCTAACCAAGGCTGAAGAACCTAGTCCGTCCTACTATTTACCCATAGCTGGAGGGAGAATAAGGGGGTTCATACCTTTCCCAAGGGTATTTGCCCGAAAGTGAACGTAATAGCGCGACTGGAGTACGAACTCGCGTACTACGATTCCGCAGTTCATCGCTTTAACCATTACACCACGAGGACACCCCCAAAACACCACGAGGACACCCCCAGTTGGCAACAGTTAAGTCCTTAAAATACCCTCTTATATATATATATATATATATATATATATATATATATATGAAAAAATAAAGATTAGAAAAATCCAACAAAATCTAAAATATATGCGATAGAGTGGATAAAACCAAACTAAGACGATGGGTTTAATTAAATAAAGAAATATCAATTGAATCTGTTGTATTGTTTTGTTTTATCCACTTTTCCACTAATATTTTACCTACACATGTATAAAGATCACGCATGAATACATTTAGAGATTCTTATAAATTTTGATTTAAGTTCGTTTAATAAATATAACACTTTAATTGTTTCGATTTGATTTGGTTTCTTTTTATAACATATTAATCTTTAAATTGTTTAATGGCATATCCGTCTGCATTGGTTATTTATTACCAATGACATTATTGTAGCAGAACCCTTGTGGTTCTAACTAGCATATTGATGGGTGATTATACCTTTGCCGTGGGTATAAGGCCCAAAGTTATCGTACTAGCTCGACTGGAATTCGAACTCGCTTACAGCGACATCACAGTCCAGCATTTTAGACACAAAGCCATGGGACACCCTCCCTGCATCAATATTGACACATCAGTTTACTCACTAACTAATAAGATAAACAGACAAATAATAATAAAAAAAACAAAAAAAACAAAACAAAAAACAAATCATCAAAATTAAAAGAGTAATGTCAGAAAATAGAAAGGTAAATCTGTGAAGCACATTAATGAAAAATAAAAGACAAACCTACATCGTAATTTGATAATTTTTGAAATTATCAAAAAAACCCTGAAACTTATTCGCATGAAATTCAAATATTTGGCAGCATTTTCTTACGTGCTAATGACATGTATATTATGTAACTAAAGCTGTTCGAGCTACCATGTTTGATTGTTTTGTGGTAGATGGTGTGCTTGTACGTTGTGCATCGCTCCATTCCGTATATTTCTTAAACAGCTGGACAGAAAAACATGGAATCAGGTAAGATCACGATGGCCTTAAAGCGTTGATTCCAGCGCCTAGCTCGGACCCAGAGAAGCCAATCCGATCAGTAACGCTCGGAGCATATCAGGCGTAGTTTTGATCTTGTGTGATTCGTCATATTCCTGCCTTTGTCAAAAAGCTTGTACGAAATGAAGAAAATTTCACAAAAAATATTGCAAAGTTTTTGACTTATTCTAGTAGATACCGGAAAGTTTAATGATTTCAAAAAGATTGTAAACTGACCAAAAATAATGGTCTAAATGAAAATTCATACATATGTATTGCTTTTACGTACACTACTTTGATTTATATATATTTCTATAGACACTACCGTTTATATGATTTACAAATACATTATCTTTTGAAACCATGGTTTTTGATCGTTAAGTTATTTTTTCAGTATCTTCCAGTCTTTACCTCGTTAGGTCTCTGTACTGTCGGCAAGGTATAGCATACACTGATTGCGTCTCCTGCATAGGTGTTAGAAACTTCCAAACACTTTTACCTTAGGAAAAAAGAAGCGATCTCATCAAGATGGACTCTCGTGATAGAAAATATTCACCAGAAAGCCACGTTGTTGCAATATTAATGGAATCTTGCCGAATTTAAATTTCTCAACTACACAACGACAAAAGAAATAATATATTAATTAGGTATATAGCTTTTTGGTCAATGAGATTAAATTATATTTAGTAGATTGATTTTTACACCATGTCAAACTAATTGGGGTTGGATTATACCAATATATTAGGGAATCACATTCTTTAGTTCCAAGTGAGTGGGTTATACTGAATTAATGATTTTAAATTTTTTAATGCTACGTAGTTATTCAAAATCTTCATATTGACCAACTCTGTCAATGGAGCTTACAATATGCTGACTGTATCCCATGCAGACATGTTATACCCTCCAAATAGGATCTGCTAGATATGAAACTGAAGGCTCTGGTTTTGGATTTCCCGGAGCTTGCAGAGTACCGCTTCACTGACATTATTTGCTGGTTTAATCGGATCCGGAGAGGTTATACTTGTAAACGGCTCATATAGAGCTGTCAACAAACTTACTATCTGCTTTACATAAGAACAATTGACATTATATAATCCGGTGTAACATTACCGTTCTCAAATAGACGTTTGTGCGACCACTGCTATGCCACATAAACATTTGCACTACCACCGTTCAAACGGGTCTATAAATATAGTACTACACCTTAAGCATCAGTTGGATCTTGTTAATTAACCGTGAGAAAAAGTGACGAACACACAAAACACCGTTTTGGTTTGCTAATACTCAAATTTATTCGCTAATAAACCGCTTAGAACTCTTCGAGAAGAGAGGAACATGGTATGAAAACACAAGTCCACTCTTTTTTTTTTTTGCTATACAATGAGATATAAAAGGTCATCATGGAGAGAGAGAGAGAGAGAGAGAGAGAGAGAGAGAGAGAGAAGAAACAGACCTTGATATTATCTTCCTCGTTTTCAGTTGTAGTTATCGCACGTGTTTGTCGCTGGTTCTGTTTTCACCATTTTGTGACAGATGTAAGACCAATTACCACAAAATTGGGGCTGTTTTTATATCATCGTGTCTGGGATCCAACTGATCTTCCTTTTCCTGTTTTCTATTTCACGTCCACTACCCAAATGGCTTTTCTGGTTGCGTTTCTTACAGCTAATCAGAACTCAGCGCCGATTTGCTGCTGGTACATTTCAATTTTTAAATCGGGCGTCCGCTACTATCCCGACCCAGACCTTCCCTTTTGTTTCTCCATAAGAGCCTTTCTTTCTCCCTCTCTCTTCACTCTCTCTGTCTCTCTATTTCTCTCTCTCTCACACTTGAATATCTTTCTCTTGTATGTTTCTATCCTTTCCAGCGTCCTGTGGTTGACCAGTAAATCTCGCTAGGAAACAACTCACAATCAAGCGGAGTCTCTAATAGCTTTACACGTGTGTAGAAGAAACTACACAGATGTAAACATAAGTGTACAATGTACGTTATTAGCCTACCACTAGGCATAAAATAATCCCCAAAGGCTTTTCATGGTGTTAAAATCAATCGATCAACAAATAATCTAAGCAACAAAATTATTAAACTAGCATAGGAAACCAGGCTAAAGCAACAAGTTGTTTTATACATAGAGGAGCAAATTTAGAAATAACTATAAACACAGAATTGAAAGATCTAGCTGTTTCAGTCGAAATGATACAGGAAGAAATGTTACAAGCAAATATAATGTTAAAAGCAAGTATAATAAATAATATTATTGAAATATTACTAGTAAGTATTATTAAAGAAATAAATCAAATGTTTTAGCGTAGGGAGGTAAGTTTAAGTGATACTGACAGGAAATTTAGAAATATCCACAACATAAATAATTCTTGAATGAGGAAATTGAATTTCATAGATGATTAAATGGAAATACAGCGGGGAAAAATAGGACAGTCGTCTCGACAGAAGCATAATTTTGTCGGTTAAATGTACTCAATATAATAGCATGATAGTTGACTAACTTGAAAATGGATTGCATTCGTTTGAAGGCAAGTTTACAGGATAGATAGATAGATAGATAGATAGATAGATAGGCCTAGTTTATCACTTTATTTAACGACATATCAAATTCTTATGGTTATTTTATACCGAAATTTGATACAAGTATTTGGAATAGAGATTGTTTCAAGTATTTTTAACAACAACTTTTACTACTACGGTTAGCGTCGTAATTTTTCTGTGCACCGTTATGAGTTCAGGTATTCTTTTCTAATCGTAATAATTTATACACAGTTATAGGATTTCTAGTAAGAATTCATATTTAATAAAGATGTGTTTACATATACTCACATAGTTTTAAGTATTTCTTTCTAATGAAATAATTTGCATTGAGATTAAACGATTTCCCATTTACATATCTAATACTAAAAAAATCTACCCAATTGTATGATCTTAAGTGGGTATTCTTATTTAATAATAATAATAATAATAATAATAATAATAATAATAATAATAATAATATATGCTTGTAATGCAAATTGGCAAACGACATCTGACTGATGGGATAGAACTACCAAACAAGGATAAGATAAAATCACTCACAGAAAACGAAACCTACAAATACTTGGGAATCTTGGAGGCTGACACCATCAAACAAGCAAAAATGAAAGAAAAAATCCAGAAAGAATAACTCAGAAGCACCAGAAAACTACTCGAGACAAAACTCAATAGCAGAAACCTCATCAAAGGAATAAATACTTGGGCTGTACCTCTTGTTAGATATTCCGGACCCTTTCTCAAGTGGACCCGAGAGGAACTTAAACAAATGGACCAAAGGACAAGAAAACTAATTACAATGCATAAGTCATTGCATCCCAGAGACGACGTTGACAGGCTATATGTATCTAGAAAAGAGGGAGGAAGAGAACTTGCCAGCATTGAAGACAGCGTTGACACATCCATACATCGACTCGAAAACTATATACAAAAACACGAAGGAGGACTCATTACAGCCACCAGACATGAAACTGAGAACACGATGAACAACAGAATGACAGTAACTAGGAAACAAAAATGGGAAGGAAAACAACTTTATGGGCGATTTAAACGACTAATAAACAATATCTCACACGACAAAACTTGGACATGGCTAAGAAAAGGAAACTTTAAGAGAGAAACAGAATCTCTCCTAATAGCAGCACAGGACAACGCCATAAGAACGAATCATATCAAAGCGAGAATAGATAAGACGCAACAAAATAGCAAATGCAGGCTATGTGGTGACAGAGATGAAACCATCAATCATATAATAAGCGAATGCGGCAAATTAGCACCGCGGGAATATAAGGCAAGACACGACTGGGTCGATAAGGTGATTCACTGGGAAATGTGTAAAAAAATTAAATTCGACCACAATAACAAATGGTATATGCACAACCCAGCACCTGTCCTAGAAAATGACTCGCATAAACTCCTATGGGAATTTAATATACAAACGTATCACCTAACCCCGGCTAGGAGACCAGACAAAAAAAAAGAGAACTTGCAAAATAGTCGACTTTACTGTCCCGGCAGACCACAGGATAAAACAGAAAAAATGTGAAAAGAAGGATAAATACCTCGACCATGCTAGGGAACTGAACAAACTGTGGAACATGCATGTGACAATTATACCAATTGTAATAGGTGCGTTTGGAACAGTAACTAAGGGATTACTAAAGGGACTAGAGGACTTGGAGGTTGGCGGACAAGAGGAGACCATCCAAACGACAGCATTGTTGAGAACTGACAGAATACTAAGAAGAGTCCTGGAGACTTGAGGAGACTTCCTGTCACTCAGACTTCACTGAAAAACCATCGGCTATCGCTGATGTGAAAAGATCTAATAATAATAATAATAATAATAATAATAATAATTCAGCCAGAATATTGAGAAGAGTCCTACAGGAATTAAAATATCACCATAAAACCCAGAATCCGTTCGGTAATGATAAAAAAAAAACAATTGCCACACCAGCGAAACACAGATTGAAAATCAAAGAAAATGAAAACAGACTACTTGGACATTGCAAGAGAAAAAAAAAAACTATGACACATGAGAGTGATGAGGGTACCAATTGTAATTGTTTTGCTTGCAGTGATTCTCCATTGCTTGGTAAGGAAGCTGGAATAGTTATAAGTTGGAAGACGAGCCGAGAATATCTGCACTAAAGTATCGTTGAATACTGAGAATAGTTCTGGATAATTAAAGAGATTTGCTGTCTGTCAGATTTCAGTGAAAGACCATCAACTAATGTTGGTGTGAAAAACTCTCAAGGAATCCGCCGGAAGAATGAGTCTCACAAAGTTCTTTGGGTTTTTGAGATACAAACAGATTACTTAATCTCGTCCAGACGACCAGATCTGTTGATAGTCCACGGAAAAAAAAGAGAATCTGCCGAATAGTGGAGTTTGACGTTCTGGCAGACCACAAAGTAAAATTAAAAGAATGTGAAAAGAGACATAAATATCTAGACTTTATTTGAAAACACTAGAAACTATGGAACTTGAATGTGATGGTGCTGTGCACGTGGAACAACTCCCAAAAACTTACTAAAGGGATTACAGAAGACAAATAAAAGCTATCCAGACTACAGCATTGTTTAGATCGCCCATAATACTGAGAAGAAACCTGCTGACTTGAAGAGATTTGCTGTGATTGAAACTCCCGCGAAAAACCATCAGCTAGCGTTGATGTGAAAACTCTCAAAACAGTAAAGTAATAATCATTTCTTTGCTCGATTATATTATGCAAAACATTCGCATTTTATATTAATACTGTTAAAACACATCTCTTTTACTCATAGATAGGGACTCTAACAAGCATTACCATTTCCGTTCAGAGTCGACTCGAGGGTAACCAAATCGGTAATTCACAGTCCAAAACTCAAAAACTGGACCTCTGGACCGGATTCTTACCCAGCACGTTTATTCGTGGCATATAACCTGACCGTTCTTCATGTGATACACTCTGATTCTTCGAAACCCAGCTAAGTATATATATATATATATATATATATATATATTATTGTTCACTCATTAGAGCTTTTCACATCAGCAATAGCCGATGGTTTTTCACTGAAGTCTGAGTGACAGCAAGTCTCCTCAAGTCTCCAGGACTCTTCTTAGTATTCTGGGAGTTCTCAATAATGCTGTCGTTTGGATGGTCTCCACTCGTCCGCCAACCTCCAAGTCCTCTAGTCCCTTTAGTAATCCCTTAGTTACTGTTCCAAACGCACCTATTACAATTGGTATGATTGTCACATGCATGTTCCACAGTTTTTTCAGTTCCCTGCCAAGGTCGTGGTATTTATCGTTCTTTTCAATTTCTTTCTCATTTATTATTATTATTATTATTATTATTATTATTATTATTAAAATCAATTAATTTCAATACAAAACAAAGTAGGTAATTTTTGTGCAAGAAAAAAAAGGCTCCAAGAAGATTTAAACTTTGTATTTATATTTATGCATTATTGATCAATCAGCGCTTTCATTTGGAACGAGATATTTCGTTGATTTTGGACACGATAAAATTTGATCTGCCTTGCAGCATTTGAATGATCAAAATCGAAAATAACTTAATAAATTTTTTTCTTCATAGATTTTATAAAAATAAATTTTAACCCATTTAAATCTTGGATAAATTAATCCATTATTCGTGTAATTTCAAACCTATCTAACAATCATAAATAAAGCGATAAAATGGCCTAGATTCTTTCTTCAAACGAAAGTTCTAACTATGTACTCAATATTCGTCATTATTTCTCGTGGGTGTATTTGATGGGAGAGTCTTGATGGCGTAATGGTTAAAGTGCTTGACAGCAAAATCGTAATTACCGATTTCGTACTCAAGTCGCACTATTATGTTCACTTTCCAACCAATAGCCTTGGGAAAAGTACGACTCCTCTTGTACTTCCAGTATTGCTTTTCAGCAAATATTGCTGTGGCATTAAATAAACCATGAAGTTTGAGATACCATTAAAAAGGAACAAAATAAAATTAATTTCTTCAGAATGTGTTTAATTTCAACTTCACTTAACTTTTTCCTTGACAAAAATCTTTTGAGTTAACTTAATGAAAGAACTTCTTGTATCAATTTAATATTCTTTATTGCTAATTATTAAGCATTACGCATACATATTAGCGTATAAATGTAGTTTACCTCTACATAATGATATACACACATAAAGATCTTTTACAGACCTAAATATATATATATATTATCTAATTAAGAATCAATGCAAACTACTCTTAGCTATTTTTTTGGTTAATGCGATATTTGGAAATATAAATGTTTTAACTAATCCAACCTTTTCTTAAAAGAAAAGAGACTATTACATTTGATGTATTTCAACAAACGTTTCCACTCAATTATAAAAAAAATAGAAAGCATTAAATTTGTTAAACTGTTTTATTTAATCATTTACATATTTTCCTCAACACACACAGACACACACACACACATAGATATGAGTGTGTGTGTGTGTGTGTGTGTGTGTGTGTGTGTGTGTGTGTGTGTGTGTGTGTGTGTGTGTGTGTGTGCGTGTCTGTGTATAAAACTCACATTATTTTGTAAAGTATAAAACATCAGCCAACGATGGTTTCAATGGATTCCACTTTAAGAGATTAAGAAAGATATCTGAAAAACTACGTCGACACTTATCTATATCTTAATAGAAAGATGAAATCTTTCAGAAAATGACGAAAAACTTGATTACTCTGATTAGAAGTGACGCTCATAAACGTAATAGCAAGTAATTACAAGCATACGAATGCTTGACGATAATGTGAAAAATATGGATAGGATAACTTACGGATAAATTTACCGCTCGAGTGCCGAGGATTCGTTTGCCAACAGCAGAAATAATACTGCAAACGCACAAAAGAAACATGTTGCTCATTATTCATAGGTCAGCAAATCTGAATGAAACAATCTTGTAGGAAGATTTACTCTACTATATCATTAACAGACTGCCGAAACACTTACAGCATAATTCTGCAACAGTAAATATTACCAAATTGTTTTCGAAAACTTTATTTAAACTTATAAGAAATATGATGGCTGTTCGAACAATTACATACGGATTGGCCTAAATCATCCAGAAGTAAAATATTGTGAAATCCCTAAAAGTAAAATATCTAGTGTCATAGAATAATTCTTGTAAAGATAGAATCATTGAAAATTGATGAACATAACTGACCAAGGAAATAAAAAAAGGAGGGGGAGAAGAATATCGACAACTAGAGAAGGAGGCTCTATTCACCCAATTATTTTTTCCTTGTTTTAATATTTTTAGAAAATGTCGCAAAAAGTAGTTGGTTTCTGTTTCATGGTATATCTCACTTTAATACTAACGCCAATCTTGCAAGGAAACGTAGTAGTAGTAGTAGTAGTATAGCACGTGTCACAAAGAGGTTTATACCTTTCCTTCGTACGAAAATGAACGTAATAGAGTAACAAGAGTTTGAACTCGCTTACTAAGTTGCTGCAATGAAGTATTCTAGCCATTATGCCACAGTGAACCACCAAGATTAGAGACTCGGTAGAAGATAGACAATCTAGAATTGCTTGGCAAACAATAAACGAAGTGAGCAGAAGAAAGAACACAGCCAAAGCAAAACTTAAAGCAGCAAACCAACAAGAAAGAATAAAACTGTGGAAACAGCACTTCGAAAACTTACTTGGAAACCCACCAAAAATAACGCATGAACCAATCACCAGAATAATTAGCAAACAATTAGACATTAAACTTGGACCGTTCACACAAGGAGAACTCGACTCGGTTCTCAGAAAAATTAAAAATAGGAAAGCTGCAGGACTGGACGAAATTCCCCCGGAAGTATGGAAGACCAGACAATTCGACGACATACTGCTCCGACACTGCAACGCAGTATACAATCAAAATCCGATAGATAGATGGACGAAGGGATGCATACTCCCCTTCCCTAAAAAGGGGGACCTCGGATTAGCCAAAAACTACCGAGGCATAACACTTACATCCATAGCTGCCAAAATCTACAATGCCCTACTACGAAACCGAATAGAACCCAAAATCGACAACATACTTAGAAAAAACCAAAATGGCTTCCGAAGAAATAGATCTACGACCTCACAAATACTAACCATCCGCAGAATCCTTGAAGGTGTACGGGCAAAGAACCTACAAGCGACATTAATATTTGTCGACTTTACCAAGGCTTTCGACTCCATTCACAGAGGAAAGATGGAACAAATCCTACTAGCGTACGGCATACCTAAAGAAACCGTAGCGGCAATAACGATTCTCTATAGAAACACTAAAGTAAAAGTACGATCACCAGATGGAGACACAGAATACTTCGACATTGTAGCAGGAGTACTACAAGGGGACACGCTGGCTCCGTATCTCTTTATCATTTGTCTAGACTACGTACTTAGAACATCGATTGACAAAATCAAAGAGAATGGCTTCGAACTGACGAAGAAAAGAAGCAGAAGATACCCCGCAACAACAATTACCGACGCCGACTACGCCGATGACATAGCGATACTGGCAAATACACCTGACCAAGCCGAAACACTTCTGCATAGCCTGGAACGAGCAGCAGCAAGCATAGGCCTCCATGTTAATGCACACAAAACGGAATATATGTGCTATAACCAAACGGGGGACATCTCCACTCTAGAAGGAACCCCTCTTAAACTAGTAGACAAATTCACGTACCTAGGAAGCAGCGTCGAATCAACCGAAAAGGACATCGAAACGAGGTTAACGAAAGCAAGGACAGCTATCAATAGGCTATCGACTATATGGAAATCAGACCTAACCGATAAAATGAAACGCAGTTTCTTCCAGGCAGCGGTCACATCGATACTGCTATATGGATGCACTAAATGGACGCTAACAAAACGGCTGGAGAAGCAACTAGATGGCAATTACACAAGAATGCTGCGTGCAATCCTCAACAAGTCCTGGCAGCAACACCCCACAAGACACCGACTGTACGGCCACCTGCCCCCTATCACGAAAACTATTCAAGTTAGGCGAACCAGACATGCAGGACATTGCTGGAGAAGCAGAGATGAACTCATAAGAGATGTACTCTTATGGATCCCCACACACGGCCGCGCAAAAGCAGGACGACCAGCACGAACGTACATTCAGCAGCTATGTAAGGATACAGGTTGTTGTCCTGAAGACCTACCTAGGGCGATGAACGATAGGGAGGAGTGGCGAGAGAGGGTCAGGGATATCCGTGCTGCCAGCACGATATGATGATGATGATGATGATTCTCACTATTCAGTTTCTGTTTCTTTGTTTAATGGCATATAAACCTTCGTGGGTTCTTAAATACCAAATCATTCTTGTAGAAGGACTCTAGTTGTACAATTTAATCCATATCGCGAGGGGATAAATAGGTTGATACATTAGCCGAAGTTATTAGTAAAAAATACTTAATTCCGCTCCTGGAGTTGGAACTCGGTTACTAAGATGTCACTAGCGAGCAAGTTAGTCGCAATGACAGTGAATCTCCGCAAAGTATTAAAATACAAAAAGACTATAAAGAAATGAGAAAAGTTGATTGATGTAATAGGAAAAAAATACCAGTAAAATGTCGCAATATACTTTGAAATCATTTAAAAACAACAGAAAGAAGTTCATTATTCAATGTAATTTTTAAGAAGTGGTGTGTATTTAGGGAAGCAAAGCAAAGTACACATCAATTTACGACCTAACACAGAGTTTTTTAGATTATAGAAAATTATATTTGAGCCTAAATTTGATAAAAGAAACAGACAACCGAAACAGATAAAGAAAAATATCATCAAAGGATAGAAGTTCCTTATAAAGCACTTTCAATGAATTTTCTTGTTTCTTTGTTGTTTTTATTTTTCGGGGTTAGGATCACCACGAGAAAGATGAGATACAAAGTCAGTGATTCTATCTCCTACGACAATAACCATTAGGTTGAACATGTCTCCTCAGAGTCGGGTGTGTGATGAGATTTGAGTTAGTTAAGATTAAAATTAGATTTGTGTGTTCGATTCTACATATTGCTCCGTGACTCCATGTTTTCGAATTCCAATATACCAATTTAAAACAGGTGAATCTTCGACAGCAGGATTCTGGACAAAATGGACCCATAAATACGAGCAGTAGATTCAAATAATCAGAATAAAATAAAATGAATAATTCAGAAAACCTATTAATCAAGAATGTCGATTAAACTACAGTTATATGATTAGATGTGTACATATATATATATATATATATAGAGAGAGAGAGAGAGAGAGAAAGAGAGAGAGAGACAATACAACAACTACTACTAGTAGTAGTACTATAACAACTAGTAATAATAATAATAATGATAATTATAATAATAATCGAAAAACCCGAAATAGTAAGTTCGATAAGCTTTAAGTTTGTGTAATATTTGTAGATTAAAAGTGTCATTTGAATTTTAAATCCTACGCCCAAGAATTGAAAAAGGGTCAAAGAAGAAAAAAGTCGATAAGAAAACCTAAAAAAAAAAACAAAAATGAAATATCTCCAATTTTAAATGTATGGGATTAAGCCAAAATAAAATTAAGAATAAGGATTATAAAAGATTATCAGCTAAAGCTTCTGTGAAAAACGTAGACGGAGGATAATAATAATTATAATTAGAGAACGAAAATAGGACGAAAAATAACTGTACGGACTCTTTAAGCGTCAACCTGGTGAAATCTCACATGAGAAGCTCTGGATATGGCTACGAAAGGGAAATCTTTTGGGAGAAACTTAACCTCTTCTCATAGCAGCAGGAAACAACCCAAGAACCAATAACATTAAAGAGAAAATTGATGATAGACAACAAGTATAGGTTACGTAGAGAAAAAAATTAAACGATTGATCACTTAATGAACGAATGGAGAAAACTAGCACAAAAGGATTTCAACAGTAGGCAGGACTGGGTAGGGAAACGTAATCCACTAGGAATTGTTCAATACTGGAATTTAACAATAGTACCAGGTGGTATATGTTCACACCAAAATCTGTTCAAAAGAATCAGCTGCATAAAATCTTGACTTTTAAGGTACAAACGGGTCATACATTCTCGGCCAGAACACCCGTACTTGCAGTAATTAATTTTTAAAAAATGCACTTGTCGTCAAGTGAACTTCGCGGTTAAGTGAAAAAATAAAGAACGAAAAAGTAATGAAATACATGGAACTTATCAGCAAACAAAAACAAAACAAAAAAAAGGGTGGAACATGAGAGTGACGGTAGTATCATTGATTGTTACTTCATTTGAAACGGACAATAAATCCTTATAAAAAAAGACTGGATAAATTAGAAATCAAGCCCATCGAGACTTCAATTGTGTTACGACTTGCTACAATACTCAGAAGAGTCCTGGGAACCTGAAGAGACTTGTGGCCATGCAGTCTCCTGTAAAAGTCTACCAACTAATGCATTGTTGAAAAAGTAGCAAAGAGTTAGATTCTACACCACTTCTACAAGTACTATTGTTACTACTGCTAATAATAATACAAGTACTACTGTTACAACTGTTCTACTACTACTACTACTACTACTACTACTACTACTACTACTAATAATAATAATAATAATGATAACCTCTCCAAGCATTATTGAAAACATTACCGAATTTGCAAATCCCAGCCCATGGTGGAATACATCGATTCTAGTTTTTAAAACATTCTCGTCTATTCACTACGTACAGAAGATGCTTAGAAGAAACAAATATACCCGAATGGATGACAAAGGGGAAGACCAGCCTGATCCGAAAAGGAACCTCCCCCAGTAGCTATTGACCAATAACATGCCTACCTTTTATGTGGAAAACTATGACAACACATATTAGGGAGGATAAATATAACTTGCTAGTAAACCGCGAGCTTCTTCCCAAAGAACAAAAGAGATACTAAAGGAGAACTAGAGAAACAGATGATCTTCTGTAGATTTAACAGTACATTCCCAAGTAGAGCAAAACGAGGCGGAAAATGTAGCCATGGCGTAGATTGACGACACAAATATATACGATAAGGTCCCACAATGCTTCATAATATATCATCCAATAATGTATAAGATATCCGACAAGTTCATAAAGTTTAACTCAGAAACAAAAAAAAAACAAAAAAAAAAACAAAACAAAAAAAAAAACATTGACCGCAGGAGGAAAAATATTAGCTGACGTGAAAATCCCGTGCGTTATCTTCCAGGGAGATACGTTTTAACAATTACTATCTGTAACAGAGATAGGGCCACTCAATCACATACTTGGAAATTGTACTAGTGCCTAGAAATTTATAAAATTACGGGAGAAGCTGAACCACGTAATATGCATAGACAATATCAAACTATTTGCAAAAAAAGAAAAAATAAATAAACGAAAATGAATTGGATTCACTCATACAAACCATAAGAAAATATTCAATATACTTGGCATAGAAGAACGTTTCATGCAAATAATAATAAGTGGAAAATGACAAAAAACGAACAGGAAAGTAATTGGACAGCTGGATTAAGAAGAATCAGAACACTCGGAAAAACGGAAAATTACAAGTATTTAGGTATACTGGAAGCAGATACCACCAAACAAGTGGAGTTAAAGGAAACAAATCTAAAACAAACTATCATAGGCAAAGTAAAATACTTTTCGAAACCTAACTCTATTGCATAAATCTCATCAAAGGCATAAACACTTGGACTATTGCCCTTGTAAGATACTCGAAACCATTCTTTAAATTGACACGGGAAGAATTTCAAGAAATGGTCAGGAGGACAAAAAAACTCATGACGATGTTTAAGTCCCTACATCTGAGAGATGATAGACAAACTATATGTGTCAAGTGAAAAAAGGAAGAAGAATCGTTAGTATTCAAGATAGTATGCGTACCTCAACAAGTCAGAGAGTGCATAGAAAAAAGTTAAGGCAGACCGATTACCCCGACCAGATTCAGCACAGGCAACATAAAAATAAAAATAAAAAACAGAACAACAATAATTACAAAGCAGAAGTGAAAAAAAGCAACTTCATGGATATTTCAAGCGACCAGCTGACGAAATATCACACAATAAAATCTGGATATGACTAAGAAAGAGAAACCGAATCTCTTCTAATAGCAGCTCAAGAAAAGGCATTAGGGCCAATTATGTTAATGCAAATATAGATATGAATCAAAAGAATAGCTACTACAGATTATGCGATAAGAGCAAAAAAGTGTAAGACTAGACAATTGAACGGGGCATGTGTTCCATTAGGAACTAAATAGAAATTGAAATGATGGTTTCGTTTGGTTTGGTTTGTTGTGTTTTATGGCATATCAACCTTTGTAGGTTATTTAACGCCAAATCCATTTTTATGTAAATAATCTGTTCTATTCAAAACAATTCAGTTTAACATAAGTACAAAACATTTCCATTACAAACTATTTAAGCAGTTATATGTAACAATTCAGTTAAGTGTAAATACAATTTTAATGTCGAAAAACAGTTCCTTTTCAAATAATTCAGTTAAGCATTAGCACGCAGTTTAAATATAAGTACGGTTTAATTGTCAAAAACATTTCTATTTCAAGCTATTCAGTTTACTCAAACAATTCATTTTAGCATAAGTATGTTGCTAGTTGTATTTAACCCATAGATAGGACCCTATCAGGTGCTACCACTCCGGGCCAGAGTGGACCTGGGAGCAATGGCAATGAAGGCGTACTCCATATTCTCCAAAGCTCCAGCACTGCTGGAACCTCACCATCAGATTGTTAAGTGTCATATCCTGGACACTCGTTGGGAGGAGTCTTACCCGTCTGGAGAGAAGCAGTCGGTGTATTCTACAGCCCCAGCCGACTGGGTAAGAAATTGAAATGAGTTCAATCTACCATATAGTATATGCACGAGAATCAGTCCTGTAAAACGAGTCACATAAAGATCTATTCAATGTTGAGATACTAATCCCGACCAGATGTGGAAAAAGAAGGGTACAATAAAAAAATACATCAGGGTTGGTGTAGAAGTAATCAAAACGAAGTTACAGATATGTTTGGTTTGATCCGAGTAATCTACCAGCAGGTTTTATTTTCAAGATTTTTCTTCTTTTAGACTAGTTCTTAACCAAAATCAAAGATTACAAACTGTCTTGTTATTGTACCCAGAAAATTCGAAGAGCGCCAAGGGATGAATATGTGTAATTTTAATGGCCATTAGTGAAAAGTGAGTTTCGAACAACCTTCTCGAAAAAGAATTTCTTGACGATGTTTACATGTACATAACGAAAATTGGGGCGTGCCAGTCGTATTTTAAGCCTGAAAATCTCTACAAAATGTTGGTTCAACGTAAAGGTCTGTGCTGAAATATAAACTTTTACCACAGAATGGTGGAACACATCATCTAACTATCAATATACATCTCTTATCATAAACCTATCAAACATTAACATTTTCAACTTAAAGTCATAATTAAGAAATTAAACCAAAAAAGAATATGAAAACAAAAATCAATAATACAAGCTGTATATTTTATTAACTTCATACGCTGTTTTCATCAGCTGACGCACTGATTGTAAACACTAACTAGTATGTCACACTAAGCTACAATATGTTTTGCGGTGTCAACCTTTACCGCAGATAGAGATTCAACTAATTTTTTTCAGCCAAAATATCTTGAGTTTGACTAATATTCAAGATCGTCTTTATGTCACAGTTCACTTTAGTAGCTGAACTGAGTTCATTTTCCATTAGGTAAGCACTTAACTACTCGTATATATATATATATATATATAAGCAAGGACGAACGCATGGACCCCTATATATGGACGTGCTTGTGTTAGTCGACCAGCTCTTTGCAGACACATGATCCAGTTTAGAATATCTGCAGGGAGCAACAGATGATAGGGACAGATGGAGAAAGAGAGAGAGAGAAAGAGAGAGAGAAGGAAATCCGTGCTTTTTGTGTGTCTAGATGATGATGATGATGATGAATATCTGTGCTCAACAGGTTCTTTATACTTTGTTGTCTCCTTCATGAGGCTGGAAATAGATATGGTCTTCTTTTTTAAAATCATTATAATGAACCTTGTTATGAATGAGATTCTTTTCCATTCCAGAATTCGTGCCTGTGTATGTCCTTTTGGTGTTAAATGTCTGAAAAAATCTCTTGCCTAAGCAGATGTTTTTCCTGTGTATATACAAGATTATGCTTTGTGTGTATTTGGGTATGTTTGAATACATTCACATACATGCCCGTACATTCATATATATATATATATATATATATATATCAGTCATGAGATATATAAGGAATTTTGTCGTAAAAGTTTAAGAATGAAGTAACTCAGAACAGATGTTTAATCAGTGAAAATTCTGAGAAATAAATGTATATTGCAATCGGGTTGGAAGCACTTAAAAAAATAAAGAAATATACGGTCACAATATTAAATGACTATTTCGCAAGGATAAAATCAATGTATAATAGCAATTTGCGTGGCTTTTGTACGTATGGAAATAGTTATCACTAAACTTTGTAAAGAAAAATTGCGTACAGATCTATGGAAATAACAAATTTTATAATAATAATAATAATAAAACATCAGACAAGGGGTCAATCTAGATCTGTGAATATACTAAAACATTATTTTAGAGAATTTATCAAGCAACAAAAATAGAAACGAGCATGTTGCATTTTAAGATAAGAGAAAAATTGTAATGAATTGGGACCTTCCTGATGACTGGATGTGGGGCCGAATGCAAAGAACAACCACGAGAACTATTGTGGTAGGTGCAAGACATGATCCCATATGTGAGTCGGTAATTTTATGAAAAAAGATCAGAAATTTGGAGTATAACCGGCAGAAAGAAAGAAAGGACGAAAAATTCGGGTTTAGCTAGGCCGCAACCCAAACATTGGGGGTGGGCTTTGATTTATCACTTCTTTCCTCGATTCAAAATACAACTTCACTTCTAGAAGGCAACAGAAAAACTACTTAAATGCGTAAGATTTGATGTTTGATTGAATTTTTAACATTTTTTTCTTTTACTATGTACCTTTCGGCATTTCTTTACTTCATACTTGTCTCCGGTAACTTTAGTCGAGACCCTGCAACGTGACAATTAGCGAAATTCTAACATGTTCACCAGAAAAAGAAAATATTTCGGGAACATTTCTGGGAAAAAACGAAAGAGATGAAGTAAAAGATGTTAGCAGACTATAAATAATTGTGTCCCTTGGATTGGGGACGTGGCTTTTGTACATAAAGTGAGAAACTTGTAATTCTTTCTCGCTGCTGTTCGTCTCCGTTCTTTGAACGAAAACGTGCTTTTTTTGAAAACCCGTTTATTGAACAGAGAAATGCGTCTCCTGCCTGGACACAATGTAATAAATCCAACATGTCTTTGCTGTTTAAGCTTTACTGACCACTTACATAGTATGACTTTTACTGTTTTGTATCACTTTACATTTACTGCTTGTTCACTACACAATATGTATGCACTTTATCTTTTGAGACACGTTTTTGCATTCTGGTAAATAATTCTATATGCATTATGTATGTATTAAATTTTCCTATATGAATAAATGATTTTAATTTTTCTTTCCTTTCGTTTATTCAGTGTTTGTGTTTCAGTGGATACTAATAATGGACCTTGGTGACTGGGGACGCTTTAAATATGCTCCCTAGTATAAACTAATCCAATTGTCAGAAAAATGAATTTAAAAGAGAAGCCCAATCAATATCTTCATGGTTAGAATTGTAATAGGTCTTTGAATAGCAGCCCTCTACAAATCACTATTATGATCATATATGTTTATGGCTACAATTTTTGTCCCATTCTAACAATATATTATTTAATCACATTTTAGTTATTTACCACTCGACTGACGAGAATTCAAGCACTCTTTTCGGCTCATCTTCCCACTCTTCTGTCTTTCTCTGACTTAGTTTCTCTCTCTCTCTCTCTCTATATATATATATATATATATAATAGAAAGTGACGATACCGTCTGGTTACGATATTATAAATTTCGTGATACACAATTCACGAAATGATACATATCACGACAGTCGTAGTATAAAAAAAAAACACAAAATGATTTGTTCGAAAAAATGTTTTTTTTTTTCAGAGAAAACATATAAATAGAAATATAAAGCCAGAAATATCTTCTGTATGCTGATAAGAAAATATCAAACTTTTAAAGAAATAGATTCGGCATATTTTTCCTGATGTTTAGATGATCCCCTGCGCCCTGGTATATTTTAATGTATTGCTTCTATGTTAACATACACGAAAATAGCTTTTAATGGATCAGAATTCTATTCTCAGAACTTTGAAGTGTAATATGGGTTCATTTAAAGATAAAATATAAAAATATTTGCCTGATCGTTCACCCGTGGTAATCTAAGATTTATATTCATTATAATTAATAGAAAATATTAATCGTTTAATTAATCACTCCTTTCAGTTTTTCTATAATAAGAACAACTAAAAGAAACGAATTGGTATAGCTAAGAAATGAATGACATAAAAAGGTTTCTAGAAAGAATGTGTTTCAATAATCTAGTTACTGACTTAAGGAGTCTGGTAAAAGGTCAAGGTTCAGAGTATCATTGGTTCTTTCAGGTGTTTCGCACTGGTCTCAAAAGTATCAATTTTTTTCAATTTATCCCCCTGTTTTTATTTCCGAGAGTCTGGTACAAAGGCGCCACAAAATGCTTTATCTTAATTTCACTTCGCTTCTCTACCCAGGATAGTCAGGTTCAAGGCCATCTTGAATTAATGTATTATCTTAGGCTTTCTCTGTCTCTCCATCCTAAGGAGTCTGGATCAAGCCGAAAGTCCTGAGCAACGTAAAATCATATAGTTGCCTACCACCGATCGCTGCTTTTCTCCGTCTAGGAATGTAAACCATTGTTTATATGTATTTTCTCTCTACCGTGGGTTAGTGTTTGGTGAATCTTTTGATTTTATCAAATTTCTCTTAATATGGATATCCATCTCTTTGACTTTCTTCGCCGTCAATACTCAGTTTGCCCTCACTTCTACCCAAAGGGGATAGTCTTTCTCCTGACTTCTGTAATATTTCATTTTAACCCTTCCGGACTCCAGTTGCCATTTAATCTGGAATTGTGACCTCAGGACTTTGTTCGATTCATAATGGTCAACTAAAATTTTCTACAACTGAATTAAAAAGAATGTTTTACAGAATTGTTCGTTTTCAACCGACAATTGTTCTTAACCTCCAGGCTGTCATATTGTCCCCAGTGTTAAATCCGACAGAGGTTTGACTCGCTGAGAAATCGTCAAAGTAAAAAAATTCTCGCCCGACATATTTCGTTGCCATAGCAATCTTTGCCTGGGTTTTCCACTTCTATTTTCATTAGAACATATAAATAAATAAACCAAAGTAAAAATAAGAAAAGAACACATATTTTGCACATATGCCATGTGTGTGTGTGTGTGTGTGTGTGTGTGTGTGTGTGTGTTTGGGCTGAGATATATGCTTTCCGATGATAGCGCTTTGGTTTCTATTCAGTTTCCTGTATTATTATCACAAACAGGAAGATGTGAGATAGTTTTTGCCCTGGAGTAAGGAAGATTGATGGGTTGCATGGGGAAACTTTTAAAATCTAGGTTTTGATTTACCCAAGGGAAATCATAGTTTCTTCGTCTCTCATATATTCTCACGACTGAGGATTGAACGATGACCCACCAACTGTCAATCTCTCAAAAAATGTTCATCCTTCAAGTTGATATTATGTTGATGGATAGGCTATGCCATAGCACACACACATTCATTCGTGTATATATATAATATGATATATATATATATATATATATATATATATATATAAGAATGCTTGTTATATATATATATATATATATATATATATAAGCAGAGGAAAGATACAAGAGGTAGGAGTATCCAATTTGAGTGCTCAAATTCAACGGCTATCGACGTATAATTAACTTGAGATTAAGAATACATCAAAACTCAACGCACAGAGAAAAAAAACTCAAATGAAAATAAAAAGCAAAAAAATCAATTCTTTGATGTCATTATAAAATCATTTCAGGAATAAGATGACCCCCTTCAGATGAGGGTCATCATAGACCTGAATAATAACCTTTTGCTATCATATATCCTGTTTTGTTTGCTCAATCTCACCAAGCAGTTTATTAACTCTTTGATATTGATCAGTCGCTGGTCATCCCTCACACATCGAAGCAGGTTTAAATAGTAAAGGAGACACAGAGTCCTCAGTAGCATGATACTTATCAGACCACAAAGTGAAGGAGAGATACGCCAAACTTCAAGAAAGAAGTTCGTCTGCTGATGGTAAAATACCTAATCAGTATGTTGAAGTTGATTGAGAGTTATCGAACACTTGATCAGAAATGAACTGTATTTTCAGTCGAGTTGGGGAACGCCATCATTTACAGAATAGAACACAGCATTAATCATGTATCCTTTCTTTGGCCAATATTAAAGACTGAATATTTTGCTCCAAGATCTGAATCTCCCTGACAATCAGAAAATGTGTTCTAAATTTTGCCTCTCTCATGGCAACATTTATATTACATTGCATACCGTTTCTAACATGCTTTCGTACACACAAACACATACACATATGCACACCTAATATATGATGTAACGTTTATCATCGTAGTTGACAAACACTGTGACTCAAGTTCAAGTCATGGGTAAGGTTGTTTGCATTTCACATAGCACAAATACAATTGGGAAACGTTTGAATCCAACGATTCTCCCTCCATCTATGAGTAAATAGTACTTTATCCTTGGTATGGCAGTTTGTCTAAGAGAAAGAAAAGTTGAAATTCAAAACTGTTAAACACCACTTAGGAATAGACGTTGTGCCACATCCTACTACTACGTCTTGTTGGGTAAATGCACACTTATATATATATATATATATATATATATATATATATATATTAAAGGTAAAAAAAGATCTATTGTATTTTACTCAGTTAACACAATTAATGAGCTGTCATTTCCTATATATCTTTCTCTCGAGAACATCTGCATGGTGGAGTTTGAAGGTGACTTTATAGTTGGTCAATGTAAAGAGGTAAAGAATAAATAAAGTGTCAGGGTTGTGGATTTTATTTCTATCAACGAAAAATAATAAAATAAAGAAAATCCACCATTTACGCCGATCTGTGCAAAGAGAACTCCGTTTGTATGCAATAGAACAAATAAAAATCAATATTCCTTTCAATAGTGACAATATTCCCGTGAGTATTTCTGGTAGATTAATTGACGAAGACTATTTTATTTCGTAAAAGTAAGAAAATATTCTTAAAAAACAACAGCATGACTAGAAGCTGCAGTAGCAATGCCAAGATCAACTGCAATAATAATAATACTGTAAGTTGAAACAGAAAGAATATAAGACTAGACACGACGAGGTGTTGAAGGTGATCCCCTAGGAATTATGCAGTAAATTTACATTTGAGCATACGAACAAATAGTATATGCACAACCCAGAATCCGTCTTGGAAAATGAGACGCACAAATTTCTTTTGGATTTGGAGATACAAACGTATCACCTAATCTCAGCGAGACAACCAGTCGTTGAAACAGTCAAAAAAAAAGAGAAAAAAAAAAAGAAGAGAACCTGCTGAATAGTGGACTTTGCCGTTCTGGACGACTGCAAGTAAAACAAAAAGGGAGTGAAAAGAACAGATAAGTACCAAACCTTGCTCGAGAACTTAAAAACATTATAGAACATAATATTGACTGTGATACCAATTTGGAATTGATATGCTCAATTCAGTCGCCAAAGGATTGATAAAGGGCCTGAAGAATACCGAGAAGTGTCTAGGAGACTTGAGGAGACTTGCTGTTACTCAAACTCCTCTGAGAAACCATAATCTAAGGCTGGTGTGAAAAACTCTCAAAAAAGAAAAAGAAAATTTTATTATCATTTTTGTTTAGAGATACAAATTAATCACGTAATTACTGCCAGAAGACTAGAACTAATGATAATTAAGAAAGAAGAAATATGCAGTATAGGGGATTTTACCCTTCTGTCGGACCACAAAATGAAAATATAAAAAAGCTAAAAAAAATACATGGCCCTTTCCAGAAAATTAAGCAGTTGTGAAATATAAGAATAATGATGGTACCAATTGAAGCTGATGCACCTCGGGCGATCCCCAAATCTTAGAAAAGGGATGAGAGGAATTAGAAATCAGAGGATAAATCAAGACTATTCAGACTACAGCACTTCTGAGATTGGCAAGAATACTCAAAAAGTCTTTTAGATTAGATGATACTTTGTACCATTGCAGTACCAAAGAGAATTTACACCCTGTTGTGACCGCGCCGTGGCAAAAAGTTGACGAACGAGAGAAAGTTTCATTGACTACTTCACCTGTAGATAGCCGTCGGAAGAAAGAAAGAGAGTATGGAAACATGAGACCTCCGCGTTAGATAGACAAAGATAAGCAATTTGTCCTGGCGAGAAAAAGATAAGCAGACACAGACCTCGAATTTGTTCCTGGTTCTGACATACTTGTCCACTGTGTCACGTATAATCGAAGGATCAATTTGGAGCACCTCCGAAATCGGCTACCTACAGGGGCTCGAAAACTTTCGTTTCCTTAAATCTTCTTGGCTGGTATTCAGTTGTCGTTTTTATCTTATCACGTTTCGCCCCAAACTCTTCCCGTCGTCTCGGTGGGAGGTACATTCGCGTCCGCTCGCTCCGCACATGCGCACAAAATTTCGAACCCCGAATTTTTGGTAGTCATTTTTAATTCTCTCGAGTGCTTTTGCCTGGCTATTCAGACACTGACTGCTTTATTTATTTATTCATTCATTTATTTATTCAGTTTCAATTTTTTTTAATGAATCGTTCGATTGCCTTACAACTGATGTCGCTCAGACGTTAATGAAAAACTAAGAAGAATAAGAATAAGGACAAAAGTAGAAGCACAGAAGGAAAAAAAAAACGCTTCAGGATCCATTTAAATGAGTCAAAAAGGATATAAATATATTGCAAAACGGATGCTTAAATGAGTAATAAAAAAAAACGAGTATCACCCGGAAGATATTAATAAGAAAACATTCTGAAAATTTGCACATTTCACTGTTTTACAATTATGTTATATTATTGTTTATCAATTCAATTTCTACATGCCGATTCTATCGCTTACGTTGTTCCTGTTTAGAAGACGACGGAAGTAGAAAAAGATTATATATATATATATATATATACGACTGTCAAAAACATTTGGCCACCCTCAAAATTTCTATTTATGATCCTAAAAGTGTTATTTTTAACGAAACAAGTTAATCACCAGAATGTTTTTTTTTTATTTATTTTACTAAATACAAGTCTAACTTTGACCTTAGCATCACCAGATATCTTTTGAAAAATTGATTTGAGAGCGTTTTTTTTTAAAATTCCGATAATGAATAAAAGTTGTATTATACCACCACTTGAATTTACATTAGATTGAATTACTGCCTGCAAGATACTGCCTGATTTTCCTATGCAGTTGATAAATAAACAGTTTATGTGCGGCGAAGAGTTGGTTAAAGAGCTCTCAACACTCGTATTATTACGCAAATCGTAAAGCATGAAGGAGGCACTTTATAGTGCGGAGACCTTTGCCAACTGTAAAGTACGAGATTGGCACTAGGTAAAGGGCAAATTGAATCAGACCAGCTATCATAGTATACTACAGTATCACGGATTTAAATCCCATTGAACTGGTGATGAATGAACTTGAATGATAATTTAGAGATAAACAACCCACAACTGCAGCTCACCATTGGCAACTCTCACGGGAAAGCTGGGTAGAAAAATGTTCAGTCTACTTCTGGTCTTTGGTGGAAAGGATACATACAATGGTTAAATTAGTGGGTGCGGCTAAAGGCAGTCATTTAAGTTTAAGAAGTCTTTTCCTTTAGTTTATTTTGTATTTAATGTGGCTAAAGAAAACCAGTATTTAGTAAAGAGAAAGCTGTTGAGGTGCTTAACTCGTTTCATTGGAAATAACATTTTAGGATATGAAATAAAGTTTTTGAAGGTGGCCAAATACTTTTGAATTGTAGTATATATATATATATATATATATATATATATATATATATATATATTTATATAAGAGTAAAAAGTCTCAGCATAATTTCTACATGTGTTAACTAATCTCTTCAATCAAGAGAAGGATGCAACACAAGTTATTTTTAATAAGTAGAGTTTAACCATCTTTACTAACCCCTCCACTCGAGCAGGATATGACACAAGGTTAATTTTTAAGCGGAGTTTAGCAGGTTTGAATTCAGAGTTTCCTTCTCCTAGACTAGTCACCTCACCCAGGCTGAAGAACCTAGTCTGCTCTAATATTTACCCATAGCTGGAGGGAGAATAATTGGATTCATACCTTTCCCAAGGGTATTTGTGCTATGTGAAATGCAATCATTCTCGTCCAGGATTTGAACTCGTGTCGCCGTGTCCATTTCCTACGACGATAACAATTACACCACAGGCACCTCCATAATAAGTGGAGTTTAACAAGTTTAAATTTTCTTTCTCCTGGGCCTGTTGCCGTGTCAAGAATAAAGTTCTCAGTCAGCCCAACTACCCACCCATATCTGAAATGAGAATACTTGGATGCATACCTTTCCTCAGCGTATCAGCTTTGGGTTAAATGCAAGTGGTTTGAACACGGATCATCGTGTCCATTTCGGATGACGATAACCATTGCACTCTAAGATTTTGCATGATTGCGAAGTAGTGTTGAAAAACTGTTAAAGCATTAAGCCTTTTAAAATATTTTTGAGTCTTATGTAAATGAGTTGAAATATCCGTAATGATGCTGTATATAGAAAAGAAAAAAAATGATCCATGAATTCAATATAAATATTCAAACATCTTGTCATTCAGTGTAAATTCAGTGATGTTCTTATGGATCAAAAATCTCAGAAAAATTTCAATTTTGTATGGTGTAAAGCTGGGGATAAAAGTTAATTTCAAATTGACTTTTTGTGACTTCTTTACATTCAGTTTTTTCATCTGTGAATATTTATAGTAAAACAAAAATACGTTGTGGGGTGGGTATGTAATTTGGTTATTTCAGTAGATTGCTCTCTAAATTATTCCCACCACAAATACAACACAAAACATTACAATCGCGCAAAAGAAATGGAATAGAACACAACGAACATTAAATAACAAACAATTTAATATGCATATAACAGAATATGAAAAACAAAATACATGATGTGTAAATGACCTTTTGGAAAATAAAGTTTGAAGAAGAAAATAAATTTGTTGAAAGATGTGTGTATGTTCATGATATCAGAGTCCGTATATATGTCGTTCTTACGTACATTAAGTTTATAGCGGGTTTTATGATTGTGGCGACAGCGTGTCTCGTTGATGAAAGAGAGTTTGTCGGGTTTTCCTTTTGAATATAATTCTCGGCCATTTGAAAAGAGGTCATGAACTTTAGTTGAGGAAGGAAAGGAATTGGTTGGACATAGTATCGGCTACTGGCTTAGTGGCTTGTGTTCGTCTGTGTCTTCGTTTGTGTGTAAGCTTGTGTCTTGTGTGTATGGCTTCCTAACTCTGTGTTATTTATATCCTACAGGTGGATCAAAGAATCGCCCTAAAATCTTGGCGCGTAGACATTTATTGACCAATCAGATTTGTATTTTACTATTTTATTTTCAAGCCTAAATGTTTTCTGTTAGTTCACTTCCGATCCTAATTTTCTAGAATGTTCTATTCCATGTTTTTAGCTGATTGGTTGAAAAATATAAAAATGTAATTTAAATGCTAATACAGGTTTGATCCTAAATTTCTAGAATGTTCTTAAGTATGTTTTTATTGCTTATTTTAGGACAAGAAAAAAATTTGTATCCCATAACGTAAGTGAAAAGTCCACAATCATAGAAAGGATCGAAAAAAGTAACTAAAAAACGAACAATCAAACACAGACGACATTATGACAGTAATAGAAATACGACATTTTATAGATAAAACGCATACAAACACTGACAACAAATAAATTTAACATGAAAATTAATGAGGATTTCTTGATATCGTTTGGCCATACTTGAGGGGACTCATAAGCACTTCAATAAATAAAAAAATCAGTCTTAGCGAATTCTAAATGGACCCTCTCATTTATGTTCCACGTGATAAGATCATTTGCCTGGTGACAACACTGCAGATATATAAAGGTCAGTTAAAGACACTCTGATACCAGAAAATGATTTGCATTTAAAAAGTGGATATGATACCTCACTCGTGCATTTCCTTAACTTTAATTTCAACATATTCCTTTAAAAAATTCAAAAGAAAATTTCAAAAGTTCAACATTCACAAAGTTGAACTAAATAATTGCATAGCCATATCAGAGAAGGCTTAATGACTGCGGTTGGATCGTAGATTTGTTGATTGAATGATTTTAATATCATGTCAACCTGTCTGGGGTTATTTTCAGCATAGACTTTTATGAGTTCCATTCAATGTACCTTCATATTTATAGTTTTGTGCAGTTGTTCTTTAAGATTTTTTTCTACATTACATATACGAATATTTTTAAACAGATCTATTCGACTCATACATGGGACCCTAAAACGTATTTAATGTATATTTATTTACCAACTTGTAGGCACAAGAATGATGTGAAACAAGATAATTTTTAAGCGGTGCTGGACAAGTTTCAATTCAGATTTTTCCTTCTGCTAACAGAACAAGGTTAAAGAACACAGTCAGCACTATTGTTAACTCATGGCTGAATTCATACATTTCCCAAGGGTAGGAAGACAATGGGATAAGCAAAGAACTTAAACAAGGATTTGAACTCCGATCACCGTGTCCATTCCCTATAAAGATGATCATTAAATTACGTATTTAAGGTATCTTAAAAGACACAAAATTGCTATCAAAAATTTACCTGGACCCGTGAAGATTTTCTTTGTCTAGACGTCTAGGCTTTGTCTAGACAGCAGCCTCGTCATCAACTAATATTATCTTATTACGTAGATTGCTAAGCTATGCATACATCTTTATTTCATTTTTAAATCTATATGGAAAATAAAGTTTAAATTTGGATATTTTTGACCACGCGTCGTACTTTTCCTCTGAGTTCACTATGCCAACTTAATTCACTCGTATTAAGCACTTCCTATTACTTTTGTAATCACTGAGAAAATTCAATAACACCACTTTGCACATATTTTTCAAATCTTAAAATTACTGTCTACCCATAATAGTTTCATTATTTCATCACGAAACGCCATACATATTATCTGATTAACATTTCGCAGAACAAGTACTGCATAACCATAGTTGCGAAGACAACATTTAGTCTAACGTTTTAAATGTTCGGTGATTACTTACCTACTCCTATAAATACTTATAATATTAATGCAGAAATAGCTAGAGTCGAGATTTGGAATGGTAGCTTTGGGGAGAAGTCATCAATTCACGATAATGTACACTGAAAAAATTTCCTAAGCATGTCTACTGTATATGCAATTGCATGAATAAAATTAAGGGCATTGATCAAATTTTTTCTAATATCAGACTGTATATTTGCAAGTGCGTTCAAGCACACATATATGATACCTCTCACCCACTCTCTCTTTATATACATATATATATATATATACATGTATATATATATATATATATATATATATATGTGTGTGTGTGTGTGTGTGTGTGTGTGTGTTTATCTACGTGTGGGGGTGTTGTATTACCGGGTGCATGTCTAAGCTGGTGCATTACTGTGTATATGTTTAATAAAATCTAAATTACATCTAAAAGATAAATAATCTCCCCGTGTTCCCACTGAACGTTTCTTAAAAACAATACTCATAGTACAATAGGTCAGCACACTTGACTGAACATCATAATCAAAGGCACATACACACATGGATATATATATATATATATATATATATATATATATATATATATATATATATATATATATATATATAATGTGCAAAGTATACTGTCCTTATTATTTATATTATGGCGCCCGTTATGTAAAACAGCGTCTGTTCTTTCTGCCTGATGAAGGCAGAGAATGGTAAACAAGACCATTATTACTCGGACGCTGTTAATAAGGCTGATGCTGCCAACAAGATTCACTGCCAGAGGCATTTTGTCCGCAAAAACTTTTCTTGACGCTTCACTAATTGAGTAGATCGTAGAAAGATTTTTTTTTTCTTTTTGTTTTTCTTTTGAGGTCTTTTTTTATATTACTTTCTCCTTTATGAACACTGTCTCTATTTAATTCCTATCATTCTTTTCTTCATGCCTTAAATTTACAGAGTCCTCCACTATGTTTATATTTTCCATATGAATCTGACGAACGACACTTTCAGCACAAAATTCATTCGCTCACTTGCAACATGTTTCGGAGTTGGTTGGGATCATTAAAGATTTAGGTTGAAAGATAGTAAGACGAAACAAATTGTCGATATACAAGCAATAGATTTGGTTAAGTTTGGTTTAGTTTCTTCCTGAGTTATTTAATGACAAAGAAATCTATCTAGAAAGACAGTAAAAATACTATTCAATCCATAGCTTACAGGGTAAGATGTTCATACCTTTACCAAAGGTGTATTACGAAAGTAAAACATATGGCACGACATGAGTTCAAACTCGCTTACTTCATGGCCGTAGTGTAGCATGTTAATTATTACACCACGGTGACTCCACCGATGGCATCGTTCAATATCATTCATTATACAAATGTATTCTTCTTTTATATAATCTCAAGTATATTAGCTTACTGCAATAAGGCATAAGATTTGATTCATTATCAAGTCACACTGAAACAACTCCCTTAATTTAGTAAATAAGCAGCAATGATTAAGCTGATTACAAAATGGTTTGACCATGAAGAAGCTGTATGTTAGGTAAGCAATCAGAGGCCTAACTGATTCAAACTAAAAAGAGCATTGTAAATTCGAACTGTACATTTTAACTCACAATTGAGTCAAATTGAAAGTATCTTTTCAAGCAGCATCACTAAAGTCATGTGGGTTGAAATTGATGTCTGACCATTAATGTATGATGCTATAAGCCTTTTTACCTCTAAGTGAACATAATCCGGTGCAATAATGCATATTCAAGAATGTTTAAGTGTATCTATATAAGTATGTATGTTTATTGATATAGTGTATGTAGATATACTATATACCCAGCATCTACGAACTAAAATTTGGTCAATCTTTTTAAAAGCGGAGTTGAACAGGATTGACATCAATTTTCATTCTCTTAGACAGTTTGCTGTACCAAGGTTAAAGGGTGAAATCTACCGTACAAATCACCCATATTTGGGAGTTATACTTTTCCAACGGGTATTAGCGTCATGTGAAATGCAAAGAACCTCATCCAGGATTTGAACCTGCGTTACCATGTTCATTTCTCACGACGGTAACCATTACACACAGTGTGTGTCTTGTTGTAGTGTATATGTATGTATATGCATGTAGGGGCTAGTGTATCTGTTTGGGAGTATGTGTGTATAGATAGACTTAGTGCGTACATGTGTGTAAAGATGTATCCAAATGATTGGTAAATAAGTTAATGTGGATGGAAATGTAAATAGATTATAAAATAGTGAGAGGATTTCTCGATGGGAATGAAATTGGTAGTTTTATAATTCCATTAATAAACTCAAATCTTCAGCGCTGGAAGGGTCAGAATTAAATAGATAACTATAACATTCTAAAGTACTTTTTTGCGGGAATAGTGGTTTCCATTTCCGGAATCCGGAAGTCATTGCATCATATTTTCAAAGTAGCAGCTCGAACTTAGAGGACTTACGCCCAGTGTACGGATAGTGAATGGACTGTGCTGATTAGAGACCCTTCCATTATCCAACGTTCACGTGGGTTACAGATAAAGCAGTGAGTGTTAGAGTATAGGGTATTAAGCATCGATTGGCATAAATAGTGGTTCGGGAAAGAGTAAGCTGTCTACTTTTAGACACAGAGCAAGATTAAAAAAACAAAATGCAGTTACTTGTTTTCTTCTGAAATTCTGACTTTGACTGACAGACCTCTGAAGTTGAGCTCTTCATTGCAAAAGCAATCTTTGGGAACCACAAGCAAATTGTTAACGGTGTTATAATATGTCAACATGCCCAACACTTATTTGGTCAAATATTTTAGTCAGAGGAAAGATCTTTGCCAATATTTTATTCTTTTAGCTGCGAGTGTTTTAATAATGATAACAATAAGGAAATGAAAACATTAATGGCACAAAAAAGGGAGAGGATTTACAATTCGCTAATATGCCGATGAGCAGAAAGAATGTGGCAAGGAAACCAGAAGAACAGGATACATTGATCAATTCATACTCATAAGAGGGTAAAATTGATGAAAAATAAATCGTTATGGCGTGAACTGACTACAAAAAAGCATATGATATACTGTCCCTTAAAGACGGAAGGAAAAAAAAACTACTACCTCATGTACATGGGCAACATTATACTGTTTGCCAAAAACGAAAACAAAAATCGAGACATATGTACATAAATACAGAGAGTGATGATATATTGGGATGTAACAGGGACAGAATTTGGCATAGAAAAATATTTATGATAAAAAGCCGAAAACGGCAAATGACAGAAGGAATAGCATTAACAATTCAATGAAAATTCGGAATGTTTGGAGCATAGGAAACTTACTAATATTTGAAATATTGGGAGCGGACGCCATCTAACAAGAAGAGATGGAAGAAATTTTTAAAAAATACCTTTGGAGAACCAGAAAAACTTGAAACCAAACTACATAGTGCAAAATCTCATCAAAGGGATAAACACCTAGGCTGTCCTTCTCGTAAGACATTCGGGACAAAAGAAGAACTTCAACAAATGCATCAGAGAACCAAAAACGATGCATAAAGCCTTACACCCAAGAGATGACGTAGACAAACTGCATGTATCAAGAAAAGGAGGAAAAAGTCTTGTCAGTATCGATGATTGCGTTGATGCATCGATACAAGGACGAGAAGACTTCATAAAAGTGCATAGGAAGATTGATTTCAGCGATCGTAAATAATGCATACAGCAAACATATCAACAGAAAAAATATAACCAGAAAATAAAAATGGGAAGAAAATAACAGTACGGACATTTCAAGCGTCAAACAAGCGAAATCTCACAAGAGAAAACTGGCACATGGCAAAGAAAGGGAAACTTTAAGAGAGAGACTGAATTTCTTCTCAGAGCAACAAAAATCAACGCCATGAGGACTAACTATGTAAGAGCAAGAATGTACAAGACGAATCAAAATAGTAGATGTAGGTAGATTATGTGGTGATAGAAACCATCAAGCACATAATAAGCGAATAAGATTATCAAAATCTTCTGGGATTATTAGATACAAACATATCTCTTTATCTCTGCTAGACGACAAGACCTATTGATTGTCAAAAAAAAAAAAAAAAAAGAGAACCTGCCGAATTCTGGACTTTACCGTGCCGGCTGACCACAAGGTAAAACTGAAAGTAAGCGAAAAGAGAGACACGTACCTCGACCCAACAAGAGAACTGTAAAACTATAGAACAAGAAAGTGACGGTGATACCAATTGAAATTTGTGTACTCGGTACAGTCAGTAAACGATTGATACAAGGACTGGAGGACTTAGAAATAAGAGGACAAATGGAAATCATCCAAACTACAGCATTGTTGAGACCGGTCAGAATAATAAGAAGAGACCTGGAGACTTGAGGACTCTTGCTTTCACTGAAACTAAAGTGCAAAACCATCAGCTAACGCTAGTGTGAAAACTCTCTAAAGATAATAATAATAATAATAATAATAATATCGAGAATAGATAAGACTCAACAAAATAGCAAATGCAGGCTATGTGTTGACAGAGATGAAACCATCAATCATATAATAAGCGAATGCAGCAAATTAGCACAGCGGGAGTAAAGGCGAGACACGACTGGGTCGGTAAGGTAATTCTCAGGGAAATGTGTAAGAAATTTCAATTCGACCATACTAACAAATGGTATATGCACAACCCAGCACCTGTCGTAGAATATGCCACGCATAAACTCCTATGGGACTTTAACATACAAACGGATCATATAATGCCGGCCAGAAGACCAGATTAATAATAATCAACAAAAAAAGGGAACTTGCAAAATAGTCGACTTTGCTGTCCTGGCTGACTACAGAATTAAACTGAAAGAATGTGAAAAGAAGGATAAGTACCTCGACCTTGCTAGGGAATTGAAAAAACTGTGGAACATGCAGGTGACATTTATACAAATTATAATTGGTGATATGGAACAGTAACAAAAGGATTACTAAAGGGACTAGAGGACTTGGATGTTGGCGGAGGAGTAGAAACCATCCAAACAACAGCATTATTAAGAACGGCCAGAATACAAAGAAGAGTCCTGGAGACTTGAGGAGACTTGCTGTCACTCAGACTCCAGTGAAAAACCATCGGTTAACGCTGATGTAAAAAGCTCTGAGTGAATAATAATAATAATAATAATAATAATAATAATGCCATCAATATCAATTATGTATTAGCGAAATCGATAATACGCTACAGAATAGAAAGAGTAGGCTGCGTGCAGACGGAGATTAATCTGTTTTAAGCGAATCCAGCAAACTTGCACAAAAGATGTATAAGACTAGGCACGACTGGAATAGGAAAGGTGATCAATTAGGAATCGAGCAAGAGATTAAAGTTTGATCATACTACAAACTTATACATGCACTAAACATAAACCGTCCTTTAAAATGAGACGCATAAAATTCTCTTGGATTTTGAGATACAAACTCATCAGATAATCTTGTCCAAATGATCAGCGTTTTAGTTAAAAAAGAAGACATTGTCGATTTTGCCGTTTTAGCGACCCACAGAGTGAAAAGAAAAGAAAGCGAAAAGATAGGTAAATACTAAGACCTTGCCAGAGAGCTGAAAAAAGTTTTAGAACATAAAGTTGATGGTCATACCAACTATCATTGGTACGCTTAGAACAGATTCTAAACGTTTGGAAAAATACTTTATGAAATGAGAGGAAGTAGTATTTAGATCGACTAGAATACTGAGCTGAAGAGAAGAAACCAGAAAAAATTACTGTCACTCTGAAAGTTCACCAGTTAAAGTGTATATAAAAAACACTTAAGCAATTTACAAAAAAAATGATAACTTGCCGTATTGTGAACTTTGCCGTTGCAGGAAGCTCATTGACTCTCAAAGTTAGCGAAAAAGGAAATACTTACTTAGACGTTCCCTGAGAAGTAAAAAATCTGTGGAACGTAAAGGTGTCGGTATTAGCAATTGTTGTTGGTGCGCTCGAAACGATCAACAAAGGCTGGAAAACGAGGCTTGAAGAGTAAGAAATTGAAAGAGGAATCGAAACCATCCAGTCTACAGGATTGTTGAGATCAGCGAGGACACTGAGAAGAGTCCTTGATACCTGAGGTGATTTGTTGTCGCTCAGACTCCAATGAAAGACCATCAGTTAATACTGATGTAAAAAACTCACAACGAGAAATGGTGCGTTTTGCACGCTAACTAAAGGTTTATTAAAGTGCCTGCAGGATTTGGAAGTTGGCGGCCGAGTGGAGACCATCCAAACAACAGCATTATTGAAAACGGTCAGAATACTGAGAAGAGTCCTAGAGACTAGCTGTCACTCAATCTCCAGTGAAAACCATCTGCTAACGCTGATGTGAAAAACTAATGAATAAATAAATAAATAGATAAATAATAATAATAATAATAATAATAATAATAATAATAATAATAATAATAATAATAAGAAGAAGAAGAAGAAGAAGAAGAAGAAGAAATTTAAATTTGACCATACGAATAAATGGTAAATGCACAATACAGCATCTGTCCTTGAGAATGACATACAATCTCCTATGGGACTTTGACATGTAAACGGATCACCTAAACTCAGCCAGAAGACCAGACCTTATAATAATCAATGACAAAAACAAGAGAACTTGCAAAATTGTGGAAAGTGAAAAGAACGATAAGTACCAGGACGTTGCATGGGAATAAAAAAAAAAAAAGGACATGAAGATGACAATTATACCAATTGTGATTTGTGCTTTTGGTACAGTCCCCAAAAGATTATTAAAGAGACTGTAGGACTTGGGGGTTGGAGGACGAGAGGAGACCATGCAAACTAGAGCAATATTGAGAACAGCTAAAATATTGAGAAGAGTTTTGAAGACTTGAGGAGACTTGCTGTCACTCAAACTCTAGTGAAAAACCATCAGCTAATCCTGATGGGATAAACTCGCAAGTACTAAATACTAATACTAATACTAATAATACTAATAATAATACTACTACTACTGCTAATAATAATAATACTAATACTACTAATAATAATAACAGCTAAAAGCCATTAAATAATATATCACAGAATTCATTATATGTAACATTTTCATATTTCTGTGCAAATTAGAAATTTCCTGGCTGCTTAAACTGCCGCGAGCAAGTCATCAGTATAACCAATTTTCTTTACACAATCACACATAATTGTTCCTGTCTTTATTAAAACAATGGCGTTGGTAAATTTACCTAAAACGTTAGCCACGATTATATGCTTTCACATATAATAACAGCATTAATGAATGTTATCTTTTCAGTTGCTGTTTCTTTGTTTATGCTTTTTTTAAAAATAATGTATTCATCACGCCTGGATGTGTTTGATCATTCAGGTTTTAATTAATATTTCGAAAGGACATTAATTTGATTTTATTTTTAATCTTCATCGTTAGACGCTCTTTGACTGCCGTGGGATTCGCTGGGGGCAATATCAGATTATAACAAGAGTGTGAACAAGAGAAGAAAAATAATTACGTAAAATGAACTGAAACGCAACACTAATAACCGGACTCTGTTCATTATTTTTGATGTGTAAGGTTATGGTTTGTCATAGTGACGACTGGTTTAATTTTTAGTAGATAGCATCTGATTTTTTTCATAATTCGTCTAAATAAAGATTTAAAAAAAATAATTATCGTTTAAGATTAAAATCATTCCCATTACGAGTAATTTATACTTGTTTATGTGATGTTTCAGCGATAACTATAAATTATTAATTTTAATACTTCAATCATATTCATATAAAACAAAACTAGTTCAAATTTTCTTTCAATCTTAGAACTATCTGTTATTGGAGTCATATTCTTTCAGTAGGCATTGTCGTTAATAATAAGAGCATTATAGAATTTTAAGTAACTTTTTCTGGTTGAATAATTTGTTGTTTTTTTTTAAGTAAAATTAATTTTTTTGTTATTCAATAATTTTTTATGAGCCTGTTTGAAATTAACATAATATATATTCTGAATGAAAATATTTCATGCGATTAACTTTCAATCAGATTTATTTGATCCATAGATGAGGCCTTAATCGGCACGGTCACATCAGAACGGAGCTAATGTAGGAATTTATAGCAAAGAAAGGATAACTCTACATTTTGCACCTTTACATAACTGAAGCTGCACCATTAGATGGAGTTTGAAGTTATACCTTAGGCGCTCACTTTTTGAGGGAGGTATTTCTCATTTGTATATATATATATATATATATATATATATATATATATATATAAGAAAAGCAACAAAACCGGTCACATAGGAGTATAAATTTATTTCCATCCTGTTACGCATTTTTGAAATTTCCAAAAACACGAAAAAAATTAACAGGACTTCTTCAGATCTTTTAGATAAAAAAAAAAGAATAGACACAGAAAAGTGGGAGGGGATAGAAGAGGGGTGAAGAGTTATCTCCTCATTAAGCCCACTTCCGTTTTAAATTTTAATTTCGGTCAGAAATGTAGTAAATTTATTTTTTTTTTTTAAATTAATTTTTTATTTTCTAATTACATTTTGACCTAAATTACAGATTTTATGTTGAATTAGATTTAAACTTTAATTAATAACCTTACGTAATGACACAGTAATAGATATATTAAACTAAAACAAATATTTAATTTATTTAAGATATTTTAAAATTTCAAAACTTTTTAGAAACCATCAATCAGTTACACTTTTTATGAGTAGTACGTATGTATTATATGCTTTTTCACAATTTTCTATATAACATTTTATTTCATTTATTCATTTACATTAATTCTCAATTTAACTCTATCCTTTTTTTTTAATCATCTATAGTTTAAATTTTGTTAATTATCTATAGTTGAAATTTAGCCCTCCTGTTAATTTTTTTCGTGTTTTTAGAATTTTCAAAAGTGTGTAGTAATTTACGAAGCTCTTTGCTTCGATGTAGCACAAGGCCAAATGAATGGGGCACCCAATGAGACTCGAACTCACTCGTGTAGATTTTCAAAAGTGTGTAACAGGATGGAAATAAATTTATAATCCTATGTGACCGGTTTTGTTGTTTTCTTAAAGAACTTATTGCTCTGTATTATTATTACATTGAGCTCTTTACCAGGAAAATTTAGATATTCACTCATGAATGATTTCTTGTCCTGATGGAATTACTCCCAACTCCGGTTTAACTGGACCAAAGAATACTATATATATATATATATATATATATATATATATATACATATATATATATATATATGATATCACTAGGAAGTATAGTTTTTATGTATATATACAAGTCTATACATAAATGATTATATTAGTCGTGTATATTTCATTCTACATCGTATCTACATTCTCATATTTCTCCCTAACATAGATAATGTACATATTATGTTCTCCTAAGGGATCATTCATTTAATTGCATTCCTTTACTAATATAGGGTTTACTGTAAAATATAAATACAAGCCATGGTAATATACTGCCTAAATTCACATTACATACACAATTTCATACAGAAACACTAGCAAAACATATTCCATTTTATGTTATAAACCAGGACCCGGCAGGCATCAATTATTAATAATTCCTGAAGCCATACGAGTAGCAGGGATAAATATGGCGTTATTCTATTGGCAAGCAGAGACGGTCGAGATAGACATGAAGTAATCAAGATACATCAATAGCAGACAGGAAGTTACATCATCAACAATCGAATTCGAACATATTCAGTGGCCATATGACCCGAGGCACCTTTAAATAATATCAAGCAAGTTTCGCTATTAATTCGCTTCCCATATTTGAGAGTGCAAAATGGCCGCTGGACGCCATGGTAGTTAGTAGATAGCGGAAAGTCACAATGAAGGCCAGACGAAGCGGCGAACCATCTCATAATCAAAGTAAGTAAACGCTCTCTTCATGATTGTGTGCCCCATCTTATCAGTAAATTAAAAAATAGAAAGTTGAAACATTTTCTGAATGCTATTATTGTTACAGATTTACTGTACGGTTGTGGGGTCGAATAATAAGGGCGGAGGTATAAGAGTGGATTCTTAACCAAACCCAATCACACATGTGTATACACTGATGTACCTCAAGTAACTCATGTAACTCCACATTCTGCTTGAATAACGGCTGCAATTAGACGTGACAAAGAATATACGATGCATTGTCACCCTGGCGTGCTTAGTTTAACTGTTAACATCGTAAGAAATGGAATGGTGACCCAAGTTCAAATCCTGCACGAGAGAGTTTGCATTTGAATTCGTCCAAATACCGTTGGGAAAATCTTGGAACTATCTCTTCTCCCCACCTCCCACGTATAAATGAATTGTAGGGCAAATCTATTCTTTAACTTTACTATGACAACCAATCCAGGTGAAGGAAATATCTTAACTCAACCCAAATATACGATGCTTAAAAGAATTTTTCTGCCACATGTTGGAGCGTTTTCATAAATACAAACTGGCATTACAGCGTTTGCACACAGACACACATAGACACACACAGAAACACACACACACACACACACACACACACACACACACACACACACACATATATATATATATATATATATACAAGCATGTTGCAGACATATCCATAACTGTTTGTTGGCTGATGCTGTGGAGAAATTGATTAGATGGATTACACGTTCAATGTTTTCTTTTTGTCTGTAATCCAGGCGACAGCAATTTGAACTAATTTTGTAACACCCGCACAAGATAAGATTTTTGTTATCTTGCAATATGACGAAAACCGGTTGCAAATAGTCTGGCGTAAGTCACCGACAACCGTTACGGTGATTATGGTTTATCATCGGGTTGAAGAGGAGATAAAACACACAATTTGCCTCAAACGTTAGGACCTCAATTGCGTTTTCTCTCCGTTCAGTTGCTGAGACTGTTAAGTAGGTGAGAATAGAAAATGAATATAATATATGGAGTGTTTTCTTTGTTCTCGTTGGAACCGTTTTTTTTTTTTTGTATTTTTGAAAGGTTTACTCGTTTTCTGTATATGGAACTCTGGTCTCCTCATATCTCAGCCTCCAAGAGAGAGGGCAAATTAGGAAATCCTTCTCCAAATTTTGGGGTTCACAGAACACACATCTTCCACTTCAACCTCGTGTAGGCAACATTGTCAAGTTAGCCAACTATTATTCAGATGGTCGAAGAAGTTTTTTAACCTCAGCATATGCCAGCTAACTGTCATTTTCAGTACAGGTTTCGAGATGAAACATATTTTTGCACTTTGCTTACTGGAAAAAATCTTGAACATTTAAAACTTATCCTCCTTATAGGTGATGCTATTTTTTTTATTACTGATCTGTTAACACCTGGGTATAATTCGCTTATAATTTTACGATAGTTTAAATTATGAAAAGGATCCAGTTTTAATAGCTATCATTTCAAATTTAAGCACTAAATGTCCCAAAACTTTAGAGAAGGCATCGCCATCTTGAATAGCACTGTGCAGTCAAGATGGATTTATAAGCCTCCAGTAGTTTCTCAAATGCCACATCAATCACCTGTCTGAAACAAAGAGAAAGCTGATTTTGTATAAATAGACAAAATGGTGCAAGCTTTCCATGATCTGCTGGTAATGTTCAGAAGTGAAGAAGAATTGCGGATGCTCTTGTCTAAAAAAGCTACTGTTTTTTCATTAATTGCTATGGTGAAGCATGCAATATAATGCGTTTAATGATTGGTTGAGTGATATCAGTGTTAAATTTGGGTTGTGATCTAATTCAAATCTATCTTTATACGTACTGCTCTCCAGACGTATCTCTTAAGCAGTCACTCACCCACTCACTAACATCTCTCAAGTTTATCTCTATTTTCGTGAACAGGGTGATCGGTCGTTGTTTGTCGAAAGTACAAAGGCACTGGAGAGGTGATAGTTTCATCAAAAAGGAAAATCTCCAGAAGATTGAATAATTTGGTTTCGGTCCTTGTCAGTCAAGAGCACTCCCATTCTGATACAGCTTCCTTGTATCTCTAAATTTCACGGATTGCTGCTGTTTGTCCGGAATTAAGACATTTGCGATAAGAAAATTTGCTCTTCCTCAGGTGATAGTGTTCCATCTTTCTGGTGAGGGACTTATTTTTCTTTGTTGAGGAGGGCATTTCACAGACAGATCTTAAAATTACTTCTGAGCTATCATGAAACACTTTTGTTATCAGTTAAATCCATTTGTTTGAATATGTATATACTTAATTCTTCCGCCAGAGGCAGGAATTTATAGAAAGTCAATTTTTCAAAGCTGGGTAAAACTGTTTCAAAACATGAGCATCCCCGTTCTTAGTCTGGTTGCATAACCAAGCATAACATTCATAGTTTCTCCAAATATCTATACATATTTGAATACTCTAAGACGGACTAAAACTGGTGTATATTCGGAGTTTTTCTTGATCAAGACTGATTTATTAAAGAGGGCAAAATAACTCAATCTGTCCTTTTTTTAACCATTGTTGATTGGAGAGAAGAGATAATTTCATATATTAAAAGAACATTAAAACGAAGGGATGCAATAACGAAAACTCCTTTTTACCAGTAGAAGCAATCAAATTAATCCAGTTTTATCAACTTTGTAATATAGTTCATCATACGTTATCTTTCTATGTATTACTACAATGTATGTTCGTACAAGTATATATGTATTCATATAATTGTAATGCATCAAAATGGCACATATCTGTACGATTGTTATTAAATCAATATGCTTCAATGTTCTGACTTGTATGAATAAACAACTACCAGTTGAAATTGCAAATAAAGCATTTTGTGGAGCCTGTATTTTCGGTGAATATTTTTTTTCAATAATCAAACTTCTTAGCGTACAAGAGATGGTAATTAAATATTAATTAGAATTCTTATCTGCTTCGTAAATTGATGAATCAATATAATTATAAATGGCTGCTACATTAGAAATACCGAAAGAGTTCAAATATCACCTATCCCTCTCTTAGACACAAAAACTCCCTCTCCCTCTCTCGATTCATCTCATTATCCCTTTCACTCTCGCTCTCTCTCTCTCTCTCTCTATATATATATATATATATATGCATGTATATATGCAGTGCGTCATTTTCATAATTCTGTTCAAAATACTGATGTAGACCAGAGAATTTTGCTTTTTCCATGAAATACGCTATAAATAAGACGGTGGACACATTAACACTTTCAATAGAGGACGTTTTCAGCTACAGAACACTATTTTTCCACATAGCAGCCACCAGTAATGTGAGACAATTAATAACTCCATAGAATGCGTTTCTCACTTCGTGATCGTCTGACCACTTTTATTGTGTTGGTTTTCTCAGTAAGTTGGATTGAAGCGTATGTCCGGGTCGATTCCAAAAGAAAGAAACAAGGCGAAAACACAAAAAAGTTGATGTTCCAGTCGGCTGGAATTATAGAATGCACCGACTGCATCTCTTCAGAGGGGTAAGATTCTTTCAACGAGTGTCCTGCATATGACACTAAACAATCTGATGGTGAGGCTTCAGTAATACTGTAGCTTTGGGAAATGTGGAGTACCCCTTTATTGACATCGCTCCCAGGTCTACTTAGACCCGAAATTTTAGCACCATATAGGGTCCTATCAATGGGTCAAATAGAACTAAAATATGCATTTATCCCAAACTGGTTTGCTTGAAATAGAAACTTTTGACATTTAAACTCCCTACTTGTGTTAAAATTAATTGTTTGAAATAAAACAGTTTTTACATTAAACTGTGAGTAACAGAAATCTGTACTTATGCTAAACTATATTGTTTGAAATTGAACTGTTAATGTGTATAGTAAGGATTTGGCATTAAATAACCAACAATCCTTGATATGCCAAAAATCCCAACCAAACTAAAAAAAAACAAAGTGGTTGATAAATGTTTTTCAAGAGAAGTTAGATAATACCCACCGGCCGACCCCTACCATCTCAACCAAACAAACTACTCATGGCCATCAGAATCGTCTATTCGTTTTTCTCATCTCTGGCCGGGGTATTTCATATTCCTAAAAGATACGCAAAACATAACAGAGAGGGTAGAATAAAAAGAATAAACAAACAAACACGGACTTGGGTCAACTCCAAGTGCAAGAAGAGAGAAGTCTGACACATTTTGTGCATTCTAACATGAGCGTGTACTCGAGCGAAAACTCTCACCACGCTACTAGCAATGCTAACGTAACTTCTCGCGTTGGTCACCCTGACATCTGTGGATGAACAGGTCCAAGCAGCCACCTTTCTGACTTCTGTTGACTGACCTCCACTCTGGCCGACTCTCAACCCTGAGTGACCTTCTGCCGACTGTGTCCTTCTCTTTACTGACCACTCCTACCGACTGTTTTCTTCTGATCCCTGTGTCCTTCTCTGGGACCTTCCGTCCATCCTCCACTTCTTGTGTCGTTGGAGATCTCATCCGCAGTCCCTTAGAGTGGGTTTCGTGCCAAAACAGGAAAAGGGATTCTCAGACTGTTACCCACACACAGAAACGAATGCCACCCATCGTATCACACATGTCATACAAACTGGATATGGCAGAGATAATCTACATCTAAAAAGGTTAAATTTCACTCATTCTACCATGCCATAAAATAGGAATATGACCGAGAAGATCTAGATAATAAAAATGTAAAGCTTCAGTTCTTCTACCATACCATACAATCAGGAATACAGCAGAGGAGATCTAGAGGATAAAAATGTTGAGCTTAAGTCATTCTACCTTGCATACAATCGGTATATGACACAGACGATAAAAAAAGTTTCACCCATTCTACAAAGCATTACAAAGAGGATAGGGTAGAGAAGATCTAGAGGAGAAAAATGTAAAGCTTCACTCATTTTACCACTCATAGAAGTATGACCCTCCGCAACGATTTCCTCCAACAAGAAAAAAACAAACTTGTTTTCTGCCTTATTTAGAAGTAGCAACTGAGTGGTCCTCTTGTGAAAAGGGTGACATCGGATTCTTCCGTGCTAGAAAAAAATTAAACGATAGACATTCATCAAAGCTAACAAAACTTTTATGGAAGATCCATGGATGGAAAGTAATTTAATCAGTGTGTAAAGTGTTTCGCAATTGCGATGATAACGTTCAAACATCACTATTCACAAAGTGTACAGGATATGACCCTAAACTGTTTACAGTTTTGGGGATCCAGTTCTGAAGTGTTGGGGAATATAAAGTCACCCTTTCAATTCCATCTCTCCTAACCCAAACCTGATCTGTATTAGTAGTACTTGTTGGCTTCCTATCTACGGATTACATAGATCAGTTTCAAAATCATCCATATTAAAGATAGATTTAACTTGATTTCTTTTTTAAAGACCTATCAATCTCTGCGGGTTCTGTTTAATGCCAAAGCAATCCGTGTAGTAGGACATCCATTTTATCCATAGCTGTGTGGAATAATGGAGTTAATACCTTGTCAAAGGTAATAAGTCCGAAAGTGAATTAGTACAAGTGTACTTCAAACTAGCTTACTTACGGCATAATCCTGAACGTCAGGTGGCTCAGTCAGCCGGGGCCGTTGAATACACCGACTGCTTCTCTGGATATTATTCTAAACAATCAGATAGTGAGTTTCCAGTAATGCTGGAGCTTTGGAGAATGTGGGGCACTTCTTCATTGCCATCGCTTCTCGGTTCACTTTGGCCAGGAGTGGTAGCTCCGGTTAGGGTCCAATCTATGGCGTAAGTAGAACTAAACTGCGTATTTATGGTAAATAGAATTCCTTGAAATAGAATAGTTTTTGACATTGACTTACGCTAAACTGAATAGTTCGGAATAGAACTTCTTTGACATTTAACTATGAGTAAGCAAAAACTATACATATACTAAACTAAATTCTTTTAATTAGAACTGTTTCACTAAACTGAATAGTTTGAAATAGATTTTTTTTTTCATCATTTGAATTGTGTACTTATGCTTAACTGAATTGCATGAAATTGAACTGGTCATTTGTATAAAAACGGATTTGGCATTAAAAAACCTATAAATGATAATATGCTATAAAACCCAAACAAACAAAAAAATTGTCATGTTTGGAAGTACTCCCCGGTAACACCACAATTCGATATGAATACACGAAACCATATTACTGTGTACATAGAAATAATTATTATTTATTAGAAATATTTCCTTGAAACAGTGTGTTTGAGTTGAAATTTTTTGTATCAGAACATAACACTTGATGACATATAACAGAGTGCAAACAACTGATCAGACAAATAAATATTTGTGATTAAAAATTGATTACAATTGTTTTTGGTTGGTTGGTTGGTTGGTTGGTTGGTTGGTTGCATATCAACATTTGTAAGTTATTTAATGCCAAATCCATTTTAAAACAAATAATCATTTCTATTTTAAACAATTCAGTTCACAGTTTAATTATGAAAACATTTCTATTTCGAGCTATTCAGGTTAGTCAAGTAGTTCCATTTCAGCTAATTCAGTTTTACATAAGTATGCATTTTATTTACACAGTTAAATGTTAAAACAGTTCAATATAAAAGAATTCAGTTTAGCGTAAGTAGAGTGAAAATGTCAAAGACAGTTTTACTTAAAAAAATTTCAGTTTAGCATGAGTACGCAGTTTAAACGTAAATACACAGTTTAATTGTCAAAAAGATTTCTGTTACAAGGTATTCAGTTTAGTTAAACAGTGGTAGTTCAAACAATTATAGTTTAGTGGAAGTATAGTTTTGTTTACACACAGGTTAATGTCAAAACTGTTTTATTTCAATCAATTCAGTTTTGTATAACTATGCAGCTTAGTTCTATTTAAAACATAGGTAGGGCCCCACCACGTGCTACCACTCCGGGCCAGAGTTGACCTAGGAACAATGGCAATGAAGGCTACTCCGCATTCCCCAAAGCCCCAGTACCCTAGAATCTCACCATCGGAGTGTTTAGTGTCATACCCAGGACACTAAAGGTTCAATCGGTGTATTCTACAGCTCCACCCGACAGGGCAAGATTTCAATGGAACGTTCAAAAATATAGTTATATTTATAATTCATATAACTGTATACAAATTATCTATTTTGGGATACTTAGTATCATATAATTATGAGCAAGCAAATAATTTTGGCTAAAATGAAAAAAAGAATGCTATTTAGGAAAAGGATTGCAAGAGCATCAAACAAATGGATGGAATTTCTACATCAAGAAACTCATTGAATAAATCAAATGTAAACCAAATTAATCCACAAAAAAGAGTCGACCAATTCAGGTCATCTACACAATTGAGATCGATGAAAAATGAACACAATGGACACCTTTTTCCTGACAGATATTCTTCATTATCAGGTCACCGCCTTTAAGGCAAACCAGGGAATTTTTGTTCCGTGTCCTTATTTATTTATTTATTTATTTTCCTTTCTGGCGAATATTTATGCTTGGTGGTGGAGACGACGAGCAAAATTATGTTTTCACTGGAAAAATTGCTCGATTCAGCAGTGTTATTTTGCTCTCAAATATTTGTGGGGAAATAAATATTACTTTCGGACCACCACAATTATAATCTGGTGGTTTTCCGCAATTGTGAAGAAATTTCTTTCTCGGTAAATTGGAACGGAGTTTAACTTCAAGTAAAACCAGTTTTTGCTTTTTTTATTTGTATCTTTGCTTAATGAGATATCAACCTTCGTAGATTATTTAATAACTAAACAGTCCTTGTTTAAGAACAGTATGGCTACTATTCAAACCATAACAGGGAGCTGGTCTTTTTGGTAAACAGGAAGGATGAGTACACTTAAAAGTTTATGGTAACTTTATTTTCTGTAAAGTTGTACTAAAGTCGTCTTGTGCCGGAGTCAACTAAGGTGAATTAGTTTTCATATACCAAAACCATCTTAGCCCTGTAGAATGCATCGACTGCATCTATGTAGAGGAGTAACACCTTACCAAACGCGTGGATATGACACTAAACTATCTGATGGTGAGGCTCTAATCCTTGAGCGTTGAGGAATACCGAATACTCCTTCGTTGCCATTGATCACTGGTCCCCTCTGACCAGGGGTGGGTAGCACCTGATAGGGTCTTCCCTTTGAGTCAAATAGAAGTTTTTCAGATTATCTCTGTGCAAACAAATGACTTTTGTTTAATTGAATTGTTAGAAATATAACTCTTTGCGTGTAAACAACTGACTAATTGAATTGTGAGCGATACATTGCAATAATTGGAACCAATGAACTGTGTACAACGGATGAGTTATGTTGAAACGAATTGTCAGTGTTAAATAGTAATACCTGGAACTCTTTAACTGTGTGCTTAAATTGAACAATTGGTTTTGCCTAGCAATACTTGGAACGATTTGAATGTGTACGAATCAATGAATAGTGTTGAATAGAATTAATAGTGTTAGATAGCAATGTTCGTAACCACATCACACTCTGCAAGCAAATAATTAATATTGAATAGAATTATTAGAGTTAGATAGCATAATTGAAAGCTTTCAACCGTGCAAAAATAACAGCAATACTAGCGTGCAAAGAAAATTAATTCTAACTCATTTAAAAATCAAATTACCAACCAAGTATTCTCAAGCAAATTATATTTGTAAGTCCATTTAAATGTGTGAACAAATGAATCGTGTTAAAAACGTTATTGATACACAGCACTGCTAGAATCCATGTGCAAACGAATAATTAATAGTAAAAGGAAATATCCCTATTTGATAGAAATACTTGAAACGATTTGACTAGATTTAAAGAATGAGCTCAGGATCGTTTAAAAATTTTATCAACAAAATGTGTTGACACATCCTATATATTTAATACCCACGAATAGTAATTAGTACTAAATAACCTTTAGTGGCTGATATACTATCAAACCCAACTCGACCTAACCAAATCCTTCAGACGTGGACAAGATGCAACATGAGGTTAATTTTTGTTAGTGGAATAAAACTAGTTTAAATTCAGAGGTGTCTTTCTTCTTTGGTTGCCGTATCAAAGCTAAACGGACCAGTCTGCTCAACTATTTCTTCATAACTAAAGAATATGAATGTATACCTTACGCAAGGACGTAAATGAAACGCTAACGACATAGTCCAGAATTTGAACTTGGGTTGCTGAGTCTTTTCTATCAGAGGATGGCTGTCATGTCAAACGCCACGAGCGATTAAAAACAGCTACACAATTTTCGAAGAAAGTTATTTAATATACATAAAAGTGCTTTCTTTTTAGCAGACAATCTCGGAGTGCGTTGGGGTTTAACTTTGACAATGTGTTTCCCATGGGTGAAGGATATTATTAATACCCAACAACATATTTCTTGATGGTAAATACAAAAATAAAAACAACTAATAAAACTGAATTGGTACCCACCTAAAAAAAAAAGTAAAAAAAGAAGGAATTGCTCTGACTATAAGTGTAATACAAGGAAAAAAAAAGCTTTTAACCAAACATAATGCTTTGAACTTGAGACTGTTGCATATTTTTTATTAATTTTTATTCTTTATTCCTCATGTCCTGGGGGCTCTTATGTTTAATTTTTGTGAAAAAAACTAATATAAGGATTAGTTTATGAAGATGAAGAAAAAGGAAGCGGTAACTTCTGTTAAGAAGAAATGATTGAAAAAATAAAATCAGTATATATAAAAAATAAATACAAAAATATTATAAATCCCAGTGGGAGGAAAAGCAATTTAAGACGATCCTTAATAATGTTAGCGACAAAAATTGTTGGGACTGCTTGACAATTCTCAGTAAATCAGAAAGTCAAAAGAAAATAATGAAATATAACTTCATAGAAGAAAATATATACAAGAAGCGTCTCATGTGAATCAAACTGAACTAATCGTAATACCTATTTTCATAGAACGGGACGTCCCCTTGTTTTTTGGGTTTTAACTGACTATCACACCGGGTAAATGTTAATGAGTCCCAGGGGCGTTTCCTCCAGCCACAACCCGCTTAACTGGGTTAAGTTTAGGCGCTTGGAGGCACCCCAAAACGGAAATGTCGAGCGGATCAACCATTTTTTGTGACGGCTACGCTAGCATATCGATTTGTGCTTGGGCCCCTAAATCAAAATAACTGTGTGTAAATTCTAGACTGGCGGGAGATCGGATAACTCCTACAATACTTTTCTTATTTTCTTCGTCTTTTTTTCTATAGAGTATGTACGTCTGACTTTTTATTCATTCTATTTTTCATTTCTGAAACACTTGTCTAATTCATCGTTCAAGTTTATCATTCAATCGAGTCCTTTTTTTATTTTTTAAACAATCTCTTCAATTCAGTCTTTTCTTCATGCTCGAATGTCGAAAGGAACATTTTTCTTTCCTTTTTTTATTACATATCAAAAGCTAAGACACGTATTTTTTATATATCCAAGAACCTCTCTCCCCCCCACACACGCGCGCGTTCTTGTTATTGCATATCTAATGCTATAACACGCAGTAATGGTATATTCCACAACGTCTCTCTCTCTCTCTCTCTTTCTCTCTCTCTCTCTTTCTTTCTTTCAGGTTATTGTATATTTAAACCTATGACACGTATTATAGTTATATCCTACGACCTCTCTCTCTCTCTCTCTCTCTCTCTCTCTCTCTCTCTACCTCTCTCTACCTCTCTCTCTATCTTTTATGATTGAATACTCAAAGTAAGTAATGTTTTATTGCTATATGCCACTACCTCTATTTTCTTCTCTCTCTCTTTCTCTCTCGTATTGCATATTAAAAGTCGTGACGTGTACTATTGGTATATACCACGACCCCCCTCTCTCTCTCTTGTTATTGCATTTAAATCTCTGACACGTATTATTGGTATATTCCACTACCTCTCTCTGCCTCTCCTTCACTATCTCTTTCTCTGTCTCTGTCTTTATCTTTCTTTACCGCTATCTAGAAACAATTACAGTTCAGACCTTGTTTCTTTTCCACATATACGATTTATTATCTGTTTCTAGAACCTCCCATGCAGTCTCATTCTTTCGATCATTTTGTTTTACCAATTATCTTTCTTTTTGCATATTTTCTTCATTACTTCATTATTTTTTTCATTTTCCTTCTTTTAGTTTCATTCTTGCTCTTGCCTAGTCGGCTGGGGCTGGAGAATACTCCGACTGCACCTCTGCAGAGGGGTAAGATCCCTCAATGAGTGACCTATTTATGACAAAAAACAATCTGATGGCGAGGGTCCAGTGATGATGGGACTTTGGGGAATGCGGAGCACCCCTTCATTGTCATTGCTCCCCGGTCCACTCTGGGCAGGAATAGTAGTACCTGATAGGGCCCTATCTATGGATTAAACAGAAGTAAACTGCATACTTATGCGAAACGGAATTGTTTGAATTAGAACTGTTTTAATAAAATGAAGACATTGAAATAGAAAATATATTTGACAATTAAAATGTGTACTTACATTTGAACTGTGTACATTTACTAAACTGAATTGCTTGAAATGGAACAGTTTTTTACATTGAAACTGATCTTACACTAAACTGAATTGTTTAATATAAAACTGTCCTGACATTTAACTGTGTGTAAACAAGATTTATACTTATACTAAACCGAATTAGCTGATTTAGAACTGTCGACTAAACCGAATAGCTTGAAATAGAAATGTTTTTGACAAGTAAACTGTGTACTCATTATAAACTGAATTGTTTGAAGTAGAACTGATATTTGTTTAAAAATGGATTTGGCATTAAATAACCTACAAAGGTTGATATGCCATAAAACCCAAACAACCAACCAACCAATAATTCTAGCTCATTCTTTCTTTCTTTGCTTTTTGAAAATTTTCCTGTGTTCTTTATGCTTTGAGTTTTTTCTTTATTTCTACCATATCCTTAGGACAGAGAGTATGTTGACTGAATCCTATGAAGAAGGAAAGACCCCGCAACTAATAGTGTGCTGGGTATGACACTAGTCTACATCTGATATTTTGACCACTAAGTTTTACAACAGAGATCGACATCTTCAAAGAATCTTACTTCTTCGGTCTGTTTCAATGAGGCTGGCACAGGTCCAACGAAAGACATTTAATCATCTTTGTTTTTTCTTTGCTGTGCCTCCAAAAGCTGGCACAGGTCAATTCACAACAGAGCCCTCAGCTAGGTTCTCTGATTTTTTCTGGGATGATACTCGCTTTCGACATTGGCAAGTTTGTACATGTAGACCGTTTTCTACCTCTCACCCCGGGGCCGTCTAGCTTCTCACCAACCCAGTGCCTAGAACATCATGACATTTCTCTCTCTCTCTCTCTCTCTCTCTCTCTCTCTCTCTCTCTCTCTCTCTCTCTCTCCCTCTCTCTCTCTCTCTTTCTTCCTACTGTTCGGAGGTCGAAAACTTCCATCGTTATATTTTTTCGGACCCCCAAGAACCTCCTTACTCTTATTTCCGGCATCTAACTGATTATTTTCACATGGTATTTTCGATATCTTTTGTTTTGGCAGCATTCAATTTTTGAAATCCACGAACTTACAGGGCCTGTGAAAGGTCAAATATGTTTAAAAAATGCCTCAACTAAGTTCAAATAAATAGATTAGTGATCGAAATGACTGAGTTAAAATGCAAAATGGTAATTACTATGAACGCGATTGCTTTACTTCTGATTGGAGGATGCCTCTAGATGGGTTGAAATGACGTTAGAATTAATACAAAATAAACCTTTGCACTTTCTTTCTTTCTGACTTTCTACGTTCTTTTATTAATTTCTTTTGCTTTTCTCTAGTAAATTATTTTATTCATTCTTTTGTTCTTTTCTCTCAGTTCTTTCTTTCTTTCTTTCTTTTTTCTTTCTTTCAATTGTACTTTTATGTTTTCATTCATTTATTTATTGATTTATTGATTCATACTTTGTTTCCTATTATGTTTTTTTTTTACTTCTTTTTGTCTTTTTTCTTTCTTGTTTTTCTCTAATTCTTTGTCTTTTATTTCTATTTTTAGACTTTCTTTCATTCTATCTTTTACATTTTTTCTTTGTTTTTTTACTTTTTCTTTATATATTCTTTATTTCTTTCATGTCTTCTTCTTCTTCTTCTTCTTCTTCTTCTTCTTCTTCTTCTTCTTCTTCTTCTTCTTCTTCTTCTTCTTCTTTATGCCGATGTATGTTTCCTGGAAATTCCCTTTCTTTTATTCTATTTTTTTTTTCATTTGACCTCTCTCCCGATAGTTCCTTATTTTTTGTATACCCTTTCGTTCCACATATTTTTCATCGGTATACAACCTCAGTTTACATCAGAGCGAGTCTTGTATTAGACGCTAATCTTCCATCTCATGAAATCCGATAATCTGATCACGCTGGATTAATGTCAACTTAGATGTGAAATGTTGACAGAAAATCGAACACAGGGTCACGTAAGGAAGTCAAAATGAGATACAACTTAAGATCAAATACAAGGAATGGCAGCAATGGAAAGTCATTGTAGGGTTTTGGCATCGGGTTTTTAATGGAGAAAAAAAATAGTGCGTGAACTGAGGCTGACGTAAGTAGGATTAGGAAATTAAAATGTATAAAATGCATGTGGTGATGAAACTTACTATAGAATAGAAAGGTTTTCTTCTGTAGTTAAGAATAAATGCTTGAATAAAGATGTTTGCATGAACTCGAATATAAGATTTAAAACAAAACATATGGTTACACAAACGAAGAACCTTTTCAGTATTCGATACCAAACAGTATTTGCCAAGTTGGCTGAACTAAGAAAAAGTCGACTGGATCCTCTATCGAGGTATAATACCGCCCACTCTGTCAAATAGATTCTGGTATGACTTTTAACTATATGCACTGGTGACATTCCAGCTATGGGGAGTATGGAGTCATTTCTTTATTGGCATTACACTATTTCGATTCGGAGGGATAATACCATTGAGGATCCCATGAATGCGTCTCTTTGAAAATTAGTATTAGTTTATACATATGCACCCCAACTCGCGCGGACAGGATATGACACAAGGTCAATTTTTAAGCGGAGTTTAACAGGTTTTATTTCAGAGTTTCCTTCTCTTAGACTAGTTGCCTCACCAAGGCTGAAGAACCTAGTCTGCCCTACTATTAGTTTATAGAACTGCTCAATATCCATATTTACCTACCCCCCCTGCTCGAGCAGGATATGACACAAGGTCTATTTTCAAGCAGAGTTTAACAGGTTTGAATTCAGAGTTTTCCTTCTCGCAGACTAGTTGCCTCGCCAAGGCTGAAGAACCTAGTCTGCCCTACTATTTACCCATAGCTGGAGGGAGAATAATTGGATTCACACCTTTCCCAAGGGTATTAGTGCTATGTGAAATGCAATCAATCTCGTCCAGGATTTGAACTCGTATCGTCGTGTCCATTTTCTACAACGATAACTTTTACACCACAGGCACCTCCAGAACTACTCAGTATCTATTGCTAAAAATTATTTGCATTAAGGGTAGTTACTAGAAGATATAATTGTTTACTAAGTGATTAAATTATACGAAACTTGAAACAATAACACTGTCTGAAAACAAATTATCACTATTAAATGGGAATAAATAATTTAAACAATATAATTGCGTAAAAATTATTAATATTAATTAGGATAGTCTACATCATATAACTGTGTGCAAACAAATGGTTATAGTCTTATGAAAAAAAATGCAGTTTAGTAAACGTAAAATAATATTGTAAATATGGTTTGTTTACAAACAAATATTTAGAAATACTTACAACTTTCGGCTTTAAGTAACCCATAAAACGTTGACATTCCGTTAAAAATACACGAAATCAAACTCAACAAAATAGTGGAATTCAAAGATGCAATAACTTTATGAATAGGAACAATCATTTTCAGCTTGTTAGATGTTCGTTTATTTATCTGTTCATCTATTTAAGCTCAAGTGTAAATCTACTTTAGGAAAATTTATACCTTGGTGGGCACAAAAGACACATGACTTTTTTATGAAAATTGCCCGATCAAAGGTTTTTTTTTTCAAACGACATACTAATAGAAAACATTATTTCAGGGTAGCCTTTCTCAATAACATGAAATGCATAGAAAG